>JAKEEE010000001.1:10600000-11158914 GCA_021498325.1 Bactrocera minax | reverse complement strand
TCCGAGCCGATTTTTCCCATTTTCGACACAAGGGCATATTATTATGAATTTCACTAATATATCTAACAGAGTGACCAGTGACCCATATTTTCGGTAATACTGTACTTTAAAACTGAAAAACTGTGAGTGTGTGTTAAGGCGTTCTTGAGATATGGGATTACTCCTAAAAGTGGGCGGTGCAACGTCCATCACCAATACTTTACCCTTCAGCGAGTTAACGCACTTTTAGTAGTTTTCAACATAACTTTTGTATGGGAGGTAGGCGTGGTTATTATCCGATTTCACTAATTTTCATCTATCACTATCATCATCATCAACATCATCAATCACTAATAATTAAACCTATTGGGGGACGGGGCAATGCTCACTTTTACAAACACTTTTACCCGCAGATGTCTCACCCCACTTGGATCCTCTATACCAAGCAACACATTTATATTTTAATTTGCTGCTTAGTTATAGCACTTTATCTGTTTGTGTTTAATGGCATTTTGTGGCCGTGGAAGAAGTCCAATTACACCCATCTTCAATAACAACCGTCTCACGGTGGCAGAGAACGCGTGTAGCAAGTTTCATATAAATATCTTAATTGTTAATCAAGTTATCGCTTGCACGGTTGGACGGGTGGACAGGCAGTCCTCGGATTTCAACTCATCTTTTCATCCTGATCAATTATATATATATATATGTCTATATCTAACTCGTTTAAATCTGGGTGTTACAAACAACCATGGACAAAACTAATATACTCTCTAGCAACATGTTGAGAGAGTATAAATATAAAATAAAAAATATAAAAAAACATAAAAAAATATAAAAAAAATGAAATATATAAAAAAAACAAAAATATAAAAAAATTTTAAAAAATATAAAAAAAATTAAAAAAGAAAATAAAAAATATAAAAAAATATAAAATATAAAAAAATATAAAATATAAAAAAATAAAAAAATAAAAGATATAAAAAAAAAATTTAAAAAATATAAAAAAAAATATGAAAAAAATATAAAAAAATATAAAAAAAATATTTAAACAAAATATCAAAAAATAAAAAAATATTTAAACAAAATATCAAAAAATAAAAAAAATATATATAAAAGGATTTAAAAACATATTTAAAAAAATATAAAAAAAATAAAATTTTAAATAAAAATATAAAACAAAAATATTTTTTAATAAAAATAAATAAAAAATTTTCGCTTTAAATAAAAATAAATTTAAAAAAATATAAAAAAAATATTACAAAAATAAAATAAAAAAAAATATAACAAAAATAAAAAAAAAAAGTTTAAAAAAATATAAAAAAATTATATATAAAAAAAATAATATATAAATAAAAAATAAAATAAAATAAAAAAATTAAATAAAAATATCAAGTGTATCGAGTTAAAAGGAGAATATGTCGAGAAATAAAATTCTCGCTTTTCTTTTGTAGACCAAGAACTTATCGGAACGTCCTTGTATATAATATGTACAATAAAAAATTTAACACGAAATTAAGATTCAATAGCAATTTTTTCATAAGAGACTTAAAAAATTGGTCAATATTTTCTACTGGGTTTATCGAGCTCTATAAGTGAGTACTAATATGCGAGCGAAAGCGCATGCAAAGAAACAAAAAAACAAATCAAACCATCTTCAAAAACCGTTAAACGCTATGAAATGTAGAAAAATAACATACAAGTACAATACATAGTAGAAGATCTAGCTAGTAGAAATTTATGCCCAACTTCCGCAAGTGTTTTCTATAGGTGCGTACAGTGTGTCAAAAAGACACGCCATGTGTCGATATATATTATATAAATATATATTAATAATATATATTAAAATAATATATAAATTATATATATATAATATAATATAATATATATATATACATAATATATTATATATACATATAATGAATATTATTAATACAATATATATACATAATATAATATATATATGTAATATAATATATATATATATAATTTAAGTATATATGAAGAAAACAAATATACTATATCTTTAGGTTCATTTAAGAAAATATTAAAAAAATATTTTTAATTTCAAAACCCTTGAATTATATCGTTCGTATTGAAATAAATGATGGCTAGAAGAATCAAAATCTGAGGAGCCCGCTGCCTTGTATAACTTTTGACATGACAAGACCAACGAACTTTATTTTGCAATTTCTCATTATAACTCTTTCGAATGGACTAATGGATTAAGTATGCCAAGCGCATCGAATTGACCGAAATGTAGTGGCGTACACTTCAGCAGTATACGGTTTTCACATTCGGTTTGAAAAAATACCCATTAACACAAAAATGAATAATAAATTTACTTATAATCACAATCACACTTGTTTTTCGTCATTTCTTATAAATATCAGTAGGAGAATCAACCCTGTCACACTTACTAATTTTGCACTCAAGGCAAAACACGCAACTCATAGCCTCCCGCACTCACTCTCTGACGCTTCCTCTATGCAATTCCTGACAGTATTCGTCATGCGTTGCTGTTGTGTCAGTGTCATCTCTTATTCACAATCACCCCAATGTCAATTAATGGCGAAGTCATAAATAACCACTGTGACTGGTGTACACATTTGCTTATGTATATAATGTAAGTGCTTATATACCTGCACCGTCATACAAATACACAAACAAATATGCATGAAATTCATTCACAACACAAAATTGTTGTAAACAACAACGAATAATCGAGTACGATGTCCGACTATGAAAGCTCATAGCATATCATATACTAGGTCAAAGGTTAAATTAGACGTTGAGCAAAGAAAGTGTGTGACTAGCAAAGAAGTTATGTATGTATGTACCCACTGAGATACATATTTTTGTGCAGAAAATCTTATCTCAAAATAGTAGTAAACAGATAAGCAATGCTGGACGAAATAAACTATTCTACTCGAAGAAATTTTGATACCTGAAATTTTGCTACAACGAATGAAGATGAATATTTTTTTAATGTGTTTCTAGGTTACGCCTCTCTAAAAGTGGATTTTAGTGAAAAATGTAATAGAACCAAGTGATAGTCCATAAAATCCCTCTATCTGGATCAATCTGGCAAAAAACTTCGTTTTTTATGGAGTTAGGTAAAAATATGTTCGAAAATAAAACGATGGTGCCTCATGGGAAGACAGTTGGTTCTAGAGTTACTGAGGCCATCATTATAAATTATACTTAAGGAATTAGACAAGAATATGGATACTAGGTACTAGATTTTCGTTGTTTCCAACTACACAAAAATTCAAGTCACACAGATTTTAGCGATATTTTTTCCCACGCCTGGAACAGTTTTTGGTTCCTTTCGCGATTTGTTGCGTTCGACTCACCAGAACTTAGAGAGTGCCAAATCGAACAAACAACTGGCACAAATCAAATAGACGGAATGAGATAGAATAAAAAGTCATGTAATTTTTGAGTAATTACCGCTTAAATAATTACCCACTATCTTGTTAGCTGGATATAATTGTTTTGCTTTTTGACAATATTATAATATATATATATATATATAATATATACAAATTGCTCTAAAATAGCGAGTAGAGAAGTGACCAAATGAAGACAATAAAATATCACCATATATTTAGTATCGCCCTAATTATATGTCCCACACTGTGCTACTCAGTTCTTCAGTAGGCATTTTTTTACAGCTGTTTGGAGCCCAGAGTTCATCCTATTGAGTCAGATAGAACGCTATAGCGCTGAAGAGTTCATGAGAAAAATGAAGAACACAGAGAGAGAAAGAGAAAGTTTGTAATACAACAAATTCAAGTGTAGGGTTTCCAGCCACTTGAAAAGCCAGAGCAAAGGTCATTAACTAATTTGATCAAATTTACAACCAGAAGAACTTGCTCTAGCTATGTAAGTGGTCTAATATGAAGATATGTATTTTGAAGAAGCCTACGAAATTCTATTTGAGAAACGATATTTCTTTTTTCTAACTTAAATATTTTATCCCTTTACACAGCAACAATTTCTAGGTATCAGATGCAAAGGCACGAGCATAATTCGCTCTCTTTTTTGCAGTTTATTTTTCCGGCACTAGCGAAGGTAGTAAAACTAAAGCCGCAGACGCCAACAGCCGGCCAGTCGCCGCTTTGGAAGCAGCTGACGTCGTCAATTGGTTCAGTGGTTGGCGTTTTGTTGAATTTAATAACTGCGCGTTTATGCATTTATCTCGTCAAGCGCATAAAGTACAAACATACACCCACACACATATGTATGGTAACTTTAATACACACTTAAATGCATACTCAGATATTTTTGTTGTGATAATTTAGGTTTTCGCTAGAAGGAAAATCAAGTAACCGGAACGTTTGCAACGACAGCGACAACAAAAAATTTAAAACGAGATATAAACAATGGGCACGAGCTCATACTTGCTTACAGATGTATGTATGTATTTACCGTTGTACTAGAAACATTTTTTAATTTTGAAATGTGGCAAGTCATTTTTGCACTGCTTTTAATTTAACCAGTTCATATTTCCCTTTCCATTGTTTTCACTTTTAAATCGCTCGCCTTTTTCCCTGCAGTAATTTAACTTCAGCGTCTTAACCAAATTGCCGCACTTCTTCACAAATGCATATACGTACGTAACATACATTTGTACTCACTTACAAATATATTAATGAAAACGAAGCAAAAAAATTTCCGCTGCTATTGGCGAAATGATTTCGAAAACGTGTGGGCACTCTGAATGCCCAGCCCTCCAACCAAAGTACCGCTTCGGTGCGCCTACACTTGCATTATTAAACAGTATTACTGCGGCGCATGTGGCACGTGTTTCCGCCGCCTGCAGCGAAACGTCCGACAAAGCTTCGTTTGATGATATTTGCATTAACGCCTGTTGGTTCCGTTATAAAATTTTTTTAAATATAAAGAAGTACTTGTAAAGGTTTGTGATTTCAGCATTGTATTGTAGAAACATCTGCCTAATGAAGTGATATTATATTAAGCAGCTTTTGTGATTATTAGTAACGGCAATGACAGCTGTTTCCCGTATCAGCTGTTCCCTCTCGATTAGTTTTCGGGATCGAGGGACAACAAAATGCTTAGAAACATTATTTATATAAATATTGCTGAATTATTAATACAACTCTGAAATTTTTCGTGATCCCGATATTGGCAATCTCAAATCCCGAAATTCGAAAAATCTCACCGAAATACTTTCCCTTTCTCCTCGTCTTTATAATGCACGTCTTGGTGATGACTGATAAATACAGAGTTACTAAAAGCCTCCAAACCGCTAATTTTTTCTATGAGAAGCTTTCTCACGCTGAAAATACACTTGAAATTTAGAGGAGTAGATTTAGAAAACTCTTATTCTCAATTTGTTTAGATTTCTTGACGACACTTCGGATGGTTTTAATTAAATCACTTTATAGAGGAACTGATATCATGAATAGCTTTAGCTGCTTAGCTGTTTTAGTTGAACTAGTTTGAGAAAGATTTTATAGAGAGGAATCACCAACACATTAGTTGGAAGTAATTATAGATTACCTGTTCGCTTACCTTATTAATATTATAATGTAGTACAACTTTTTAGATATGCAGTATAGAACACTTGCCTTTTTTAGTCCTTGGAGGGTGTATGAATATATGTTTGATGATTTTGGTATTAATTTAAAAAAATTTTAAGGTTGAAGTAAGTTTAATTTAATTCCAATGATATTAAAGTTTACTTCAAATGATTATTTAAGCTTTTACCATTCAAAACATGGATTTTTATTGAAAAAATTTTAAATTTATTTGGTTTAGGAATAGAGAAAATGTTACAGAGTTTCCAAATCACTTTAGCGATCTTTGCTATTCAAGTAAACCCAGACATTTAACAAGACTACTGTTCTCAAAGAAGCAGAACTGTTTGGGATACTAGTATTTAGATAGAGAATCAGCATACAATTTTCAAACCAAGATTGTAAAGCAAACACAAGATTAAATTTGGGAAATTGTTCTCGAAAGCACAAAACTCCCATGCGAAAGATTTTAGAGACCCAAAACATAACAGATTCAACGTTCTTAAGTATAAAAAGCGACAAACAAAGAATACAAATTGTGTACGAAAATACTTTAATAATTTTTATCACCACAGAAATTCTCCAAACAAGCGGGTTGTAGATGTTTAGCTCTGACACAATTGTCACGTTGAAAACATTGCGTTTATTTGATAGACAATACATTTCATAATCTCACCACCCTCGCGCAATTACGCAGAGACAAGAAAATATGTAAAAGAATATATTAATGTATACAAATTTGATTTTTTTGTATAGCAAATATGAACAAGCTTGAGGTAAAATTGTGTGGGTTGAAATCCACCAGCTAAAGAATTATTTTGATATAAATAAAGCAAAAAGTGTTTCCAGCTTTCTTTTTCTCTTTTTAATGAGTAATAAATAACAAGTTGAGAGCCCAATAAATTAGCGAATGAGGTAAGAACAAATTAGTCATTCAGCTGTGGTGATTGATAAGAATTTAGTTGCGGATGAGGTAATATAATATATGGTGTGAAGAAAATATGTAAGTCTTGTAATGGGGGGAGATTGTTTATGAGTTGGAATAAAGTTATGATGGAGCGATTTTTTCAATTATAATAGAATGATTCAAACATTCTTAAAGGAATTTAAAAATAATAAATTATAATTACGTTATAGAAGCTGTCTGTGAAAAAATCTTCTTTTCAGAAACAATGAACTTTTTCTGATTCCGCTATGGGATTAGATTCGAAATGGGATTAGATCTTTTGGTTGAATTAAATTATTCATTGACAAAATTTTACTTGAAATGCGGCCCTGCTCATGTCAAATACCAGCAATTAATGTTTATTAATAAATGTATAATATGTGTAATGTTGTGTATATATATGTAACAAATTAATACTTAGAATATTTCTAATGTTCTAAATTTTTGGAGCCATTGAAAATAGAAAACATCGAAAATTCTGAAGAAATTAAATTAAATTTATGAAGTTGTCAATGAATGATTGACTCCTTTCATGAAAATCATGAGCTTTGACCTTTGACCTTGACCTTTGGTTTCTAATAAAAGTAAATACTTCAACTGTCTCAACTGAATATGTAAACTATTTTCAAGACTTAGTAAGCAATGAAGAAGCCATTAGCGAGTTGGCTCACTCTCCGCTTTTCGAAAATAATGAACGGAACGAAAACAATAGTAATAGCCCAAATTATATATCCCGACTAACTCTTGACCTATAAGGTAGAGGGAAGATGAATTCGGCACATTTCAACAGTGATTGAAACTTAAGGTCGATATGTCCCCCATCATGATCAGAGTAGTAGTTTTAGTTACTCGTGATATAATTAATACCGGTAAAGTGGTGAGCTTCTAGAAGCTAATTAACTTTCGATCGCTGAATGAGGCATTAATGAAAACTTGCATATTTGAGGAAGAACAAAATATTAAAGAAGTTCAATATATATGTATTTGAAAACCTTCTTCTTCTACCTTTTACAACAAAATGTGAATAATTATGCCTCAATTTATCCGAATACAAACAATCAGTACTGACCCATGTTAACTCACCGACTCAATTTTACCGGGTTCTAATGTTTTTCAAATGAACACTTACGATCATAACATCGCATTATCTTTTGCATTAAAAATCGGAAAAATCTCTTTTACTACAAATACCTCTCATATGTAAGTATGTATTTTTAATGCTTTAAATTTCAACATTCACATACAATAACAACAAAGTCATTAAACTCATTACAAGTCGCATAGACAATGAAACGCCGCATCAACACAATCTGTGTAATGGCTTTTCTCAAATCATCCGTCCGTTAGTCTGTCAGTCCGTCAGTCCGTCCGACCGTTCATGCGTCTATTTTCATTTTTATATGCCAGACTAAATGTAAACATTATGCTGTATGTGTGTGTGTGTGTGTACATGTGTGCATATGTGTGCTCTGTACACACTTTGGCTGCCATTGAAGGGGCATATTGCACTTTGAGCTGTTTGAAATTGTTGCAATGTTTACACTACAATTGGCGGCTACATGCATATATGTAATTGATATATGTACATGCAGATGTACACACAAGTTCATCATATAAGTACACGCGCCATATACTTATATGCAATAGAGGTGAAGAAATATACATACATACATATGTACCACATATATACCACATATACATACATATGTCTCTATATAAGTATTCTATGTGAAATCAAGATCATTCGAGACCGTTATATCCGAGCACGCACGAGCATACACGAGTCCAAACGAATACGTTTTCTTAGCGATCTTGCAATATTCTGCCAGAAGTAGTTTTTCTGAAATCTCGACACAGGTACACTCTCCAGAAGTTTCCGCTTAGTTACTAATGCCAAGGCAGGTAGAAGTCATGAGATAGTTTTGCTGTAAAAATTTAGTGACTTCTTGTGCATATTCATAAGGACAGGTCTTTTGAAAAGCCAAAGAAACACCTGCAGTGTCGACAAAGCGGCTTGGAACCATAACAAATTTGATTAGGAGCTTTATAACTATTCCCTTTAGTTCATTTGTATGGCCGAAGGTGAGAGATCGAAAATATTTCAATCTTGATCTTGCAAGGGACAGGATCTTGGCAGGACAGTCAAGAATAAAGTGTTGACCTCCGGCAAAAATTTCCGAAGTAACTCACATTAATTTACCATACTCAAGTGATTTACAGAGATGTGGTTCCAATGAACCGAAGAAGCTAACGAGTTGCAGTTAGTTCTTCAGAAAAAATTGTGTACGAGATTATAAGAGCTTGCACAAATTACTCTGGGAATCAACACTTTCGGACAGTGGAATTTCGTAAAGGATTTACTGAAACCTTTTTTTTTTAATAAGAAGCCTATAACAACATTCCAAAAAGAAGTGTTACGATTTTTAAAGGTATACCAGATGTATACTAGAGTTGTGGCACAGATTCCGAAGACTTCTTCGTGGTTATTTATGAAAAAGAAAGAAAGAAGTATAAGGTAGTCCTTGTGCTTAGTCCACAATCCCAACTCAGATATTTCTGTATGTTTATGAAGTCTGGAATGGCTATAAAAGCTATTCAGCCTGGGGGTGTGGCGACTGGTAACTACAAAACGGAAAATTTGTCTTCGTTGCTTTGGGTGTCACAGCTGTAGTGCTACCTCCACAGCTATTTCACAAAGCATTCCATAATAAAAATAAGGAAGCAACTATAAATTTTACAAATACTTTTTATCTACTTGCACTACCGTGCCACCGTTTCATTATTTTACATAGTAAATTTGTTTGTTTATGAACTTCGCCGATTAAGGTGCACATCGCTTTTTGTTCTTTTCCAAAAATATATAATTAAAACAAATCAAAACAATAACAAACAGAAACGCAGAAGACAAAGCGCGCTGCCAGATTGCAGGTGAAGAAATGTTTACAAGAAACAGATTGAAATGGAATGACTGCGCATCTTCCATGGAAGCGTTGTACTCGTATTGTGCCAGTCGCATCTTGTGGCATGCAGGCCAATGTAATTTAACGGTATAATTTTTGCTTTTTTCTTTGCTTTCTTTCGCTATGGGCGTCCATACAATGAGCATGTTACCATTGTTTCTCGAAACACCACACAATGCTATTACCCCGCTGTGCATATTGTTTGAGAACTTATTACCATGTTTTTCGGATTTTCACTCGACCAAAGCAAAAAAAAAACTCACTTTTTTCATGTTATAGCTTTTGTTAATATTCAAGAGTTTTTAAGCGTTTCACTTACACTTTTAACCGTTCTGCGATAAGTTTCTATGTGTCTTTGGTTTGAAATTTCTACTTTCTTTTCTATTCTACTTTCCATTAAAATTTTAATATTGAAACAGTTGTAACAAATTTACATTTGAATTGTTTCTTTTTATTGCAGTTTCGATTTCATGTCATAGAGTGGAAGCGTTGTGTTAGAAGGTCACTATAATAATGAGGAAAGAGAGCTTATTTACAAAAAAAATAAAACCAAAAAAAAAAAAAAAAACAGAGATTCTGTTAAGCTAGCACTTAATCGGCTAGATATTAGGCCGATACATCAGGTACTGGTAAATGTTTTAGAGATAATGAACTATAAGGTGAAATAATATGGCACTTTTCTGAAAGTTCCAAGACAGAACGACTCGAAATGCCATTCCAATCTGGTGAAAGATTCGTTTCCATAAAAAAGTGGATGTTTTAGATTTTTCTATATATGATTTCCAAACCGCGTTTAACCTAAAAAGGTGATTGGCAACACTAAATGTCAAAATTAAACCCAATTCTTGGAAAAATCCGAGTTGTTCGAAAATATATTACTGCTGAAACCTGTGGAAAGTTGATATCGTCTCTGCCGGCATTTTTGACTAAAATGTCAGATCTCCATTCAAATTTAACTAAGAGATTTGAAAGCGGTTTTTAGGAGTACCCTATTTTGTTGATAATAATGATGAGATAATTAATAACTCAATTCGCACAACAGCCGGTTCTACGGTACAGGAATTGACCCTGAATTTGTCCAGCCAAGAGCTGCTATTTCAGAGATCTAACCCCGTTGGCATCGGTAAGTAAAAAATAAAAATAAATTATTAACTATGGTAATTGCAAATAGGTTAAGCCACAACCATAGCAACAACATCGAATTCATACCAATTCGTGATGGTCCGAAAATATACTAACCCAAATATTCGGAATGAAATGATTTGCGTACATAGGTCAATATTTTGGAAAACTCCATAAAATTGTATGAGGATCTCCAAGGGTACTCTCAATACAACTTGTTTAATGAATGATTCCCGTATTTCCGGTTAATCTTAAAGCAGTTGCCTCAGGTAATACGCATAGTGAATCTAAATAGGTATATTGGCCTTGCCATAAGGGACACCGGTGCCAAAAAAAATTAATCTCAGAGATCGCAACTTTGACAGTTCTTTACAATATGCGAATGTTTTTGAAAATCCATTCCAACAGAACTTTTTTAATTGTTTACTAATTTCAATTGGAAATTCCATAAAGTATGTGGCGCTCATTTGAAACTGACTGCTGCCTGAATGTCATAAAGTATTAAGTACACAAGTATGTTCGTGTATAAGAGTACAACACATGTACACATATATTATACATATCCATGTATGTATGTATCCATGTAATAATGACATAGCGAATTCCTAATGGAGACTATTAATATGTTAATTTCAAAAAAGTGAAATTCAAAAGATAATTAAAGAAAGCCAAATCTAATATTTTCCGTGCCATTGACATTTTAAATGCACATTCAACCGAAGTACATACATACAAATATACATATATACGAATGTATGACATTGTGTGCTCTTTCGCAAGTAAAGTGTAAACTAATATTTTAACTACAAGCAATACAAAAAGAAAATTCGTTACAACTAAACAACAGCAATTTATTTATCAAAACTTTCAAAACACATGAATTTACATTACGCGCCAAAATGTAGGCAACATCTATTACGCAATTTTGTTAGAAGATGATTCAGAAGTCCATGAATTATAGGAGTTTGAAAATGTTCCAAAAAGCGTGTTTTCTTGAAAAACGGTAAACTGGTTCCAAATTGCTTCTTAAATAGTTTCGTTTCTAGTTTGGATTTAATGGATTTTCAATAACAGTTTCTGTTAACCGAAGCAATTTTTACAGCCAACTAGCCGACAAAATTTGGCCCACTTGCACCCACAAAGTTATGTTCTGACCATTCTTCCAATCAAACAAATGTCTATTTTTATGCCCACCACTGAGTGACAAGCTTATGAGTCATGACCACATGTCAACAGCCACAAACAAAAGTGGCAATCCAGCAAACAATTGTCAACTCTCTGTATGGACCTGTATGCTGAACGCTGTGGCAATGACACGAAAGCGGTCGCAGATTGCGAAAAAAAAGGCATGCCTTTGTAAGGCAAACACAAAGTGGGAGAAATATGGGCAGATAAAAAAAACTCGATCGCCGTATAAAAGACCTTCACAAGTGTTTATGCGCCAAGTCGGCAGCTGCAGGCGAACTGCAGCGCTACAGAGATGAGTACATTCATCTAACAAGGAATAAGAGGGTGAAGCGAAGTGAATTGCAACAGGCGGTGGCATGTACAAGTACATGTAGACTCCAGCGAAGACATCTTGTCAGGGTTATTAAAATGAAGTTAACTTCAGCAATGCGCTTTGCTTTATGCAGCTGTCAGTACGTCAGATAACGTTGACGACAAAACGCCAGACGGACAGCATGTCGAACAGATGCAGCTGCTGCAGCCTGTTGCCTGTTGCTCACTGATAAAAAAGACAAGGAGACTTCGCGAAGTAATGTAAGTAAAGACGAATAATGGTCCACCAAACATGTGAGCACAGCTGACACTTTGGCTGAGCGCGAGTTAGCGAGCAAGCTGCAGAGATGGCAACAAACTTGCTCGCAGCAAACAAACGCCATGAAGAAAATACTAAACTTACTTACTTACTTACTATTTCTTACTTCTTTGACGAATTCGAACTATTTTACTCTATATTAATGAATTCTAGTTTCTAATAGTTTCTAATAAAATAACCAAGACGGTATTGGTTACGATCATCCATAGATTATGTTGTTGATTTTGAGAATTAATATACTGGCAATTTATTCAAGCTTCTCACGACCTTGGTTTGATTGCTTCCCGTTTCGACTGATACAATTTAATCTACATAATGAGGCTTTACAACTTTATTGACTATAGAAATAGAAATACTAGAATAAGAAGTTCCCAATATTGTCATATAATAGTCTTTAGGAACAGGTAATGATAAAACCTACGATCTAGCTTTAAGAAAACTATATTGACAAATATTTCTAGTTTTAAACTATGTGTCTCTCAGGAGATTGATGCGGCCTGTGGATACAGTTTGGGAACTCTTGGCACATTTTGCAAAATAAGTGTTCCCTAGACTCTCATTTAACAATTAGTCCTGTTCTCATTAGATCGAAGAGACAATTTGAGAATCTCTAGTATATTTTGTATACTAATCTCACCATTATAACCCATGCTGGATACAGCAATAAAGTAATAATTCTTTAATTCTCTTGAACTCACCGGAAACGAAATAGAAAAATAGTAAAATATTACTTTTAAAATAATTGTCTTGAATATAAAAATGTTATTTTAGGATATATATAAAGACAGAGGTATACCAATAATTTTCCGCAGTTTTTCTCACAATATTTGCCTGGTATAAACACGTACTTACAGGTTTAGACTATCCAGGCGACCGAGAAATACCAACAGAACATCAGTAGAGGGCCAGTGGTCTTTATTTTACATGTAGCTTCGAAATAATATAGCTCCCTAATGTAACCCTAACAACGTTTTGCTCTAATTGACGATTTCAGGTTGGACACTCGACCGGATTTCCTCTGAATTTCGGTCGCCAAGCTTCTGAAACCTCCATAGTTCAAACAAAAAAAAAATAGACATAAGGGGATATTTCCAAACGTTTACAGATCAGGCTACTTAATACCGCTCATGCTTTCGGATACTTTCAGAAAATAAAAGACTCTTGCTTAGTCTAAATCCAATTGCTAGTCACTACGTGTGAGGTACAAAATTCCATTTTCGAAAATTTCCCTAGAAGGCTACATAACCCCGCACATACACTCGCGCAAATTAATCTAAAGAGCGTGCATCTCACTGCATTTAAACATTGATCAACGGCAGCAACCCTCCGAGCGATAATTGTAGCGAGTGAACAAATGGCATCGCATCGCAACGCCGAAAAAACAACAATAAAATTATAACTGTTGCAGTACAACGCGATGCTGTCACTTAGTTATGCATGTACTTACACACTTAGAGACAAACTTAACGACACTTCATTCACACTCACAAGCGCTGGTTAAACGGCGGCGGCGTCTTTGCAACTCTGCCGCAGCTAGAAAAGCGCATTCATAATAAAATGACAGCAGCAACAATTAAAACTTAGCAAATCGGCATCGAGAGAGTCGCGGAGAGGCGAGTGAAGATGCGGTGACAAAGTGACACTGTCTCGCAAAGCTTGCGGCAACAAATGACGCCGAGTCAACGCACCATTTAATGCAACAGCAATAAACAGCAGAAGCAACAACAACAATAGCAATAAAGTAATAAGAATATAATTGTGTTGCAATGCCTTTTGAACTGTGCAACGATGCGCACAATTTTATTTGAAGATGTGCAACATCTTGCAACAATGTGTAAATCAAGGCGGAGCAGCTTGATGTTACAGGGAAGAGAGCACTCTGCATAAATAAACCGACAGAAATATTTAGCAAGGATGAACACAGAGGCTTATTTCGCTTTATATTAGCCTAGGTCTACGCATTTCGGAGTGGTGTCCAAAATCTTTGACGTTTGCACCTATACTGTCGAGGCTCTCTTGGCCTTGATTTCTAAGGTCATATTCAATCGTGATCTGTCAATAGAAATTTGCACAATGTTGATTTGAGCTTCAACGGAATGGTCCGAAACTTGATCCCATAAAACCTGTTTTAAAACCTCCAAGTTGATCAACAAACTCTCGCAATCGGCCGACAGCGCGGTATTATTTGCAACAAGACTACGAACTTCTTTTCACGAGTGTTTTAATGCCAAAAGTTAGCACAAGATTTCACAGAATCGTGCTACTTCCAACTCGACCTCCGTTTGTTCGATCTGGTCTCAAATAGATTAAGTCGTTTTCCTGTGCTTCATGTCGTCCGCATAGGAAATCTCAATATTGAGCAATTTCACCGAATGGAACGAAATGTTAAACCTCAGTAAAAGAGATATATGTAGTTCCAATTCCTGTAGTTACATATGCCCATCTCAAGCAGTGCAGAAATGCAGTTGCATTGCTTCGTCCAAATTATCTTCTGAAAGGAGGTGATGTGTATCTTAACTTCATTGTAGTGTTGCGCTTTTTGTGGATCCCAAAGAGTATGAAAAAAACACTTGCATGGTTTCAGCAATTTGTGATAGTTGTCTACATCTGTGTTATTCTAAATTCCAAGCGTAACATTCAATCAGTTTATGGAACCAGAAACCTACATATAACGGAAGAAGTGAAGAGGACTTAACGTTCCAACTTCAAAGTTCAATCCAGTTTCATCATAAATTTCACAAACATTAAATGAATGTTCCCCCCGTCAAGTCTATTGAGTTGTTATAAATGACCGACAAGTCAACAAAATTGTGGAAACAAGTTATCAACGCGACTTAGCGTCACAAAGAATTAATACGGCAACAGTTATGTCAGAATGACGCTGATGGCAACTGGAGGAACTGGTTTCAAAAGTAGAGAGATGATTAAATGCCACTTCGGGCTTGAGTACTTTACAATGAGACAAATGTCACGTTTTGTTAAATTTTAAGTCGAGGAAGCAAAGTGAAGCAATAAATGACATACATACGATGGTGGTTGGATAAGGTAGGAACTTATTTAGTAATTTTGCTTCAGTTAGGGAGAACTTTCTTTTCCATTTGGGGTTCACCTTTAGTCTAGTACTTTTTTAAATATTTAGGCTCTATAAAGCAATACTTTTTCAGGGGTACTGTTTAAATGTTAAATGTTAAATGTTTTAAAAATTACCTCTTCTTCTATTCAGTAGGATTTGACGCATTCTAAACAAAACTTCATCTATACCAATATTATAATAATGGACTTATCCAATCTCCATAAACTCCTTGGAATTCGCGTTAATGACCGGGAAATCATTTCTAAACATTTACTCAGCTCAGCTGAAGTGCGTCTGACCTCAATAGGTAGAATGAGTTTTCGGGCATTTTCTGTATCCCTTTCACTGGTACCAGAACATGCATCAACCATTTATTAGGCTTTAAAATTGATGCTGTAGAGATTTCATAGTATTCAATAGACTTTTCTTATATTTTAGTGATAAAAAACTGATCCAAGAGCACTTGATATTTACTCTATTCAGATTCAGTACCGGTTTAAACTTATATCTATTCACAACTTAAGAATGATGACATCGCTACATCATAAACAAAAGGAATTGTCAAATTTGCAAGGCAACTGTAAACAATGCCTAACCCTCCTTTCATTCACGACGTCAGGAATCAAGATATTTTCCTGTCAAACGCACTCCAAAAATGTAACGCGACGAAACTGTTGTAATCTCTTTCTATTATTCATGTTCAGATACCAGTTTGAAGACACGTGTTCCATTTCCAAAGTTTATATGGGATATTAAAGTAATTGGTGACTTATCAAACTGTTCTCGTATCCATATTTATAAGAAGAACGGACATTACATATGCTGATAAAAAAGAAATAGGAAACTAGAAAGTATACACAATGAATAATTAACTTAGCAACACATAAGAGTCAACAATATTCTGAAAACAAAAAGTTTCTAATGAAATACAGGCAATATTATTTCAATATTAATCACTTAAAATAAACACGATTCGCGGAAAAGTCATGAACGATAACTTGCAAAAACGAGGAAGGAAAAAACAACATAAATAAGTAAGGAAGGTTAAGTTCAGGTATAACCGAACATTTTATACCCTCGCAATATGCAATGCTCAAAGGAGCACTTTCAGGTGCTGGCAAAACTTTATATTAAAAAATTTTGCGTAAGAATTCAACATTCTCGATAATCCTCGAATTTCATTACGATATTGCACAGATTTACCGAAATATATGGTATAAAGTCTAACGGGAGATTGAAGATCCTTACTTTAGTTATATGGGGGATAGGAAAAGTATTTACCTGATTTTCCCCATTTTTGACATAAGATCACATTATTATCAGAACAAGCTAATACTCGAATTTCATTAGAATATCTTACAGATTTACCGATATTTTCGATATAAAGTCAACAATAGGCACTGTGGTCCTTATATTGGATATACGAGTACTTAAAAAGTTATATGCCGATTTCGACAGTTTTTACGCATGCGATGGCATATCTGGAAACCACTTTTTGTACAATGCTTCATTCTATTATCTTTAATCTTTAAATCGCTTGATTTATAAACTTTAAAGTGAAAGAATCGGATTAGATTTGAAATTGCGTTATATGAGAAGTAGGCGTGATTGCTATCCAATTTCACCCAATTATTCACTTTGCCCCAAGTGAAATAAAAATGCAAATATAATGTCATGTACCAAACGTGGTTGGAATTGGTTAAGACGTAATTGAAATATGGCATTTCCCCTAAAAGTGGGTGGTGTCGCACCCATTGTCCAAAATTTACACGGACCCATATGCAGCTTTTCCGTAACATATTTGCCGTAAGATTTAATGTTTGCGACGTGTTTCTTTATTATTAATTAATTATTATTAATATATAAAGGGAATTAATGCACTTTTAGTAGTTTTCAACATAACCTTTGTGTGGAGGTGGGTGTGGTAATTATCAGATTTCACTTTTTTCCCAGTAAACGAAGATATTTCTCATAAGAAACTTACTTGGAGTAAGTTTGAATGTTATAGCTTTAACGGTTTGTGAGATATATACATTAAACATATTCTGGGACGGGACCATGCCCCCTTCTAAAAAATTTTTTACCCACAAATTCCAAATACCCAACTAGAATCCTCCATACCAAATGACATATTTCTATCCTTATTTGTTGCTTAGTTATAGCTTTTTATAGCTTTTTGATTAATTGCATTTTGTGGGCGTGGCAGATGTCCGATTACGCCCATTTGCAATACCAGCCTTCTTATGTTGACAAAGAACACGTGTATTAAGTTTCATCAAGGTATTTTCATTTTTACTCAAGGGGCCTCTTGCACGTACTCGGATTTCAACTCATCTCGTCATCCTGATCATTTTGATTTATGTGACCCCATATCTATCTCGATTAATTTTAGGTGTTACAAACATCCGTTAGTTGAAAAACACTAATACACTCTATTGCAAAATGTTGCGAGAGTATAAAAATATGAAAAAGTGACTGCAAAAAGGAAACGTGCTCGTTGCCGCTTGTCACTGACACTAGGGCTAAAAGTGAACACCCCCTTCACGAAAAACACACAGGGTTGACAGGGTTGCGCATTTTTCATATCATTTTCGCTTGGTTCGGCTTGCTTTGCAATTTTTTGCCAAAACAATGACTCAGAACCACAAACAAAGAAACCAGCAAAAAAAAAAAAAAGGAAAGAAGACACGTTAAACAAATATTATGAAATTTAAAAGGGTTATTACAAGTCACAAGCTGTGTTTGCGATAAGCACGGAAATGAATCAATGTATTAAACAAAAACGAACAAAAAACTTGATAGAAACGAGCGAGAAATGAGTTAATGTTGACGCTCAACGACGAATGAGTGCAACGGAATTGGTGAGCGAAAATATGCGAAGGGAGAAAAGCGAAAAACATGCTTTGTTGCAAGTTGATTTTTGTCAATGCCGAATTAAGTAGCAAATATTTCGTGGGAGGATTTGTGTATTTAATGATGATTCGTTTGAAAAAATATCTTACACTGCAAAAACGAAGTAAATAATGCGATGAAGAAATAAGATCACAGGAAGCCATTAAACTGAGAAAAAGAAACGGGAGGCCTTTTTTTGAGGCGAAAAGGTCTTGTATACATTTTGTTGTCGTAAACATGTTGCCTGGGAACATGCATGTTTTAGGGACTATGCGAAGTGTTTTTGTTCTGCAAAATGAATTGATAAATAAATAATGAGAGCTGAGAATATTTTCTGATAATAAGTAACAATTAATAAGTTCTTTCGTTGTATTTGTTGGTTTTCATAATTATTATCAAAAGCGGCAGTAGAATAACTGCTACTGGATACAGTGGCTACAAAAGAAAGAAAACAATGTAAACAAGTAAGTAAGGGCTGAGTTCGGGTGTAACCGAACATTTATACCCTCGCAACGGTTTCCGAGATGTATATGTATTAAACCTATTGGGGGTGGGGCCATGCCCAGCAACATGTTGCGAAAATATAAAAATATGAATGTAAAAAAATAATTTAATCTAAACAAATAATTAAAAATAGTAAAAAAAATTAATTAATTAAAAAAATGTAAAAAAAATTAATAAAAAATTAATAAAAAAAATGAATTAATTAAAAATATGTAAAAGAAAATAATAATCAAGAAAGAGTTATTACTTTAGTATGTTTCACAGACGCCCACTTTCGCTAACCACAACAACACTGTCAACACTGTGGCAACACTGTTTGTATATAAGGATTGTTATTGTGTTATAAACAATCAATTTGCAGTCATTTTACATACATGTTTGTATGTACATAAGTAATCAGAAGGAACTAAAATAATTCTGTCTTACGCATTTTTATCAAATTGTGGCACATTTATTTTTAATTTCCCCATTACTAAGTATTTATTTTTCATAAATACAACGGATGTTGTGCACTTGCGTTGCGTAGTCATATCCATGAGTAATTATACATAAATACATACAAACATATATACAGTATTGGCCAAAACTGAAGCACCCCTCTAGTGCAATTTTCTATATTGCTAATTTTCTTTAAAAAAAAAAAAAGATATCAGAAATGATAGAGCGACATAATTGGTAGTATTTGTTCAAATTGGAAAAGATAAGCCTAAACTCATTGGTCGAAACTAAAGCACTCCCTTTATGCTTTTAATAAATCAAATTCAATTTCAAATGAATATCAATTATATATTTGCAAACATATTGAGACACTTAATGGAACCTCTCCCAAACTTATTTGAACGAAATTTTTGCTAAAATTTTAGATAATTTAAATCTCCCATTGTTAGAAATATTAATATATTAAAAATGACAAAGATTTAAAGACTCAATAATAAAAGATTGGCAAAGTGGTTTGTCTCGACCACTAAAACTAATGCAAAATATTTTAGCAACAGATCCCGACTTATAAGAAAATATCTACAAATATCAACAAAACCTTTAAGTAGTCCTGTGACAAATGTACGCACTGTATTGATAGCGCAGAAAATTTCTCGACAATAGCACCAAAATTATGTTTGTTTGTCGGTTAATGAATGCATTTGGTATTTTTTGATTTTCAGATGACCCATTGCAGAACGGTTGTTCACTCGACGGCCGACCAAGTAGCCATTCGCTTAACCAAAAATTTAAAAGTCAAACAAGAAAGCTCAAATTGGTTGGAAGGTACAGAAATGAAAAAATATTTCATTCTTAGTTGAATCGATGAACAATATATGACAGGGAAGAAGATCGGAACGCCGGAGCCTCGATCATGTGTTTTAAACCAAGTGAAAACTTGTTGGTGTGAATTATTATTATTTTTTTTTTTTTGACAAGAGATCAGGCCAATTCACAAAATAATAAAAATAATGGACCAATTCGTGCCCACCGCGATATTTTAAAACGTAATATTGCCTTAATTTTAACAGGTAATAACAGTTAGATGAAGGTACCAATGGGATAATGATTATAAATACTACTGAAATCATGGCAAAGTGAATATATAACCTAATAATATATGCAAAAGAAAAAATTTTTTCTTTTTTCTTTGCTTTAAGAAGATTAGCAATTTGGAAAATCGCGCAAGGGGGTGCTTCAGTTTTGGCCAATACTGTATGTATGCTTACATGAGATTATATGCAGTATATAGGCACTTATGTTAACGCTGTCTCGTATAAAAATATAAAATTGTGTGCAGAGGCTGCAGTCTGACTATAAAATTGTGATAAACTGTAAAGGAGAGTACTTAAGTATGTATACATATACAAATACATATACGCTTGTACAAAGCATTTACTTAAAGAAATAAAGTGTCTCAGAGAAATGTTGCAATGCATACAAAAAATGTATGAAGTACAAGTTAGTAAGTACACATCTGTTAAAAGTTTAAAAGGAAAAATGCAAATTTGACTTTCAAGGATATATGTATACACACACATACGAGTATATCCACACATAACCAACGCCACTGGCTGCAAAATATTGCATGTGCTGTTAGTGCGGGCAGCGCCATCGGCAAATAAATTAGGCAAACACATGGCATATTTGTCAAAGGTACACATGTATGTACATATATAGATTTCTGCATAAAACGACGATCTGCTTGCCATAAAATGGCTAAATGAGAATTTGTCTTGCGACAGGAAATCGTGTTGCTGCCTTTCCTTAACTTTTTTTTTTTCATTTGCTTGTGACACAAGACAATGTCTGACAGGGTGTGGCCGACGCATTGCAAGCGATACCATGGACGTGTGACTAGTGAGACAGCATTAAGGTTAGTCAACGCATGGACATAAATAACGGTTTTTTATGACCATCCTTGCTTGACTGTACGAGAAATGTTTCAGAGTATCTAAAACAACTAATTAAATGACAGAAACAGGAAAAGGGTATTGGTAAGTTAACTGACAATGACAGTTTCACTCTCATTTTATTAAAAATTTGCATAGAATTTGTAATACTAATATGTAATATTTGTAATATTAGCAATATTAAATGCGACAAGCGTTTGGTAAGAAAATTCGGTTAGTTAATTTTATATAATTTATTTTATGTTTTGCAACTAAATGAAAAATATATATATTCTGTTCTTTTTGTTAGGCTTGAACCCTGTAGGAATTCTACACTTCCTCAAAAAACTAGGATATTTAATATAAGGATATTCAATGAATTATTCCTATATATTACATTAACTTAAACATTTTAAGATATATTACAACCTGATCGATGATACATGGACTGAAATATCATTGACCTGACCGAGGTATCACAACACATACAAAATTTCTCTGTCACTATTTTAGAGTACTAAATTTAAATCAAAAACCGTCAAAGTTTCGTGGCATTTCACACAATCGCTCTCAAGTTATTGGTTATTTTTGTTTACGACCACCTTATTGGATCACCTTATAGATTTTACCTCAAGCCACGTTTTCCGCTTTACCAGACTCAAAGCTTCACACTAGCGAACCGGCACCGAAATGTCGGAGGAACGTCACAATAAATGCATTATTTTAGCTAAAGATTATGTCGAAGATTAAAGCCATATTTTCATTCCAAAAACTAATTTTTTTCATTGTTAGGCCATAGGCTTTTCAGCCCATGTAGACAGACGGGCTGGAAAAAGCACGTTTTACAGAAAAGGACATTTTTTGCCAGAATCAATTTTCAAATCAGAAATCAAAATATAAGTTCATTCGAGAGGAATACACTGGTTATGGACGTCTACTGGGTTCTTCGCCTTCGGCACTCATATGTTCAGTAGGGAATTTAGCAAACCACTTACGAAAGTTTGTTTCGCCTGGAAGAGCAAGTCTAATACCTATCAAGCCATTTTTTGCTATCATCAGCATTCTTTTCTTAAAAAAAGATACAATTACATTAACACACGAAATTCCCTTTATCCATTTATTTCAAAATTCCAAAAATTGCGTAACTCAATTTGCTGTAATTCACAAACCAATGCCTTAATGTGGTGTGTCTTTTGAAGGTATCTCTATCATTTGTATGGAAGGGTTTGCTACATCAAAATTTTGAATATCAATTTTTATACTCTTCATGATCGGTTATACCAAACCTTTTCGAAACGATTAATTTCAAATGAGTTCAAACCAATAACGAGAAGTATTGCTTACCTGCAATGAAAAAAGAAAAAAAATTAAGTATGTTTATAGTAATATAATTTCTACATCAACTACTTTCAGTTTTGACAGATTTATTTAAAAATTCTGAATTCAATTCAACAAATAGTAAACTAAGCTATTGTATTTTGTATTGGTCCCACTGTGAAGAGAGATCGGAAACACCATTTTATTTCGAGCCTAATTAAAGCGGGGTCTTTTTCCTATTCCAAGAAAAGGGCTTTCTGTGAAATCTTCCAATAAAGACTTTATAGCTTAAATACCCAATAGAATGAACTGTTTAGGCTAAAACCTAACACCAGATTTTTCAGGCCCCTTCGCATTCAACGGTTTATTCAGCTATCTTTTTCTTAAGCTGAATTGGTGCAGAAAGTTAAAAGGCATTGGAAAGCTTAATATGGAGTTCAACCTTTAGCCTCTATATAACGCTGTAAAACCACATTAGTAGAGGAAGGAGATAGAGAAATTTTAAAAGTAGTTTTGAAAACCTTAAAAGTAATATACTTATTGAAAAAGCAAACAAATCAAGTATCCATATATAGGCAACAATCCTTGTAGAAACTCCGAGAGCCGCGTATTTATAAATATAAATATAAGTATATATATATATATGTATAAGACTGGAGTGGGTGGTTACTAGCCAGTCGCGAAAATGGGCGCAACAACAAAAGAAAATCAAAAGCATGAGTCATCAAATCAAATACAATATGCCCGGATGCTTCAGCTCAAATGCGTATACGTACATATATATATATATATGTATGATACAGTAAGTGTGCTGTGAGTGTATGTAAGCAATTGTAAGCATTGCAATTGTGGGTGGTAGATGGTGGGTGGCGCTATACCCTGCAGTTGCGTTGTGCTAGCGCTGAATAAACAAAACAGCCTTAAAACACACATACACAGATATGTGTATATAAGCATGTATATCCCGTTTCGGTAGCACACACGAATGTATCCCTTTTTACCTCGGACGGTGCGTCAGCACACCGACGCAGCTTAGTCATCAGTTTCCAGCATAAATATTAAGTAGGTGAAATGAGCGAGAGTGGAGAATTTTCCGAAAGATGGAGTAGAAAGCGGAAGACGAATTTGAAAGGCTGTAAGCCGGACATAAAAGGAAAACAAAAGGTATATAAATTGGCTGGCTTTGCTTTTGGCTGGCAGCGGAACATCAAAAAAGTATGGACAAAAAGCAAAAAACACTGACACAGAATTTGCATTCTAAATATAAAAAAAATCAATACCATAATTTGGAATAACAGACAGTCTATATAATTAATATAATATGTATGCTTAAACGATATGCTTAAACGAAAATAATACGATGCTTAAAAATATATGTGGAGATACAAATTGTTACTACAGCGAGTTCAGTTTGATAAAATTTTACACAAGAAAATAAAATTTGAAAACTTGAATTTGACAAATGTATTTAAGTTAAAAAAATAAATATTAAGAAGATTAATTTTAAAAAATTTTTATTTAAGTTTAATTATTTTGTTTTTTAATTTTTTCAATTCCAATTATATTTTTATTTTATTCACATGCATACTTTTTACAATGTATTTTAAAAATTTTTCTTTTATTTTTAGTTTTTCACTTTAATTTTTTTCTTTTTTAATTTTATTTATATTTTTTTTATTTTAAATATTTTTAACTATTTCTTTTTTTTTTTGAAATTACCTTTAACTTACTTTCATATTTCCAATTTTGTTTTTTAGTTTTTATGCTTTATTGCCACAGACAAATCCTTCGAGAAAACATTGACACCTACATTTTTTGTCAAATAATATTTTAATATTTTTTTTTGCAGCCATTATTTCTAAGGACACCTATAGCTAAAGTAAAACCATTTGTATGGGAATATGAATAAAACTAAAACAAGATGGCTAATTTTGGAATAACATTGTCATGTTTACAAAATTCTGGTCATAGATGTTGGATTTGCGATCGAGAACTTGCCAACAAGTGGAATGAAAATTGTCTCTCCCCAATACAGCAGAGTAGATCGAATCAAAGGAAAGGTCAAGCGTAGATATTCCAAATACTTCGTTTGTGAAATCAACATCGTCGAAGGTGAAAAATACAAGTTTAAACTCAACTGTGGTGAATAGAAAAACGCTAATATCTCTTAGAGCAGAAGAAGTTATGGGATGAACTTACGAAGAGTACCAATGATGAACTAACAAAAACAAAATTTGCTAACAAGATACTTTTCAGTGAGATCTCACCTACATAAGCTGGTTAGTGTAGGGTAAGACCTAAATAAACGTTAATGCGGAGAACAGCTTCGATCCGATTTAGACCTTCAACAATTTCTAATCCCCCGGAAATGGAATCACAAAACTGACGAGAAAATAAAGTATTTATTATGTACTTCTAACTAGTTTGGACTGATATCCGCGCGAGCTGATCTCTCAATCACGGAATTAATTAATCACACACTACTTCATTTTTCTTTGTATTTTAACTACTTTTGCATTCATCGAGGCAGTGCGCCCAGTTTCCGGTAGCAATTAATTATTATACAAAATAGTTTCAAATTTTTCATATCCTAGTCGTAAATCATTGTCACCGCTGTTGGGTGTAGCTTGCAAGCTCGTACACTGGCAAATAAATTGCCAGTTGCCATAAATCCTCTAACAAGAATGCCAACAAGGTCTAGAGTCTTCCGCCCTCTCTGCAAACATACAATTGATTTTTAGACAGTTCACTTTCAATTTCATATTCATTTCTACACAATCGTAATTCATTTATGCTCCATGTAGTCTCACAATGCGGTCATCCTCACAACAAGACAAAGCAACAACAACCAACTAACTGAAGCTTCTGCTTCTGCCATACACATGTGTTCTTTATGTACATATATATGTTGCGTTGTTTTGATTAAAGTTATTATAATTTCCTTGGAATTTTAGTTTATTTTTCGCACACCACTGCCACAAATCACTTGTTGGACGCACCCTCAGATCCTTGCAACACAAAGGGGGCAACAAAAAGGGGCTCTAACGAACTAGCGAAGCGTAAGGAAATAAATTCCCTCGAGGGTGTCGGTAACTAAGCGCACTATTTACGCTTAAAGCAATGGAAATCTACTGTGGAAAGCTATTTTGTTTTTGTTGTAAATGCCAGAGACGCATTCGTGGTTATTGCGAAATGAGCTTGAAACGCGTGCAACAACGCATCCTTGTAATCCGATTAAATTCAACTGCTTTTGCCGCTTTGAAGGGCATTCAAATGGATTATGTGCTCAATGCGAGCAGGGTATGTGAGTATGAAAGTAAGGTTAGGACAGTTCTGGTAAGAGGACAGCAGTAAAAACTGTCGCCATTTTTCTGCGCCTCATTGCAAAGTGCTGAACATTTATCCAATTCTAACTCACGCACACTGATGTGTTTACATATGGACACTTTGTAAGTATATATGTGTGTATGTATGTATGTGTATATGCAATATGCAATAGCAAGAAGCAGAAGATCCGAAGTGAAATGCAGTGTAGCATTTAAAAAGGGCGGAAATGGGACGCATGGCAACATATTTATGTGTTCCTTCGAATACATACATACATACATACATACATACAAATATATGCAGTAAAATATATACTTATGTGTTTACATTCATACATTTCCTTTGTTTTCCTTTATTTCTCCATTTATGCATTTATTTTTTTCTTGGCGACTTTATAACGTCTGCCGAGGAGGTGGAGTTGGTTGGCGCCTGTCAAGATTTGTAGTTTTTGGCACTGGTTTGTTTTTCAGGGACATAATTTCAAGGGCGACCTTGCTTTGGCATTAAAATGAAAGGAAGGGGAAATCTTTCAAGTTAAAACATATTTTCTACGCACTGCATACATGCACACCAACATGCAGTGAATTAAAACAAAAATAAAAACTTTTTCGCAAGAAAATCGTGATTTCCGCTGATTTCCCGTATTCTCTAAATATCCTGGTAAACTTAGAGAAATAAAAATAAGTTTTTGGTAAGAGTAATTGCCTATGTATTTGAAGACATAAATATGGACAAAAAAAACTTTCATAAATTTTATATAAATTGTCATTCTAATGAAGCTTTTACAAAAGCTAAATTATTCAACGGAAAACTTCACATTTAGTAATAAAAATCAAATTGAACAAAACAACAAATAAAATCCAATAAATATTTCCAAATTAGAACGAGCTTTTAACTTTAATTTTAAGAATATTAACATTCAATAAACGAAGCAATGCAAATTAAAATTTAGTAGCAAATATGTGAGCTTGCATGATATTGTAGAGCTTTCACAGCCAACAAAAGAGCTTTCAGAAAACACAACCAACGATAATGGGGAAAATCAGCATTAAATAAAAAAACACTAATTTTTTATACACGAAATAGTTACCACAGAGCTTGTTTGAGTTTCACAATATGTAATTGGTCGTACCAATATATATACCGATCTTTAGACGATGAGGGGAATTTACAAAAGTTTCAAGAGCTTTCACAAATCACAAAAATGTGTAACATAACAAAACTGACACTGAACAATATTTTTTTAGAAGCTGATATGAGCCTTCACGGCATATTACAACTACTAACGTTTTTCACTATTTATAGAGAGAGAGAGAGAGGAGGCCTTAAAATTAATTTTAAAAAGTGCTTCATTTATACAAAAGTAACAAAGACTTCAAAATATCAATAAAAAAAAATGCAATCAAAGTAGTTTTAGTGCCTAAAGACCTATGTGGCCTTATTTGCGGCCCATTTAAAAAGATTTTACCATGAACAAGTATAAGATCAAGTATAAGAGATCAAGTGATTATTAGAAAAGTTATAGTGTGGCTGGTAAATAAGTGGCTACCGTGGCTATCATTTTCACTGACTAAGAGTGGAGTGAGCATAAAGCATCCCTAAATCATCCATTCTAAGTCCAATTAAGACTATCTAAAAGAATTTCAGACCTTACACACGGACTTCAAATTGGTCAGTGTGAGTTCTAAAAGATCAGATATACAACTCAGTTAATACGTATCGATTAAAATCGATCGAAAATATCTAAACAAAGTAAATAGCTCCATTTAAATCCAAATAATAAGGAAGTTTTCTGAAAAGTAAATATCTCATGCATTTTATGTCGAAACTATTACCATAAATAGGGGATATATATGTATGTATATGTAATCTGGCATAGCTAATAGTTAATTGAACGTATTTCGCAATTAACACAATGAATTATTGGCGATTTCGTAATGCCACTAACCAATTATGCAACACTTACGATTTAACTATGACAAGTGAGGGGATAATTACCGATCAAGCTGCTCCACAATGAAAATAAAAATGTATAAAAACATGCGATTACATATGTACGGTATGTAAATTACACAGTCAGTCAGGAACTGGTTAACGACGCAATTGCCGTGCTAAGCCAGCCGCAGCAGTCTGTTTGCAGGACAGTCGGTCGATGGACGCTTTGTTAGCAGCTTTCGTTGGCTCATTTGCAGCTGTATCCGCAATTGTTGTTATGCAAGTGAAAGTGTGGCATTCTGAATACAATTGCACATAGTTTGTGCATACATATCTACAGAAATATGCATTTTTTTGTTATATGATTTAAATGGATTATTGTCGTTCACATTTTCTGTTATTGCAGTTGTTGTAGGTTATGTTTTGTGATTTTAAGGTTATATAGATACATACAGATGCATTTCACTATATAAATAAACATATAACAATAAATATATATGTAGTTGATTTGAAGCAAGTACTGTATTCACTAAGGTCCTGAACTCAATGTAAATTACAAAAATTAATATTATCAAAAATATTTCATAATTTAATTTAAAAAATTTTTATAAAACATACTTCTTAGAACAACGTTGCCACCAAGTATGCCAATTATGTTTAAAAAATAATAATTAACTAAAATTGTGCGATATAATTGAATCATGCAATGAATGTAGGTATATTATATAACATTGATTGTAGTTTCGAATTATTTTATTATTCCACTAAGATTGTATGGAGTTGCCATCTTATTATAACTATAATATATTTGTTTAACTAAACAAATATTAACTATATAATCATTCTATTACAAATAGTTACCAACCGATCTGGATTTAGAATATTAAACAATTAAATAATATTTTATTGGAAATATTTTTTTATTATTTCCCACATATTATATATATCACTAAATACACAGGCAAGCATATTATTATTTCATTTAAAACAAGGGTTGCCAACGCATTTTTATAGAAATTTACATGATTTTTTTTTGGCCTTATTTGACAGATTATTCTAACAAAAAGATATAACTTTTTAATATTTTAATAGATCATGCACCAAAATCGAAGAAATGGCAAGTTTTAATAAAATCAAAGCAATATCACGAATATTTCGACAGATAAATAACATATGACATAATTTTTTTGTTTTAACAGAAATTCAATTGAGAAACAAATAAACATTTCTATAAACCTTTAAAAAAATTTTTTAATAAAAACAAGAATAAATTGTGTATAGTGTGGTCAACATCGTAAACTTTTGACACATTATTTCTGAAGAACAGAATTAATATTAATTAAAACAAATGTAATAATATTTAAATTTTAAAATAAATATTATTATTTTAAATTATTTTATTATATTAAATTATTTTAAAAATATTTAAAAATAAATATTAAATATTATTTATTAAATGTTAAATATTTTAATATAAAAAATTAACTAATAAATTTATATTAAGAAATTTTTAAAACAAAATATATATGTTTACAATAAAAAAGTAAAACCAGATAGTGGAGTTGAAGCCAACTCCGTAAGAAAAGTAGGCGTCGTATATACCAAATACCTTAATAATTCAAGAAATATTTATAATAATAGAGGCAGGTCTCTTTTCTAAAATAGATATAAACATTAGTAAATGTGTAAAGACTGTTCCGTATAAGTATAAGGTTGCCTGCTAGTTATAATATAAAAAATATATATATATTTGATTAATGATTAAAAATTTAATTTAAGGTATTTTCAATAATTTTATCAAAAGGTATAGTGAAGTTTATTTAGGAAAATATCTGAATATTTTAATTTATGAAGTCTTTTACAGGTAAAGCAATAAAAATTAAGGTAACTGGCAACCAAAACCATTTTAAATACAAAATTTTTGTATAGAGTTGCTACCATGCCCTTTAAGATAATAATTTGATACGTTTCTGAATATGCGTATGTATTGCCAGAATAATAATAATAAATCTTTAATTTCAGAATTTGTAACATTTTTTCATGGGAGTAAGCAAACAAATGTACAAAAACGATGTAAACATAGGAAAAGTGTCGAAGTCTATGATTCAATCTTATCTTTCCGATATTCTTACATTTTTTTTTTTTAGAAAGCGTTAAATTCATGGCGATAAACACCAGAAATTAGTCATTTCAGCGTTGAAAGATTCAATTTATACGTAGTTACCTTCATATTCACCTGGAACCAGAATGTTATCAATTAACCCAATGATAAAAACGTTATCTAGTGCGAACGAATGCCTATGTAAACAATGTGTAGTTATAAATGGCTTAGCATATCGGAAAAGCCAGATTAGGTGCTGCAACAAATTCACACTGCTCGCTCATCATATATAAATATGTATGAAATGACACTAGCTCAGGCAGGGGCATTCGTCAATATGTAATGGATATATACATATAAACAAGTGTATATACAACTTCAAACTAATAATAACTTTTAGACCAAAGCGAAACGCTTTATGTACAAGTTTCTTATACACAAAAAATAGCTCTCAATAGAGTGAGGATTCGGAGAACCTGAAAATGACGCACAAACAAACAGGTGGTTTTACAAATAGAGCCATAACAAAGAGCAAATAAGGTAGTGCACACTGCGGAGACGCAACACAAGCCGGTCAGCCAAGCTAAAATTAAATGTGACCAAGGTGGATTGGATGTACTGTGCTGATTAGGAAGTAATTTTCAGCCCCATTGGAGCTAAAAACAATAGCATTAGCGCGCGAACATGCTTGCACTTCAATGAATTTACTATGAGTAAGCGTTTTATTATGATTTTTGAAAACATGTCAAGAGAGTGGTATACATATGTCAATAGCTCAGCAATGATTCATATTAACGGTATTTTATAGTAAACGTCATTATGCAAAATATCCAAAGAAACTGATGTATATAGCAGTGCATAATCTAAGTGTATTATTTTCGAATTTGACAACAAGTTTATTAATACGAAAGGTTTCAGCGATAAAAAAAATAAATTAAATAAATACAATAATTTTTATTTGCCTCTAAAATTAAAATTCTCACCGAATTAGGAATTTATTTATTGAACTCGTTGGAAGTAGTTCTGCCCCTTGATATTAATATCATTAGCCACAAATAATGATAACAAGCTCTTAATAGCAGTACAGTTAACCCAAATTCCCCGAGGCGGAGGATGAGGAAATGTATGAGAGACACTAACACCTATTAATGATCCTTTGGAGATGCTGTTGGCGGAGAACAGTACAGAATTTTTACCGAAAATTAAAGTACTCATAGAAGGAATTTTTTTTTTTTTATTATTAACTAAATTATTTATACAAATGAATAACATGGAAATCCTTGATGTAAATTTCAATCTCCGCTTTAATGCAAACAAGACTTAAACAGCCATGGTAGAGACACTGTCATGCACTAGAGATGCGTTGCGTATAATAGGCTGGTTGCCTCGGTTCCTATTCATATCACATCATATCATTTGTCCTGCCATATATTAATGTCCCAAGCCATAAAGCCCGGATGAAAACTAACTTTTTGAAGGATTTTGGTATTACCATTTTGGACTGGCCACCTCTAAGTCCAGATTTGAATGAACATCTCGCCTCTTTTGAAACGCAGAAGTACCGTTTTGCGAAATAACACCAGAGAGGGTAAAGATATCTCTCGAGATTCTTCAAAATTTGGTGGATTCACTACCAAGGTGGCTTCAAAAAGTAATTGACGCCAAAAGGGGTCATACATTTTTTTAATTCCTCTTCATTTCTTTACTTTTGCTAATTTTTGCCATTTTAAAGTAAAACTCAAAAGCTCTCCACTTTTTTTCTTTTCTTCAAAATACTTATGCCGACTAGTGCATGTAAAAACTCGTATTCCAAAACTGTTGCAGCTGTAAAATGTTTCCTATTTTAATCTAGTGTAGAAGTGAAATATGTATATACATTACTGATTGTTTTTAATAAGGTGGCGACTCTGATTTAAATCACTGTTTTAACTAAGTGTTCTTAGATATATTTCTCAAGTGTCATTTGTTTAATATCCATGCTTATTTTACATATTGAAGTAATTTTTTTCAAGTTTTTCAAACTTGATTATTAAAAAAAAAATTAAAACGTAAGATTTGGATCTGTGGTCTTTGCGAAAGTAAGACCGTATGGGAATCTTTGGATAAATACAAAGGAGTGACAAAAGTAATCGAGATTTTAAGCTTTTCTATAAAAAATATTGTCAATCGACAGATGAACGTTCAATAACTCTTAAGTAAAATACCAAAATGTTAAGAGAGAATCACAAAGAAAGTGGGAATATACTAAACTTTATAATTTGTATTTTCGTAGACCACCTAGAAATCGAACGTACTCGCTGGCAACCCAATTCATTTTCAGTCAAAATGTCAGTCACATATGTAAATGTATCAAATACAGTGCATAGCATTGCTAACATAACATTTACAGTGGCTTAACATTTTAATCAAATGTTAATGTTAAATAATGCCGTTAGTCACTATAAATAATTCGATAAGGCAAAAGTGTAAATCATATAAGCATGACAAATGCCGATTGGCCAGATCAGCTTAAGTGCCAATTTTTCGGTCCGACTAGCTGTAAGCGGCCCATCATCAGCAGCGTACAGCAGCAACAACACGCAGCAGCAGCAGCAGCAGCAGCAGCGGCGCATCACCTGCTCAACGCAGTGCATAGATTTCATTTTTCCAACTCAATTACGAGCACTCGCTTGTTTTGTTCGACTGTTGTAGGTATATTTATATATATTTATGTATATAGTATGCATGTACATGTACATGTATGTATGTATGTATCTACTTGAATGAACGTACATACATACGTATGTGTAGCGTACTGCGCGGTGTTAATTGCACGCGATTTTCAACACAATTTACAATGAAAGTAATACAACATACAAGTAATACAAACATACATAGATACATAAATACATATATTAAAAATAAAAGATGAAAATAACACAAAATATTAAAATAAAAGCATTAAAAAGAGTGTGAGTGCACTAATAAATAGTAGCCATAAATTGTAATTTGTTGTTGTAGGTTTTCTTTACAACGCTAAAGATAAAAAATAAAATCAACAACAAAAAACTTGTATTGTTTGATATATTAATTTACGGTGAATTATGTTGGAATTCGCTTTGTCTGAGACTCGGATTTTTTTTTTTTTTTTTTAATTTGAAGTACATGTGGATGCTTTAATAGAAGAGTTTTCGTCGTGAGAGAGGTGAAAGTTGTTGGCAAAATTAATGGCGAATATGCAACGACTGATGATGTTTAAAAATTAAGTTAAAAATAAAATAATTATTTGTAAATTGTTCACAATTAATTACACATTGGTCCTTATCTGCTTAAAAAACAAACAAAATTACACCACAAACGCTAAGGAACCGCACAGAACAACGAGAAGCAGTCTCAGAAACACTGTTGATATCGAAGAATACCAAGAAACCCTACTGTTAAGGAATAAGTATATATGTTAGTATGCACAATTATGTATCCACTTATGTACCCTAAACCCCAAACTGCTTTTTGTTTTCCTGCAAAGTGTTACCTGATTTTTCCAAAATTGTTTAAAAGTCATCAAGTAATCACTTCTATTTTGTTTTAATTTTATAAAACATAAATGAAATATATTTAATATATATTAAAACATTAAGTTTCATTTGCATTTACAACAATTTACAAAATTTAGTCTCGTTATTTTTGAAATAATCAATTGAGAAAGCAACTGAGTGAGACGATATGTCATTCCCCACTTTCTCTAACTCTAACTTTCATTCATTCAACATATATCTACAGCTTTATCTACAGCTTTATCTCTCTGTAACAAATATTAGCTTCAATTCATGAAAACTTAGCGTGTAATGAATAGAACAAATAACTGGTACAAATGAATTCGATTCAAATAAGAATATAAAGTTCATTATGTCAGTTTAGTTTGGTACCCAAAGACTCTTTATTGAATTCAACTGAGTTTTTCGACTTTTTTGACCAAAGGTCTAGTTCAAGCATAGTGAGCAGAGAAGTGGCAAATTGAAGATGGCTGTGAGCTTGTGAGCTCCTATTAAGTTTTGGATGTTTTCCTATAAAAGTGTTAAAAGTGTCGATTTTCAATAGAAAAGTAAAAGGCCTTTCAATAAAACAAATTATCTAAGTTGTTCCAAAATGACAGAACAGATAAAAGCCGCCATAAAAACACCAAATATGGCCGGTAGAGTTGCCATTTCATTTTTCATATTTAAACAAATTTTAATAAAAAATATATAATCATAAAAAATAACTTGTATTTAAATATAAATAAAGATCAAACGAGGAATAAACTAGATATCTTTCTATCTATCATATTTAAAAATTTGGCATTCTATGACTGCTATATATAAGTAAGTTATTTCCACTAGTTTCGAAGCTGTAAGTTTTATAAGCTAATACATTTAAAATACGTGTTCCAACTATATAGTAACCCTAATGACACCTATGCAACACAATGCTGAAAGGTAGCGACTACTGTTGCAATGTTCATAATAACTCATTTGCAAAATTAAGTTGGCAACTCGCTGGAAAGTTCTCCGTTACGTCAACTTAAAAGCTAATATTATTATTATGCACTTCAGTGGCTGGAATCATAATTACTTTGTGGCGCAGCATATGGCAAGTAGCTGCCACTGAAGTGCACTGCACAACTTTATATGCCGCAACAATACGTGTAATTTAAAATGGCAACGCTGGGCGGTGAGCAATACACTAAAAGAGTTTAGGTTGAGAGCTTTATTCGAGATTGTGATTGTGCGGTTGAAAAGTGTTGCAAAAGGTAGGCTGTAAACTAAGAAAACACCGTTGCGAACAGGGGCACAAACGCACCCATACACTTGAGTGCTGAACTCCGGAAGCGTCTTTGAGTGTCACGTTGCTAAAAGTCGTTGACGTCAAGTCAAGTCAAGCAGCAAAATAAATTAAGTAATAGGAAAATGTAATTTTATTTGCAATGAAGTTTCGAGCTAAGAAAAAATGCGCAACTTAATTATAAGAAGTAATTTGAAATAATGTGACTAGACAGCTAAGGGTTTGCTGAGCCTTTAGACTTTTGCCGCTAGAAAAGAGACAACCTAAAGTAATTTTTAACGAACCGAAGGATATGGTTAGTTGGAAGGTTTTGAAGTTCTCGAAGTGATTTAAGTACTAGTAATACTGAAGGAATTCCCCAAAACCCAAAATTCCATTGATAATATTCGCGCTATTTTCTTAAGATATCTTTATTGAGAGGTCTAAAAAGAAGGCTAAGCTAATTGAAGGATTCTTCCCGAATTTCACATTTACTAAAGGGGTGAAGCTAACTAATTCAGTACATGGGTTTATGGCTTGCAAACAACAGAACCATGATTCTGCAGTGTATTCACCCTTTGGTAAGACAATTCAACAGTCTTTTTTTATAAAATTGCAGCCACAAACGACAGAATTTTATAAAAAATTAACGATTTTAGATAGCCCCTTTTATAGCATGGACAAAGTTTTCAAAAATCTCGAAGGAGTTTTCATGTTTCCAATGCTTAGTAGTTTCGGATCCGGTGTAAACTACGTTGATATTACAACGATAGGCTAGCATCATCTTCCTTTACTCTTTCTTTCCTTATCTACTTTACTACTGCCAAAGTAAGCTATAGCAAAAAAGTTGATCCATAAAATATTATTCGTTATTTCGTTTCACCCAATACACTGTTATTTCTTATGTCATGTTTTCCATAGAAAGTTCCTAAGACGACTACGTTGACTAGGCTTCCTATAATTATAGAACATGTAAAAGCTTTTTAGGACAATAATTGAAGGAATGAGGTAAGCTCTACAAATTGAAGAAGAGCCCAGACTTAGAATCAGCATAGTTAAGGAGTGAGGCATACATTATTTTTATAGAGGTCAGAATGCTTGTTTTATGCTCAAATGAGATGCAATATCGTGTGTCATTTTTAGTCAGTTAATTTGATTTGCTGAGAAATAATCTGTTTGTTTACAAATGGACTGCAGAATTATATTCGCGCCTGTACCGACATCAGGGTCCATGGCGAACGGTGAGCGGTTTGCAGAGAAGTAAACGAAGTGACACAGTTAGTCATATTTCTGGGCTTCACAGTGTCATATTACACTTTTTCAAGTGTGAGATAAACACCCGAACACTTAAAACGGCTTCTACACAAAACAACAAAGATATTGCAGCAAAATTGAGGAACACGCTGGAGCAGCTGCTGGCAAACCCCAGAAATAAATGCGTCAACTCATTTCGCAGAGGAAATTATGAACGAGAAAAAAATGGAAATTGCAATAACAAAAAGTGAGTGCAATTGCAAAAAAAAAAAAAGCAATAGACGGAAATGGAATTTCGTTAAACAATCGTCTCCCAAGACACGCAATGTTTACAGTAGTGCGCAAGCGGGGTTGGTTGGTGGCGCGACTGTCGCGAATTGCATTTTCCGCCCGAAACAAAATTTCGGCAGGAATACAGTTACAATAAGAGACTGCAAAAAACACAACCCATACATTTCGAAAATCGCTCGAGGTCCACAAGAACTTAAGGACAATGTGCGGGTGTATTTTGCAGTGCAAGAGACATAACCTAAAACTAATAGTTGCATACCAGAAGGGAGATTTATACGAGTGAAAAAAAGAGAGACAAGCAAGGCAGGAGCCATCCACAGACTCTACGACCCAAACATATCTACAGACATACAAGCCATTGGCGACAACGAAGCAGACAAAGCTACTACTCTCTTTTTGTAGAACAACCTCAACTTGAGCTCTAGCAGCCGGCGACTGTTGGACGTTGAAGTGCGCACACTAGAAAATCGATACAAACTTGTGATAGGGTGTGGTCCAGACAGTAAGCTGCGAGCAGACAGCATGAGCCAAGGCGGCGGCTGAGGAAATGACAAGCAAGCAAAAGCAAGAAGTAATGAAAATGGGAAGCAAATATGAAATAAAAGCAATAAAAGCAACGCCTTGCAACAATAACAATTGCAGCGCAAGAAAACTTTTAAACCAGTGGCGAGCTGGGGATGAGGTGTCTGCGCACCCGCTTAACATGCACAGCCAGAATATATCGAGATTAACTAGTGGCGGCACACAGTCACACACACACAACAGCAGACTCAGAGACGTGTGCGACAAGATATTCTGGTGGCAGAAACGTGGTTGGCATGCACAAACTGGCCTTGAGCGTGGCAGTTGCAGCAAGAACAAGAGCGCAGTGCAGTCAAGTTGAAGTTGAAATTGAAGTTGAAATAGAAGTTGAAATTGAAGTTGAAATAGAAATAGAAATTGTGTAGCAGATATCAACAGAAAAAAAAAACAAAAATTGTTTAAGAAGCACACTGCAAGATGAAAGGGATGAAATAAACGAGAAAAGAAATGAAACTCCGCAATATAAGAAGTAATCATTAAGTCTGCGACAAGGATGCAGCGGTGGTTGGTTAAGTAGGTTTTAAGGGTGGCAGGGAAGGCAAGCGGCAATTGTCAACATTTATTTAGGGCCAAGTGGAACTTATGTAGAAGGCAAGTGTAGAAATTTTCAAATTATGGCACAAAATTCAAATCGAAAATTTTTATATGCATTGTATATGAATATATAACATAAATACATATATATGTAATTGGAAGCCGCTGAGTTGTAAGGAAATCAAAATCACTGTTGTTGTATAGTTGCAGAGGTATGAGTACTCGTGCGGAGGTGAATAACACTTGACGGTTACTTAAAATATTTGATTCGTTAATATGTTCGGAGAGGTGGAAATGGAGGTGGAGGTTTAGGTGGCTCTTCCTGTGTGTAAGTTGAGTACATTAATGGCATTTAATGCGAGTGAAAATGGAAAATTATACAAAAATAATGATGATGAAGAGTAAAACGAGATAAATGAAAGGATAATAACTTTTTAGGAAATTATTATTTTTAAAGCAAAAATATAAATGTTTTCAACAAAATTATACAAAAATCGTGATAATAAAGAGTAAAAAGGGATAACCAAGAGCAAATATAATTGTCATGGAAAAAACTTTCCACTTATTGCAAAAATTGCAAAAATATAAATATTTGCCACACACGCTAAACAGAGAATAAATTATCTTCATAGAAGAAAAGTCTCTTTACAAAAAAAAAATTTATAGAGGCAAAAAGTATAGAAATAACTGATTCAAAACAGAATTGAATAGAAAATTTATAGAAAAATGTAAATTACGCAACGTTTTATAAAACAAATCTATTTATATAAAAAGATTTTCTTTATCCACTAATGTTTGTAAAAACAAACATATATTGTAAGAAAATTTCTATGTAACCAAAATTTTCTAGGTAATGTTTTTTCCATAAAAATCCTCCTTAGTTGAGCTATCAGCTAGTCGGTTTGTCTAAATTAAATGTCCATTTGCGCCAAATTGTATGCTATGTTTTATTTAAGTTTTCTTTCACACGATCATTGTCAACTCGTTTTGCATTTTGTTGCCTATATTTTGGAGTGAAGACAGGAAAAAAAACTTAACGACTTGAAAATTCTTTATAAGTATTGTGACTACAGCTATATAACACCAGCATTCCCGAGCGAAATGTCTTGGAACGTACAAGTAAAATGGATTAGTTGAATATGGCGTCCTTTGTCTAATTAGAAATGCAAACAGGCTTAGGCCTATATTCTTCACTCTAGTAAGCTATCTAGTTACTAATGGTATGATTATCTAGCTTCAGTCCTTGTCAAATGTCTCGTAAAAAATAAAAATCGAGACAGTTAAGAAGTGCTTTCGCAAGCATATGTATTAATTACATTCGAGTTGTGCGTCAGAAAGCAATAGTTCTGAAAATATTAAGCAACCGTTCCCACGACAGTTGGAACAGAACGGAGCTGAATTTATTTGTATCTACTGAACTGAGATCATTCAAATAACGATAGCGATGTAATACGGCAATCAGAGTCTTGCGGATATACCTTGCATGAAGCTAACATCATTACATTCTCGAAAACATTTCTCTTGATGCTGTGAAAAAAATCGTTATTACTCCCTTTCTACAATTAAGTTATAATATTGCTATCAATATTAGTTCTCTCTCAAAGTTTTACTTGGAGTTCTCTTAAAGTTTCTTTAAAATATTTTGCACTGAAAAACACCTAAGATCTAGCCGTTAACTCCTATTATTGCTCCAAAATTTTCCATAAGAATATAAGGTCTCTTATTAGATAAATTATAAAAATGATATAAACACTAGATAAATACCGTCTCAAGGGGTTTAAACTATATAACATACATGGAAGATTGAAACATTTTCTCTTATAAATTCGATGTTATTATGTTATTTTAGTTTGATCAGAGCTGATTATCTAAATTTTAAAAATTTTTGTTCGACAAAATGTTGGTCGTCTCTATTTGGTCTATGACGATATATGGCAAAATTTTTAATGCACAAGTTAAGGTTTAAAAATCTTTTTTCAATTTGCTACGCTTTCTTGTTCATAAACAGAATTTTTCAATTAACACCTTTTTTACGAATTCTAATGATTTCATAAAGAAAAATCGATTTTGATTCGCTTCATTTGACAGTAAAACGGAAAATAATTTATGAGTCCACTTTTTTACGATGATTGACTAAATATGCAAACCAGCAATTAGTTTCAAGAGCCTTAACCTTTGGAGTCCACATCATGCAAACTTTATGCTATGACTGTTTTGTTTTTTTTTTTTTGTTATTTGTTATTTATAGATAGGTACTACTCGGTGTTACACCGGTAATTGGCAATTAAATTAAACGCAATCAATTTTTTCTCCAAACGCTGCAGAGAGTACAGTTAAGTTGCGTTATATTTTTTGCTCGTTTGATTCTCTAGTTTATGCACAAAATATGACAAAAACTTAATGTCGCATAAAATTGAGCCGCGCCCGAAGCCGTAGCCGCCATGACATTGGCCGTGGACGGTGAATATCACCGTAGGCATAACGTATGTAAATGATAGAATTTGCTGTCAAGCTTAGCATGAAGTTGACAGCTAAGAAAGTTGTTGTTGCCGACCATTAAAATGCAGTTAAGATTGCCGGTTTGATAGATTTAAGTCTCTTCGCGAGCACTGAGTGCAAAGAAACATGTTTGTTCTTTGCTTAATTTTGTTGTAATTAAAATTTATGTAAATCTTAAAAGATTAGCTGTAGAATGTTTGCAGATTTTTATTGTAGTTTTTCGTTCTCTTTTTTTTTATTTTAAGTTTTAGCAGAACTTTCTTCAGCTTAGACTTTCGAGGCACCATTTTGCATAATCACCTTTGCTAGTTTTCATCTCTCACCATCAAAATTCGGTTGATTACTGTTGTTGTTGGCGAAAACCGGTGGAAGCACAGTCGCACACAGTTTGTATTTACGTGTGACATACTTTTATTTTACACAATTTCGAACTTTTATCCAGGGATTCGCGGAACGAACGAAATGCAAACATGACAAAAACGAAAGAATTCTCGTAGAAACAGTGCAAGCGCTGGTCAAGGCATGATGATGAGGAGTGCACTGCACCATCGTCGAACTTTTTTCTAAATTTTCATTGTTTATATTTTGTATGCCATTCTTCTATTATTCTCTGAGAAACGACGTATAAGTCTGTCAAGGTTTCCTTTTATGTATTCTTTTTTATATTGTCCATTCTCTTCAGTTTTTCGTCACAAATTATCTGCATCTGCTGCAGTCGTCTTTTTGACTGGCATTTCGGTACATTATCTGCCATTGGGTCCATAGCCACAGGGTGGCTGCCGTGGTATAATTTTGCATACTTACCATTGCAACTATAGCAATACGCAAAAACATTAGTGAGTCACTCAGGCAAATATACACATCAATCAACAAACATAGCAGAAGAAGCATCACAACGATAATCAACACGGCGTCAAACTTTATTCGCGATATGCAACGAATGAAAGAACACGAAATCAAGCAAAAAATATAATGGGGGTATTAGTTTTGCGGTCGCTCGCCACCAAGTGAGTTAAAGAGCAAGCTTGATGTTTTTTATTTATTTTTTGTTGTTTGGTGAAGGTTTTTGAACTCTTAAGAAAAAATGATAAAATTTTTGGAAATTTGTTTGTCATTTTGAAGAATTTGTATGACATACCACTACCGTGGAAGAAACAAGAGAAGAGGCCTAAAACATAAGCTTTTTGCGCAAACTGATGACTTCTTTCTTTCACTGGAGATGGATACAAGGCTAAGCCAGACTTTTGAAAGATTCACAGACTATTTAATAACCATGTAATAATTTTTTAAAACCGAATTAGCATTCGAGTTTTTTGATTTCATAATTTTTATTTATTGCTTCGCAAACTAGGCCAAAGAACCCTCTTCTTTATAAAAATTGTCTCCCCATAATTTTGCAGAGTGGTTTCGGAAACATATTAGATTCAGCGCTTCATTCTTTAGCAAAACAAAGTCTATCTACCAGTTTTTCAGATTTAGAAGGAAAGCAGATTTGAAAAGGATTACAATTTCCAATAGAAATAATGTAAAATTTATAAAGTCAAGTTTGAAGTTGTTACAACAGATATCAAAACAATTTAGATCACCGAAATAACGGCGCTTTGCTGAGTGAAATGATTGTCAATTTGGGGGCGCTCCTTGAAACTCTTCCAATACGCGAAGTTTGAGCCACAAACTCAAAAATGAAGCTGAAAAACGGAGTGTTTGTGGAACTATGACCATAAACTCACCCTGAATAACAGACTTGGGTTTATGGGTTTGTCTTTAGGAAAATGTGTTTAGGGTGTTTAGGTTAAGGGGAGCAATGGGTTACTGTCTAAACTTTTATTAGGACGAGTAAATTTTTCATTTGGGATAAAGAAACTCCATTTTATGGCTTTGCGTTTTGTGGTGTTTAGGAAAAGTTTAATTTACACTCAACTTGAGCCGCTAACACGAGTTAGGAGTTTTGTGTTTATGAACGAAAAATGTGTTTAATTTAAATTTTTTTATTGTAAATGGTGAACTGCCTGAACTACGAGTATCATTAAGCGGTGGAAAAATTTCAATCGTCATACCAAATTTGGTTTCGATAGAGAGATGTATGGCCAAAGACACCAAAAAGCTGTGATTATTTAAAGAATTGTTTTGGAGAAAACACCATAACAAACACCAAATGGCAAATAAACTCGGGTTGGAGCGAAAGCTAAATGTAACTCAGGTATTTTAAACAATGTGCCGCAGAAATTATATGTATATGTATATTATATGCCATGCGTCCATTAGACCAAATAGTTGCCAAGTCCTAAAAATATAGATGTATATGGCTTAAAATTATTGGTACGGAATGCGTATAAAAAAAACAAAAAGAAACGGTATATCACAGAGTTGCATTTGAAATGTGTGCCTTGTTTAATAGAGTTGCCACCTCAAAATTATAAACGATTTAGTAAAAAAGATCTAAGATTATTCAGAAGTCTATGTCATATGCATTTAGAAAAATATAAATAAATAATTAACATATTACATAATCAATTTTGTAAAATAAATTATACATTCACCGTGATCAGCTAATCACCACGACTAATCGCTTATATTTATGCGTACATAAGCAGAGTAAACTAAGACTAGCAGTAGTAGAAATACTAGAAAAATATAACTGCACATATAGACGACATGTAATACTAAACTCTTATCGGCGCTGGACGGACGGACAACAAATTATTTTTAGACCCGCAATTCTTCTTCTCTTCTTTTAAATGACTAACAATGCGTTTTATGTTTTATATAATTTTTAATTTTCATTTTTCATTTTGTATAAACTCTTTTTACTAGCGCTGTTTGATGATTTTCATCACCCGGAAAACGGAGCAAAATTAGGTGTTTTCTTGCAATGTGCACATTCTCGCACTGGAATGCATAGTCACTACGTGTTACTTTTGCCTGTATTTGTTGTTATCTTTTTCCTTTTCCACTTTTTTTTTTTTTGTAATTGAAAAAAACATAAATGTTTGCTCAATTGCATGAAAGAACAATTTGTCATCAACTCCGGTGGCAACTATGAATACATTTGCCGCCACTTAAACGATCATTGCTGAGCTTAAATCGTACAGCTACGATTAATACATGTTTCCCCAAAGACGCCCACATGAAATCTACTTGCGAGAAATAGTAATGAGGAATATGAAAAAAAGCGAGATATAATCGAAATGGCGAGCGAAGAGTACTTGCCCATGGCCGAAGTTGTGTCCACTAAACACACACACCACTTATATAAGAAACATTTCCATATAAAATATAAAGCACATAGTTAAGTATATGTGTAAACAACTAACTGTAAGCGCACATGTACTTTATACATACATACAGATGTTTTCCTACTCTTAATTTGCTGGTGTGAATGAAGTGGTTGTGCAATCGGATTCTCTGCAGTTTTTTCTTAAATTTTTTGAATATTTTTCATTCGTTATAATTTTACATTCCCCCACTTTCTTCACACTATCACATTTTCAAATCTATATTGTTGCTCCGTACTTGTGTACTTAAAATTCCTACTAAAAAATCGAGTAAGTATGTATATATATATATATATATATGTATGTATAAATCAAACCGCCTACTCTAAAATAAAAAAAAAATTAAAAACTGCTCAGTTTGCCCGCTTCTGTTTGTCTTGCGTGGGCCTTGGCTGAATGGTACTTGGTGTTATTTCTTTGCTCTCTTCACACTTTCAAGGAAACCACATCCAATTTTGACGTCGATTAGAATTTTATTGCATTTTTGCACTTCTAATCTGGCAAGCCTTTGTCCAGAAGCTATAATATGTTTATTTTCTAGCTTTTGCCAAGCAAAAAATTTCCCGTAAACGTTCAATTTACTTAACCCAAACTTTTAGAAGTCGAATGATCGAATGAATGTGAAGAAGGGAAAATAGTAAATCTGACAAAAGTTCATGATTCATGATATCAACAACTGTCAAACACGTTTGAAAGAAAATAACGGCACCAAAGGGTCCGAAAGTTCCGTCTAGTTCCGTCATTCTTTGGTTGCGATCAACCAATAACCCAAGATCGAAATATTAATTTAAAAAAATCCTGGAAGCAACTTCACGAACTAATAAATCTCATATCAGCTCAAGGTTGCATGAAAATTCCTTATGTACCGTTAATGTACAAGATTTAGGTCATAAATATATTTTTCATTGTTTTTACTTCCTCATTGCAATATAAAAATAGACTAATAAGATCTTGCAATACATACGAAGAAAAAACTAATTAGCAGAACCGTTATCCATATTTCTTATCTTAGCATGAAAAGAGAAGAATTAAATATTTCTGATTACAACACAAATTTCTGAGAACAGTTTTCTCTGCTGAATTAGAATAGACCCGTAGGTGTCCCACAGACCCACAGACCTACAGACCAGTAATTTTAGAGAAAATTTGGATGTATAACTTTTTGGAAGTAAAACTTTCATTCATACTATTTGCAACTGTAATTTATTGTGGCAATTGTATTATCTCGTAGATCCTACCTAGGATTTTTTATATTCTTCAAGCCATCGCTGACGTATTAGCTTTGAGGAAATCTATAAATCAAACAGAAATTGAACGTTTTCTGCAATAATTGTAGAAGCCATTATGAAGTTCAAATGAGTTTAACAGGATCAAATATGTTAAGCGCCATTAATCTTAAAAAATAAAAGAAATTTGCAAGAGGTTTAGAATAAATGCAAATACTAGCTAGCTATAATAGTACGCTTAGTGCAAAATTTACTAATTTGACTAATTCTTATTCAAAAATATATTTGTATCTAAAGCTTGAGTATTTTTAAATATACTTCATAATATAAAAAAAAAAAAGAAATTATTGAAAGCTGCACTAAAAGAAACTAGTATGTAACTAGTGGAATTCACACCAGTTGATATCTAGTCACTAAATACCCGTTTTGACTAAATAATCGTTTTGGCACTATGGTTTAGATAAATAAGTAGCGTTTTCACTAAAGGACAAATTGAATATATCTCGACATGAATAAATATTCCATAATGTAGTATATCGGTCTATAAACAGTCAATACTCAGTGCAAGCCAACTTTACATATATGCCTATATACAGACCTAAGTATGTACACATTTAATTGCATTTAAAAATGGAAAGCATAGCCAGTTGGCGAGCCTACACTAAATTATGCGCGCATGCGCCACACAACTTTATATGTAAACAAAGTATGTATATATTTTGTATGTAATTTTGAAATACTTATGCACAAAAACCAAGGCAAAAGTGTCAGCAAGAATGTGTACTTTTCAACGGCACTACGGCTACGAAAGCATACTAATTTTATTTTTTAACAACAAACACACATACATACAGACATACGTACATACGAGTACATATGTATAAGTAATGAGTAAGTAAATAAGCTGAAGGTGAGTTGCAGACGAATTCACTTTTTACATCAAAACATTAAAATACTAAGCCATTATGACAAATTAATTCTGCATTGAGCAAAAGTAATTGAAAATTTGTTAGCAAATACATATGTATGTATGTTGAATAATTGAAACACACAAACACGCACACATATTATTCATACTTGCATTTAAATTAGTATGTATATTAGTATGCCAATACAATTTAAAAATCAAAACATTAGTGGAATGTCTTATTGAGCGCCGCCTGCCATTCGCATTGTGCGCAGCTTAAATGTCAGTTAGCCAGCCTGGCCGTCATGAAGAAAGTCAAAAAGTATTTTCTTTTATACGCGTACATTCCAATGTACATATATGCTGGTATATGCGCGATAAAAATTCACATTTCTCAATCGCTGCGATTACCGGCCGCTTGACCCGCTTGACCCGCTTCGGCACGCCTATTTAAAGCTTAAGTAGGCAAATATGCGTTACTCGTTAAAAAAAAAAATAAATAAATAAAAAACTTTGTAAAATCATAAGCGGCATGCAAATTTCAAATTAACTGTCATTTTCGCCGGCTGAGACTTCGCACAATGTGTCAACAAGCGTTTGACTGATTGTCATGTTTACTTTGTGCCGTTTGAAGCTCGGTTAATTTCTTTTCGTTGTGTGCCTTTTTTCAATTCCATTTGTTTGTGCAATATGTTTGTTTGTTTACTCAATTTTTTTTTCATGTGTTTTTTTTTTTGTTTTTTTCTTTACTTGGCTGCCTGTCAATTCTGCGCTTTCGTTACACTCGCATCGATAAGTGGGTAGAGTCGCATGCGCGAGTGTTCATAATTTAGTTTGTTGTTGCTAATTATTTTTTCTGATTTCTTATTTCTTGCCGTTGCCGTTGCCGTTACTAAAAGCCGTTTTATTTATGTCAAAAATTGTAAAATCATTCGGCAAACTTGTTAATTATTTAAGTAAAATTTCTTCGTCTCAGTCTCAATTTATAATTTTTTTTTAATTTAATTTAATTTTTGCTCGCGAGTGTATTATTGCCATTGTTAGCTATCGCGCGTTGATCACATGTGCAAATGCATTCCAACAACAGACTTTAGTAGTGTTAAAATTTGATAATTTCACATTTGCTTTATATTTGAACGAAACGTGAAGAAATGCCTGGCGTCGGCAGTGAAATTTTGCAGAAAGAAATTACTAATAGATACATAGTTCAAGTGATAAAATAATTCAACGAAGTATGCATGAAATTTGTTAGTTATCAAAATAGAGCACAAAAACATATGTAAATGGAAAAGCAATAAGGAAGGAAATACATGTATGTTAAACTAAATTGAAGAAACCGGCGTAAAATTTAGAGATAAGGAATGCAAAAAATATAGTGAAATGAAACATGAAATGACAAGAAAATTTAATTGTTTGTGTATTTTATGCAACTGTGAAAAGACTATAGGACTAAAAATTACATTCTTTGAGTTTCGACGAGATATCATAAATTTTTGGAGGTCACATGGAAATGCCGATTAAACGAATTCAAAAGCTTTGGTCCGGCTTAGTTTCAGTATAACCAATGTAGGTATAGAATTTTGTCACTGGAAGCAGAATTCGCTTAACAAAAGCAAATACAAATTCTACCGTACGAGACCTCATCGGTAATCATTAACATTGAGTAGTGCACTTATTGACATTCGAGAGGCGAGCCAAAAGCAGGCAGGCAGACGCCAACCAACCAATAAACACTTAATTCATTACCAAAATGGCCAACGGCGAATGCAATTGCACTGCAATAGTGTAATTAAATATGAATTTGCGGATCGAGTAGAACAAAATGAATACATAAAATCAGTACAAAAGAACAAAAGAACAAAAGAACAAGAACATAAAAGATGTGTGTGTCCACTTGAAATGCCAGCCGGTAAGTTGCGGCAATCGGTTAGTCTAGACGAGCCATACCATATAGAGGCATGATAGCAATGTATGTGAAACACGACATGCAATGACAGACACCAACTCGGCAGCGAAAACACGGAAGTAAACAACCCCCGAAAGCGGGCAAACGGACACAGCGGTAGGGACACAGTATGCGGATGGTAAGGCACAAAGTGCGGCATGCACAGAACACAATGGAAAAGGTTGACCATTTGCGAGCAAATGAGCCAACAGGCAACTAGATGACCAGCTGTACTGAAGTAAGGCCCGTTAGGAGGGAAATGTGGGCAGTGTTATAGGGTAGAGTCATGTGCATATTTAGTCGGGGTAGTTTATTACCACGAAGCACAAAGCATTCGAAAAGGGTGCCTAGCGGGTGTGGTGCGCGAAAATCATTAAAATATTTTGTTTAAAATAAATACGTTAAATATCCAATAAATTAAATATGCAATGATAAAATAAAAACTTTTTAAAATGTCACCATCTGACACGGAACGAAGGTGAAATTGGACATAAAGAATGGCAAGTTATACGAATGTTAATTTCGCATGCTGTGTTAATGCAGCTCAAATAGAGGCAATCATTAATGAAACACATGTGTTTTTTGCTCTTCTGCAGCAGAAAGAAAGCAAAAATATGGCCAAGAACATGAACTAACACCGACTGAAAGAAGACTAAAAGAAGCCTGAAACGCGGCTGAGAGACATTAATGCGCACAACTTATGGCTCAGATGGCCAACGAAATTTGCATGAGAGCCACAGAACCAGTTTAGCGACAAATGAAGCAAACTAAAAGACTGAAAAATGAAATATATTTATACATATTTGTAACGTAATGCAAAAAAATCAAAATTTGATTCAGAAGAAATATGAAAAATAGAAAAGAAAAAAAAACGAATTCGTGTTATAAGACCAGACACATCTAGAAAAGGAATGCTTTCAGAACATTAATGCCAGCAAAGTACTGCCCACGGGTAAAAAATTATGCTAAAATTCTTATGAAGAACACAAAAAAGAGTGATACCAATCGGTAATAAACGCTTTTGTACTTTGTTTAGCCATGAGTTTATGTGCTCAAGTTAAGCTCAATATACATACATATGTAATAAAAATAAACAGTATTTTTACAATTATATATTTGTCTTTATAAATATTATAATAATCATTGTATTTTTTGTTTTTGCAGTTCTATAACATATTCCCTTATACTTCACTACGCTTTGCGTTGCTTTCCCATATAAAAAATTAATCGTTGTTCACACTGCGCTCTATAAGTAAGTAGGCACCGCGTGAAATCAGAGTGACCCTTGTGAAACTTCGTTCTGGATACTAAAGCAGACTAAATTCCTACCTATCCAGACTCATCTCTGACATACAAAACACCTCTTTGCATGCTCCATCAAACCAACCACCTAACACCGCTCTCCCTATGGTCCGACCTCATCGAAATAGCTCGTTTCCTTGACCTACCGTTAGGTGACTTCGATGACAGTTAATTTTGCGATTTCCCCCAAGCAGGGTCTAGATACTCCGCTTTAACAACAAGACACCACAGTCCGATTGCCGAGCACTGAAAAACTTCATGACGTCAAGTCATCAATTGTAAGCCATTATTTATCTTTGACTGTAGCCACAATGGGTTAATAGCCAATTTGTTTGTCTCATATGTTAGTTGGTTGTATTGAATATCATTAATGCAAATTTAGCTTTAGTTTTTTATTTCAAGTGGCCGCTGGAATGTAGTAAATATGAAAATATAATTTTCCGTGCTTTATATTTCACTTCAGGAAATTTAAAAGTATCATTTTATTATTTTATTATAATATTTAGACAAATAATATATGGTGGCTAACAGAAGTATCTGGTAATTTAAGTTTTTTAAAGAAAATCCTATAAAAGTTACTTTATATTAGTTTCATGTTCCAAAACACAATTTTTAATATATGTAAACATTTAGCTCTCTTTTGCAAGAAAGAAAACAAGACATCAAAAGCAAAATTATGACCGTACACCACTCTAAACATGGACTGACTTGTATTCACAACAAATAAGTATTCGGATTTTTCATTCTTAACGGGATCGCAAAGGCACCGTTATCCGCACAGATGCGCATCTCCTTCGCCAGAATGTTACTTAGTGCTTTCGGCAGTTTTAACTTTGTTACGAAAGAAAATATGTTGGATCGTCTAAAATATCGATAGAAAATCAAAAGAAACTACCTTGGAGAAAAGAGAAATAATATTTAATTTACGAAATTAATGAAAAACATAGAAAGTGATGTCTAGTGAGCCTAAAAGAAGCACGACAACCATCCACAGCATTTTGCAGAGGAACTCGGTTAAAGTTAGGACAGCGATTAGGAAGACCTAGAAAATTTAAGTCTTCCGATAAAGCAGTTATAATTAGGAAAATAAAAAAAACAGCCACGTAATTCTGCATCAGAAATTAATAAGTCTCGCTGTGATTAGCGGAATAAATGTTAGCGATGAAAGAACACTTAGAGCAACTGGTTATAATGGACGAACTTTTCGCATTAAGTCGCATTAAAGCGATTGAAGTTCGTAAAGAGGTACATTACAAGAGGTACAACACACGACAGAGAGTTTTAGGCAAAAGTAATGAGCAGTGATGAGGTTAAATTCAACATTTTCAGGCCAGGCTATGGTAATAAAGTATGGCAAAAGCGAATTCCGAAATACACCAAGATAACAAATGCACCAAAGCACACGAGTCACAATGCAAATTTTTGGAAATTATATACAATAATACAAGAAATCTTTTGGAAACCCCAGTCGCCAGATCGCAATCCGATCGGGCACTTGTGAGGAAATTTAGAGCGTGTCATCCGGAAACATTCGAGCCTGAGGCGATTACGTCAGAGTAGCCTTGAAGCACCGACACTAAAAGAATGGGCAGAGACATCAGCTAAGTGAACAGAAAATTTATGTTTTTCAATGCAAAAGAGATTAATAGAGGTTATTAAGATGAATTGATACTCCACTAGATATTAGTTATTATCAGGCGTACAAATGAATTTGCTTTTCTGAATACTTTTGTGATGTGAATGTACGAAGTTTTTAAGTTAAGGTGATATTTAATTAATTTTTTCTTCGAAAAATTTTTCATTTTTATATTTAAATTATTAATATACACTTAAGACATGAATTGTTTCAATCAGTTTTCCAGAAATAAAAAAAAAAAGTTAGAAAAAATATGTTTGTCTTTTATAATCGAAAAAAAGTCCGAATAGTTTGGTGAGGCACTGTATATAGCTACGATTAAATCCTCCTTTCGTTTTATATAATCAAATCGTTCAAAAATGTTTCATCATTTTTTATGGCTTACTTACACTCGAAGGTTTATTAAAATCTTTTCTCTCAAATTGTTATTTCTTAAATATTTGAAAACATATTGTCTTCATATTCAACAATTTAAAATGTTTCATTATAAGTTTTTAGCATATATAACTTATTTCGTTTCACTTTTATTGCTACTCACCCAAAGTTGCGTTCCCCAACTCATCTTGTTGGTGCTTTCTGCTTGTTCCTCCGCCAGTTTTGCGTTTATTTTATTTAAGCCAGACAGTAAATCCACAAAATAATACCTTTGGTAACAAACAATTTGCTGTTATTTTTATTTATAACACTCGCTCCTGAACACTATCTATGTAGATTTACTAGTCCTGAACGTTGTGAGACAAAAATTCAGTCTTTTACACAGCTAAAATATGAATTGTTTACTCCTATTGCTGTTAGTGGAGTAGAACACAGCCGCCGTCCGTACCAGCAGGCGGGTTTACGAGTATTTTCTAATTCACAAAAATTTCTATATTGAAACGAAAATATTGAAGTAATTAATTTATGAAAGCTATAAAAAAAAAAATTAATAAAAAGTAGCATGTCTATGTGTTTGAAGGCGCGACAAAGAAGCGGGAGAAACGTGCAACGGGCGGCGAACAGGTAGAACGCGACAACGCGATGCAGGTAAGACCGGAAAGAAAATATGTAAAGTAAACTGGTAATAAAGCCGAAACTGAATTTCGGTTCTAGAACTGCTTTACACGCTTATAAATGTGGTTGTTGCGATGGTGGATTTTACGCTTGTTTCTACTGTACGCTTTGCAGATACTACTACCACTCTGCTCACGTTGTTATTTACATATATGCAGCAATATTTCTGGTCGTTATTGTTGCCTTTTCTTGCAATTATAAAGTTACGATCATTAAATAAAAGCATACAGAAATAGTTTAGGAAAGGAAACGTAGCGATAAATAAAAAATAGTTCACAAGGCGTAAGGCCAGTAATAACCGACAACTAACTCCATTAAACGTCTATCCACTTAAATAATACACATAGTATATATGTGTGTATGTAAAGTATTCTGAAATGTAGGAAGGAAAAACGGTTTTTAACTCCACAATACTTTGCAAAATTTCTTTTTGCTCTAGTTGCTCCGGCAATATCGGCAATAATAACAATCTTTACACTTTTCCACTATTAATTTGACATTTTTGGCGAAACTTTTTCCAAACACTGAAGTTTTTATTTACTGAAGACAAGCGAAAAAATTAACGAAATTTTGTACAAAATATTTTTCGTTATCTGAAATTTCACTTTTTGACTTTTTTGTATATTTTGAAATACTTTTACTTCATTTCCACATATTCACACCATATTTGAGTTTTTATTTACGTTGCGAGAACACAAAAAGAATTTATAATATTCAACATAGTAGTTAGCAAAAAACTCGAGAAGCTGCATATAAAATTCAAAAGATATAGATCTTCACGAATTTAACACAATAAGCTCTATTTTTTAACATATTCTCCAAATGAATATAGAAATTTATGTGCTCAGAAAATTTCGCACATTTCCATGGAATTGCAATCTACGATTCTCTTTACATTATTTTTATGCTTTTTGTTGTATTTACTTTTCATTCGTTATTTCCCACAGATTCTCTGCTCCACACCACCGTTCGCAGGTGTGCAATTGTATATATGTGTGTGATTCACCCGTCTTCAATAATTTTTCATTAATTGCACCACAGATTATATCGCTTCTTATAAATATCTTGTTGCGTTCAAAGATGCCGCCCTTGAAGTGCCATTTTGTGGCACTTGAAACTCACAGTTTTTCACAGAAATTTTAGGTAAACACTATAGATTTTCGCATGCAATAACTTCATCCATGGAAATTATTTAACCAATCACTTAAAAACAAGAAAAGCGCGGTTTTGCAGACGAATTGCCGCAGCTAATATGATATTCACCTGGAAATTTACTCGAAAACTGACTCGTTCTTTGCTATCAGGTTTTCGTGAGCATTGGCAGTGTCAGTGCGGCCAAACCAGCTGACACATTCACGGTTGCATTTAGGGTGTGATTCGATTCTAAATTGTTTCTAAATTTATATTATGTACTTTGAGATATGACAATTCGAATAAGTAATCAAGTCAGGATTATTCTCGAAAATGTATATTGGTGGAGTTCTGAGAATTTTATCAATATCGTTGTTGGCCTTTATTATAACTATCACTATCATTGGTTACCTTGCTTGAATAGAATTTACTCAAAGTACGCAGTTTGTATTTGGTACAGGACCCATTAATCCTATTTACAAAGCACACCAAACTCATTAGAGATCAGTCATTAGTGTAATCAAAAACAAAATTAATCATTATGTAGATATACAATAAAATGGCAATTAGTGATTTTTATTAACTGTATCTAAAGCAATTCTTACAATTATCTATTCCTTCTTATCGACTTCCAGAGGTTTCCGTAATTTCGCTTGTATCCACACACGGTACATTTTCAGCATTCGTCCACGATTTACTTGCAGTCGGCGGTCCACAACACTTTGCTCCTCAACAAAGCCAGTTTTACAGAAAAGGTCTCTCACCTCTTCTTGTGTGAAAAAGTATACCATTGTCCCATCACCGCGCACATAGAAATTATCCTCCAAACATTTGCCACTTTTGAATCGCAGCTGTGCCATATCGTAGCGACCATAATCTCGGAAAAGTACCAAACCACCTGGGCGTAAGTAACGAAAACAATTGGCAGCAACACAACTCATTTTTGTAGGTTCTATAGCCGAGAGTACGAATATTAGCACAATTATATCCAGCGATCCCTCAGCGAATGGAACAGACCAATCTTCAAGTGTAGCATCCATTAGAAACAGTTTGCAACGATTTGGATCATATTCCTTGTTCTCACGTAATATTTCGATTGCACGTGCAGAGAAGTCGCAGCCATAGACTTTTAAGTTCGGATCCTGTATATATTTCAAAATCGGTAGAATGGTGTTTCCAACTCCACAGCCTAATTCGAATATGCTGCGTGCTTCATGCGGTTCAGTTCCTGTGGGCGCAGCAAGTTCAGTAAATTCTGTAAAGAGCCAATGTCGATCTTTAAAAAATCGATTCTGATGTACACCGTAAAACGAGTCCCAAAATTTATCAGCATCATTTTGAAATTTCTTCTTGTCTTCGCCATTCATTTTTTGAGTGGAGTTCTTCGTCACCGCCGCAATCGCCTCCTGCTCTTGCTCGGCATCCCATTCAACGTTATCCCTAAAATTGTGTGAAAAGCCAAGCAAATCATTTTATTAGAATTTAAGTTAATAATATATTACCAAGCATTAAATTCAAAAGTGTCACGTGGATCTTTCAAAATTCGACTGCCAAGCGCTGGTTTTTTCCGATAACGCGTATGCTCCCAACTTATGAGCAAATGCAAATACGCCGATAACTTCGTATATTTACCAAGCATTGTACTTAAAGACACTATTTTCATCGCTTAGGAAACGATTTCCAAATTTCGGACGCTTTTCCTCGGCAGTTTCAGTCAGCTCCGCAGGATTAGTCACATTTCCAAATTCACTCATGTCAAAATATTTAAGATCGTATGTTTTGTTTATGTTTACTTTTACGTTATAACCTGTTTTCCTCGTAGGCACAATATTCACTATAGTGGGAAGGTTGAGGTATTCACAATGATGTGTTCTGAATATAAAATGGCAGATTATTGTTTTTACTAAAACTATTGTTAGTAAAAATTCAACCTTCCGGAATATATTTCTAAAATTAATTTTATAAAATTATATGGCATCGAGAATATTATTATTACTTTAATTATTCTCCTAACCTGGATAATAAAGCATGATTTTTATGTTTAATTGTGAATTGATAAAGAAACAAAAATGGAATAAACATGGTAACCCTTAACAGGGTAGGAGGGTAACGAAACGGAACTGCCTTTTGTTCTTTTTCAAATAATTCTGAAACTGTTTTTTGCAACAATGTTATTATGCATAAGTAAGCAAAGAGATTTGTTTAGGGATAAACAGGTCAAAAAAGGAGAGAGCTGAAACTTTTGGGTTTGTAAGTTATGTTTTTTTAAATGCACGCTTGAATCTACATGTTTTGGGTGAATGGAAAAAGCGTAAATAGACTGTTGCAGGTAGACCTTGCCCGCCTTTTCGTTAGTTCAGAAAATTTTCTTACAGTTCAAATGCGCTATAAAAGGACAGCGAAATTGCCGGCTTAGATTAGTCTTGCGTTTGTCGCGCTAGGATAAACATAAATTTGATTTTAGGAGTGAAAGGTAAATTTGGAAAAATTATAAACAAATGTAAATGTTTAAGTGTATAAGTGAATTATTTTCGTTCTTCTTTAGCTTTTGAAAATAGCTATGGCCACATTAAAAACAACAATTTTAGATCTTAATGATGACTGCTTGCATGCAATATTTGAACGACTACCGGAATTAGACTCACAGCAGAATTTCTCACGCACTTGCGATAGATTCGCAAAAATTTATTGTAACCATTATATACACCACTTTATTCTTTGTGGTTACGACGACCATATTTTGGACGGCCCTTTATTGCTAAAATTTTGTCATTTGATCGGAACTAAACAATTTCCATTTAAGGATATTAATACCATAATATTGGAATATAAAAATTCACAAATGTTTTCCAAAAGACTTCTACAAGCGCTCAAAGAAAGTAACCCAAATGTTGAAAACGCGACACTCTACTTCTTTAGGAATAGCGGCTTAAAAAAATTGTTGCCTTTGCCCAAATTAAAGCGCCTACATTTGAAGTGCGGTTTCGCAACTGGTAAAGTGTTCACATTTATTTATTTTGAAAACATTTAAATATTTTAATGATCTCTTCATTTTGCAGGCATCTACATAGACCAGCTGCGAAATCTAGAGGAATTACATCTAGAAAATTTACCCAATTTCGAATCCCGACATTTTATTAACATCGCTAAGCAGAATAAATTACAAACGCTGCTGATACGCTGCTGTCCCTTTGTGTTTTCCAGAATTCATGCTATGGAAATGGTCAGAAATTTAAATAATTTACGAGAGTTAGAAGTGGACTGGGATGAATTGCGCAAATGCCAGTCGATAGGAAATCTGCCATGTTTGAAAGATTTAGTTATCAATAATTTCAAAACATATCAATGCGACGTGTGCAGAAGATTCAACCGTGGACATATGCCATTCATCAAATCTCCCAACGATCTCATATGTAAGTGCGGCTTTTATCAGGCCCGAGCGTTATTCAGAGGTTTACACAGTAAAAATATCTTGGAAAAATTAACTTTTTCCGGCTCACGCTTAACAACCAAAGATCTCACATTCGTATCAAAATTAAGCAACTTAAAGTCACTTCATATGCTCGTAGACAACGGACCCATCTTTCTTCCGATCACTATATTTAACAGTTTAAAAGAGTTACAAGAAATAAATATGGGTTTTTCGTGGAAACTACCAAAGGAAGTTTTGCGATTTCTGGAGGAATGTCCAAACCTGAAATATGTACATTTTGGCAACTCTGAAAACTTGTCTGAAACATTCCTTTTGAAGGCAATCGAAGTGATTAAGCGTAGAGCTGTGACACCTGTCGAGCCGGTAAAGTTGCAGTTCATGAATCCGGACTTTACAGTGGAATTCCAGGAGGTGAGTTCATAGTTCAATTTATGTTGAAAAACACTTTCTTAATAATTACTTCATTTTAGGACGAACGCATAAAAGCAGCAAAAAAATTAATTCAATTGATTGTGAGGAGATCGAAAAAAAGGAAAAGCTCTTCAATTGGTTATACTAATTTTGATGGGCTTCTGTTACCTAAAGCTTACAAATTAATTTATTATTATTCAAGTTATTAATATATTACCAAGCATTAAATTCAAATGTGTCACGTGGATCTTTCAAAATTCGACTGCCAGGTGCTGGTTTTTCCCCATATCATGTGTGCTCCCAACTTGAGAGCAAACGGAAATACGCAGATGACATTTTTTACGCCATTTTCGGACGCTTTTCCTCGGCAGTTTCAGTCAGCTCCGCAGGATTAGTCACATTTCCAAATTCACTCATGTCAAAATATTTAAGATCGTATGTTTTGTTTATGTTTACTTTTACGTTATAACCTGTTTTCCTCGTAGGCACAATATTCACTATAGTGGGAAGGTTGAGGTATTCACAATGATGTGTTCTGAATATAAAATGGCAGATTATTGTTTTTACTAAAACTATTGTTAGTAAAAATTCAACCTTCCTGAATATATTTCTAAAATTAATTTTATAAAATTATATGGCATCGAGAATATTATTATTACTTTAATTATTCTCCTAACCTGGATAATAAAGCATGATTTTTATGTTTAATTGTGAATTGATAAAGAAAAAAATGGAATAAACTTGGTAACTCTTAACAGGGAGGAGGGTAACGAAACGGAACTGCCTTTTGTTCTTTTTCAAATAATTCTGAAACTGTTTTTTGCAACAATGTTATTATGCATAAGTAAGCAAAGAGATTTGTTTAGGGATAAACAGGTCAAAAAAGGAGAGAGCTGAAATTTTTGGGTTTGTAAGTTATGTTTTTTTAAATGCACGCTTGAATCTACATGTTTTGGGTGAATGGAAAAAGCGTAAATAGACTGTTGCAGGTAGACCTTGCCCGCCTTTTCGTTAGTTCAGAAAATTTTCTTACAGTTCAAATGCGCTATAAAAGGACAGCGAAATTGCCGGCTTAGAATAGTCTTGCGTTTGTCGCGCTAGGATAAACATAAATTTGATTTTAGGAGTGAAAGGTAAATTTGGAAAAATTATAAACAAATGTAAATGTTTAAGTGTATAAGTGAATTATTTTCGTTCTTCTTTAGCTTTTGAAAATAGCTATGGCCACATTAAAAACAACAATTTTAGATCTTAATGATGACTGCTTGCATGCAATATTTGAACGACTACCGGAATTAGACTCACAGCAGAATTTCTCACGCACTTGCGATAGATTCGCAAAAATTTATTTTAACCATTATATACACGAATTCTTTGCCTGTGGTTATGACGAACATATTTTCGACAACCCTTTATTGCTAAAATTTAGCTTATTGATCGATATTAAAATATCACCTTTTAAGAATATGGTGGGTGGATTTATGCCGTTGCTTGCCAAAATATTTTTGCAATTGGTCAAAGATCAACGAAATGCTGAAAACGCGACACTCTACTGCTTTGAGAATGAAGACTTTAAACAATTGTTGCCTTTGCCCAAATTAAAGCGCCTACATTTGAAGTGCAGTTTCGCAACTGGTAAAGTGTTCACATTTATTTATTTTGAAAACATTTAAATATTTTAATGATCTCTTCATTTTGCAGGCATCTACATAGACCAGCTGCGATATCTAGAGGAATTATATCTAGAAAATTTACACAATTTCGAATCTCGACATTTGATTAACATCGTTAAGCAGAATAAGCTACAAACGCTGCTGATACGCTGCTGTCCCTTTGTGTTTTCCAGAATTCATGCTATGGAAATGGTCAAAAATTTAAATAATTTACGAGAGTTAGAAGTGGACTGGGATGAATTGCGCAAATGCCAGTCGATAGGAAATCTACCATGTTTGACGAATTTAGTTGTCAATAATTTCAAAACATATCAATGCGACGTGTGCAGAAGATTCGACCGTGGAGATATGCCATTCATCAAATCTCCCAACGATCTCATATGTAAGTGTGGCTTTTATCAGGCCCGAGCGTTATTCAGAGGTTTACACAGTAAAAATATCTTGGAAAAATTAACTTTTTTCGGCTCACGCTTAACAACCAGAGATCTCACATTCGTATCAAAATTAAGCAACTTAAAGTCACTTCATATGCTCGTAGACAACAGACCCATCTTTCTTCCGATCGCTATATTTAACAGTTCAAAAGAGTTACAAGAAATAAATATGGGTTTTTCGTGGAAACTACCAAAGGAAGTTTTGCGATTTCTGGAGGAATGTCCAAACCTGAAATATGTACATTTTGGCAACTCTGAAGACTTGTCTGAAACATTCCTTTTGAAGGCAATCGAAGTGATTAAGCGTAGAGCTGTGACACCTGTCGAGCCGGTAAAGTTGCAGTTCATGAATCCGGACTTTACAGTGGAATTCCAGGAGGTGAGTTCATAGTTCAATTTATGTTGAAAAACACTTTCTTAATAATTACTTTATTTTAGGACGAACGCATAAAAGCAGCAAAAAAATTAATTCAATTGATTGTGAGGAGATCGAAAAAAAGAAAACGCTCTTCAATTCGTTATATTAATTTTGATGAGCTTCTGTTACCTATAGCTTACAGATAATTTAATTAGAATTTAAGTTATTAATATATTACCAAGCATTAAATTCAAATGTGTCACGTGGATCTTTCAAAATTCGACTGCCAGGTGCTGGTTTTTCCCCATATCATGTGTGCTCCCAACTTGAGAGCAAACGGAAATACGCAGATGACATTTTTTACGCCATTTTCGGACGCTTTTCCTCGGCAGTTTCAGTCAGCTATGCAGGATTAGTCACATTTCCAAATTCACTCATGTCTAAATATTTGAGATCGTATGTTTTGTTTATGTTTACTTTTACGTTATAACCTGTTTTCCTCGTAGGCACAATATTCACTATAGTGGGAAGGTTGAGGTATTCACAATGATGTGTTCTGAATATAAAATGGCAGATTATTGTTTTTACTAAAACTATTGTTAGTAAAAATTCAACCTTCCGGAATATATTTCTAAAATTAATTTTATAAAATTATATGGCATCGAGAATATTATTATTACTTTAATTATTCTCCTAACCTGGATAATAAAGCATGATTTTTATGTTTAATTGTGAATTTATAAAAAAACAAAAATGGAATAAACATGGTAACCCTTAACAGGGAAGGAGATTAACGAAACGGAACTGCCTTTTGTTCTTTTTCAAATAATTCTGAAACTGTTTTTTGCAACAATGTTATTATGCATAAGTAATCGAAGAGATTTGTTTAGGGATAAACAGGTCAAAAAAGGAAAGAGAGCTGAAACTTTTGGGTTTGCAAGTTCTGTTTTTTTAAATGCACGCTTGAATCTACATGTTTTGGGTGAATGAAAAAAGCGTAAATAGACTGTTGCAGGTAGACCTTGCCCGCCTTTTCGTTAGTTCAGAAAATTTTCTTACAGTTCAAATGCGCTATAAAAGGACAGCGAAATTGCCGGCTTAGAATAGTCTTGCGTTTGTCGCGCTAGGATAAACATAAATTTGATTTTAGGAGTGAAAGGTAAATTTGGAAAAATTATAAACAAATGTAAATGTTTAAGTGTATAAGTGAATTATTTTCGTTCTTCTTTAGCTTTTGAAAATAGCTATGGCCACATTAAAAACAACAATTTTAGATCTTAATGATGACTGCTTGCATGCAATATTTGAACGACTACCGGAATTAGACTCACAGCAGAATTTCTCACGCACTTGCGATAGATTCGCAAAAATTTATTGTAACCATTATATACACCACTTTATTCTTTGTGGTTACGACGACCATATTTTGGACGGCCCTTTATTGCTAAAATTTTGTCATTTGATCGGAACTAAACAATTTCCATTTAAGGATATTAATACCATAATATTGGAATATAAAAATTCACAAATGTTTTCCAAAAGACTTCTACAAGCGCTCAAAGAAAGTAACCCAAATGTTGAAAACGCGACACTCTACTTCTTTAGGAATAGGGGCTTAAAAAAATTGTTGCCTTTGCCCAAATTAAAGCGCCTACATTTGAAGTGCAGTTTCGCAACTGGTAAAGTGTTCACATTTATTTATTTTGAAAGCATTTAAATATTTTAATGATCTCTTCATTTTGCAGGCATCTACATAGACCAGCTGCGAAATCTAGAGGAATTATATCTAGAAAATTTACCCAATTTCGAATCCCGACATTTTATTAACATCGCTAAGCAGAATAAATTACAAAAGCTGTTGATACGCTGCTGTCCCTTTGTGTTTTCCAGAATTCATGCTATGGAAATGGTCAGAAATTTAAATAATTTACGAGAGTTAGAAGTGAACTGGGGTGAATTGCGCAAATGGCAGTCGATAGGAAATCTGCCATGTTTGACGAATTTAGTTATCAATAATTTCAAAACATATCAATGCGACGAGTGCGGCAGATTGGAACATAGAGATATGCCATTCATCAGACCCCATTTCAGTCTCATACGTGAGTGCGGCTTTTATCAGGCCCGAGTGTTATTCAGAGGCTTGCGCAATAAAAACATATTGGAAAAATTAGTTTTTGTCGACTCACTCTTAACAACCAGAGATCTCAGATTGATATCAAAATTAAGCAATTTAAAGAAACTTTACATGTTAGAAGGTGAAGGATCCTTCTATCTTCCGATAACGATATTTAACAGTTTAAAAAAGTTGCAAGAAATAGATATGGGTTATTCGTTGAAACTACCAAAGGAAGCTTTGCGATTTCTGGAGGAATGCCCAAAACTGGAATATGTAAATTTTGGCAATTCTGAAACATTCTCTGAAACATTCCTTTTGGAGGCAATCGAAGTGATTAAGCGTAGAGCTGTGACACCTGTCGAGCCGGTAAAGTTGCAGTTCATGGATCCGGACTTTACAGTGGAATTCCAGGAGGTGAGTTCATAGTTCAATTTATGTTGAAAAACACTTTCTTAATAATTACTTTATTTCAGGACGAACGTATAGAAGCGGCAAAAAAATTAATGCAATTGATTGTAACCAGATCAATAAAATAAAAAGCCCCTTCAATTAGTTATATTATTTCTGATGGACTTTTGTTACCTATACAGCTTGATTGTTAGCAGTAAGTTCATTAGCTGCATCTGCATTTATATAAGCTATATTTTTCTAAATTAAATTATTTCTTTGCTAAAAAATTTTTGTGAAATTTTGTTTAACTTATTTATATAAATTATAAATTTATAATTTGATAACTTTTATTTTTAAATATTTTCAAAGCAAGTAAATAATAATTTGATGTCAATAAAAATTTTTTTGAAGCAAGCTTAAATATATACTTTTTTAATTTATACACCGCTCATAATATATACATCCTTATGAGTCACAGTATGGTTATTGTGCAGCTTCTTTTAATAACCCGTATACATTTAGCTAAAAATAGAATGCACAGACTTACAACTATAAAACGCAATTTCATTCATGAGTGTGTACAACACACATACATATGCGTATTATATGGCAATTCAAGTCTCCAATAGTCTCCGGGCAACTTTTTGAAAAGCGCTTGCGCAAAACGGAAGTCTTTGAAAAGATAACAAATAGCATACGTACGGTGTATTAGTAAATAGCGGTCTCATTTTGACGTACGCAATAGGTGGCCAAATCAGCGGACACAAGAAAAATTCCAACACGTTTCGTAGTTGCGTACTTTCGAATATTCATCATACGAGCGTCGAGGAGCTGTAGCCGAGCTTTGACAAAATTTTCTAAAAATTACCGTAAGTGAATAAGTGTGCAACGCATGAGTATATAGGAAATTTAAGTATTTTTAAGGAGTTGAAGTGCAAAGTTCATGAAGTTGTAAAAAAATAACAAATTTTCTGATAGTTTAAGAAATTTATGCTTTATTGAGCGAAATTGCATTTTTACCTAGGGTGACTGCCTAGGGTGGCGAACTATTCTAGTGCTAATCCAAGTGTCACAAATGTGATGATGTGGTGATGTGAAAAATTTCATTGATTTTTTCTGTCAACACAAGTTTTGAACTTTTATGTGGCATAATAGGCATACTGCAGCAAGGCGCTTAAATTGTAAACATTTGAGCTAACTGTTTCTTGATCTGAGTTCTAATAATAATTTTTTGTACACATATTTGTTGCAATTACATAATTGTGCCTCGTTTCCACAAAACCAGCACATTTTGCTAATTATTTAATTTAAAAAAAAAAAAAATAATAATAATAATAAAAAAAACTGTATTTAAAATTCTTGCAAATTTATTTCAAATGCAATATTTTCTTTATCTCACAACTAAATAATGCCAACATTGCAGTGTCAAATTTCACAATTTGAGCTCTAAATAAACTACAACAACTGGCGAAAAAGCACACAAAGGACAGAAACGTATTCTTTTTGCGAGTCATCGAGTAAAAGGTAGGGGTGCTATACCAACAACAACAGCAACAACAACAAGAACAACAACAACAACGGGCAGCAATAACGCGTAGTCTCTATTGCTTTCGAACTTCGAATGCATAAAGCTCATTAATTTCGAAAACAGTGCTCGAAAGCCAACTTCAGCATATACGTAACGTAATCGAAAACTAAAACCATAGCGCCCATAAATTAGCGCCCACCACCCACACACCGCCTACCGTTAACGTGTCTCTGTGAGTGGTGAGTAAGAGAAACGTCAGTGGTCAGCCACACAGTCATCGTGCTACACATTATAGCCAGTTGAACTCAACGTTGTGCATTTTGTTTCTCTTCATCTCCTTGTGTCACAGTCTCATAATTATAGTCGCCGTTCGTGCTAGGGTACCTACATAACGGGCAAAAATTGTGTAGATCAAAGTGTTTGTTGTTTGTGGTCGCTCTAGAACACCTTGCCGCACCCTATCGCCCACTCGCCTAGCACAGCAGCGGCGGCAGCTCCAGCGCTAGCGCCATCAACTGATATTCAATTTCTCACAGTGCTCAGTGGTCAGTGCTTTTAGTCCAACAGTCGCAGCGCAAAGTAACGAAACAGAGCGAGTAATATGTAAGTTGTCATGTCATTATTGATTTTACAATTTCTACTCATAATTTTTATTTTTTTTTTCTTTTTTTTTTTTTAGTGTGCTCTTATGTTTTTCTTTTAATTTTTGACATTTATTGCTTTTAATTTTATTGCCATTCATATTATTCGGGTAATTTTCGTTGTACGAAAAATGCGAATAATGATTAATTCAAGTTGTGTTGGTGGAAGCGCTGCGTGTGCGAGCCAACCGAACAGCTCATGGTGCTGCAAAAACAAATGCAAAATGGTCGACGGGAAGTGAGCCTTTGAGGCCACTTAGGCACACATAAATATGTAGGAATTCCCAGAAACACTTGAACATATGAATGTATATATATATATATATATATATATACCACGATGTAGGAAAGGCAACCATTTCGGAGCAACTCACGTGAGGTCTGATGAGTTTTCATTCGCTTCGCTTTTATAATACGCATATATAATTTACCGAAGAATTACAAATATTCTCTTAGTAATAAAAATAAAAAATATTAAAGTCTAGTGTTATAATCTAACTGAGTTATGCAACACCGGATATCAGCTGATGGTGTTTTCGTTGGAAAGAAGCAATGGAAAATAGATTTAATACAATAGATATATTGGTATTTGATTTATGGCTAACATAAATGAATTATTGAACTATAATAATTTGGCAAAGTCAGTCAAGTCATAACTAATTACTTTCAAGACACGAAGCTGACAAGTGTTGTGCCAATGAAAGAAAACGGATAAAGTACACTTCATATCCTCTTCGCGCTATATTGCTGTAGCAATACATCGAAGTAGCTTAAGATGACCTCGGTTAAAGTAGGGATAGTATCTTCTCATGCACAATATCTTAGAACCGGAAGATTCAAATTACGATGAAATATATAAAGGATACGCCCAGAATTTTACTAAACACAAAAATAAAGAACTTAATTCAAAGAATTTCAAATATTTGCAACAATTTACTCATCGGCTCGAATTTACTCGGCTAAAATTAGGTCTACCTTAGCTTGTATTCTCTTTGAGAATAAGAACAAAAGGACAAATATTACTCTTTTTTCGCAAAAATTAAAGAGATTCTTCACACAGATTCAAAAATTAGATAATTTCTTTTTTTTCAAAAGCATACGAACACGAATATCCATATGTATGTACTTCTGTTTGGACGAATTGTTTTTGTCTTGTTTTAAAAACTTTTGCATTTCCTGCGCTTGAAGACCCAAAACAGATTTGTAAATATTCGCCGAAAAACAATCTCATATAATATTTAGCAGTAGTCTTTAGCTGTATCTGTTCTCTTGTTTTGTTTAGATACAGTTTACACCAAAAAGCCAGAGACTATAATATGCAGACAATATGTAGATTCTATCTCTAATATATGTAGGTGGTATATGTAGTAATAGTAGGTAATTCGGTATAACTTTGCAAGAATATCTTGCAAGAATTACTAGCGATTTGAAGAATTGCCAAGATTTACTGACCTTGAGCGCAATAAACAATATCTGTCTGCCTGTTTTATTTTGCTCCAAAATAATAATGCACAGAATAGGTTAGTAGAGTAGGTAGTATTCAGTTTAATAGTATTAAAATTTATTAACGTATGAAACAAAATTTTACTTAACAAAATGATAAAGACCTACATATATATAAAAAGTCTGTTTTTGTGCTGGCAACACTAACAATTACGCTATTTAGTATACCCCTTTTTGCCTTTTATACCTGCATAAATTATGAAAATAGATAATCCCCCCATCTATCTCAGCTTATACCTTTAAAGGTATGGGCACTGCAATACTACTGCTTTTATGCTGTTACTATACTAAATATAACCACTCTGTTACTAAGTGCATGCAGTACATGTGTACATAGATAAATACATATATATATACCTTGCGGAACCCAGTGTCAGCAGGAGATCTATTGATGAAAACTCCCAAGAGACTGTGTTTATTAATTAGTAATTATATGCCATGTTACAGTTGGCCTTATTGTGGCGCCCCAAAATGAGTTTAGCATCGTTGAGGGGGTTGAGCTCGCGCCACTTATCAATTTGTCATCGCCTTTAATTGCGCTATAGTGGAAAATATTTCCTAGTTTTTTCCAGTTTTTGTTTTTTTGTCATAAATGTCTACAGGTTTGATTCACGTTGCCACACTTCGGCACTTTTTTCCGCACTATTTTTAAACTCATATATATTACCACAAAATTGGCATCGAGTACAAATACTCTATTGATTTTTTGTTTTTTTTTTTTTAGTAAGTGCATAAAGGAAGAAGTGATTTATAATAAAATTTGAAGTAGAGTTAGCTGCATTGCTCAGTGGGAATTATTTTATTTCATTTATAATGTATTTCATTTATTTTTTCTTCGTTATAACAAAATTGTTAAAATTTTTGAATTTGATTAGCTTTTACTCAGCTTTCGAAAAGAAACCATTAATTGCTGATTTTCAATTTCATACACAATCTCAAGTATGTTTAGGTGTAAATTGAGATAAAAAGCTGAACGGAGTATTGCCACAACGTCTGTCTGCAAAATCTGATTCTCTCTAAGAGACACCCCCGAGAACAGTTTAACTACCACCATTATATTATATTATTACAAACCGTTTTTTACCCTCAGTGGCAAAGTTCAAGATTGTCGCATTATTGTCACGAAAAAAATAATCCAAACACCTCTTTCCTGACATACATATATGATACGTACCAAAGGCGGTTTGCCGAAAAGCACCTCGTAGGGAAGGCGGCGTATAATTTTTTCAACAACTAAGTGCACAAAAATTAAGAAATTAAAAGTGAAGTCATCACAAATTGTCAAAAACACCGTTAAAAATTTTCGCCCCTTTTTACACGCTTTTTTTTCTGGGTCAAAAGCCGCGCTAATCGGTCGCGGTTAACGCCTAACATTTGTAAAAAAACTCTTTCAGCAGCATTTTCTATAGATTAGTTTCGGCAAGAAAAAAGATCTGCGCTGAATTGACAGTAATCAGTGGAATGACCTTCTTGTATTTCGAGTTTTTATAGTTGAGATTCGGGTCAATACTTATTTCACTAACCAAGAATTCACGCAAGGGATTAGATAAAACTTAATACACTCGGTCTACAGTATAATCAGAAAATATAGAAACTTTTTTTATGTGGGCGATGGGCTTTCTAAAGACAATTTTAAGCTTTCGAATAAATTTTTACCAGAAAAAAACTTCGTCATACAACCCAACAACAATTCGGAAGCAACTTCAGATTTTTATGGTATAGTCCTTCATTTGTTGCATGATATCAATATGCACAACACAAATTGAGTCTTTTATTTGTTATATGGGTCGAAAGTGAGTATGTGTCCTCTCATCTTCAATTTCTTAAGAGTTCAAAAAAACATTTTATGGAAAGCTTACGTTTATAAATAGAATATATTATATAATAGATATACCAGCATCCGATGTAGAAATCGATAAAAAAAAAATCAATGATTTCACATTCCAACCATCTCTGTTATCAATTAAAAATATTCCATCGATAATAAGTCCATAAAATGTATGATAACTTTATTAAATTGTATTTAATTTCAAGCTTATCGGGTTTATTTGAAACTGCACTACAAAAATGGGCAAGAAAGATAAGAAGAAGGAAGAGTAAGTAATTTTTCAAACTGTAAAGCTAGTATTGGGTATCGCTAAAACATATGGGAAACTTTTAGATGAAACTTTGAAATTTTGAGATTAGAAGTTGTCGGTTCACACTAGTATATATACACTACACATATATGTACAGAAGCACTTAACAAGTTTGAAGTACTGTAAATAATTATTAATTTAATTATTATTGATTTGTTCTTTCATTAATGTATTTTATTAAAAATTAATTCGCTTAGTATTTATACTTGGCCATAAAACTACTTGATTTTCATATTTTATTATATAGAGAACAGAATAATAATTTAATTTTTATTAAAAATTTGCAATTCATAGGGCGGAACCGGCACCAGCATCTGATGCACCACCAGCTGATAATACCGCTGGTGAGGGCGGTGATGGTGAGATTGTCGGTGGACCGCGCAATCCTCAACAGATTGCAGCACAAAAACGATTACAGCAGACGCAGGCACAAGTCGATGAGGTGAGTATGAGTGTATTAAGACTCTTCAACCACTCAGAGATAACTTAAAGCTTGTCTTCGCAAAGGTTTTGGACAAATATTTTTTTCGTTAAGTGCATTATGGACTCAGTGACTGCATCATATTTATTATTTATTAAGTTCGATTCACAAGTAAGAGCAACTTCCGAATTGTAATAGTCGTCTTTGAATTCTCGAATACGCGTACTTCCTCTCTGACAATATTTCTCTCTCTCTCTCTCTCTCTTTCTTTCTATCTCACAGTATGTGTTTTATGAACGCTTCTGGTTGATTTCTTACCAGCAATATTCTTTAGACTAACAGTTTCTCCACTCCACTCTCATCAATTTTAAATAGTAGTACCGATCTCATAAGACATATTTTTTTAACCTTTTACAACCGAGTCACTTGGGATCGGAGTATCCCAAGTGAATAAATTAGTGAAATAAATAGCAGCAAAATTAATTCAACCGGATCCCATTTTTTGAATAGTCTCTTGTTTCATAGTCTCTAATTTTAGTCAGTATTTCAAATATGATTGAGAAATGGAGTAATAAAACGCCTCTTGAAACACATACCGACTCCAACACATACTCCAATTGGCTGCATGAATTTGACTAGGGTCCACTCGGTTTAAACCATATTCACCCTTTTACGTTGGATCGTCTAGGTATTTCTGTTTTGTTTCGTTTCATAACAGCTGCAAATTACATATTCGTAGTATTTTTATTCGGAAATAATAAAATATATAATACAGACATGAAAAGAAGAAAAGTGGAAATTGATCGAAACTAACCAGGAACTCTTTTTAAAGATGGCTCTGTTCAGATCTAGCATTTATAAACAATTTCAATACGATTAATGGTTTGGAAGAAAAACGGTTTAGTCACTATATTTTCAATTATATACAAAAAGTATGTGTTATATTAAAAGTGTTGTATTTAAAGTTACTGTGGGAGCAATTCGTTGAGAAAAAGTTTAACATGACTCATGATTCAGTCTTCGTCTACTTTCTTAAATACACACTCTTACACTCTCTCAATTACATTCGTGCCCATAGGTCGTCGATATAATGCGAACAAATGTGGAGAAGGTGCTTGAGAGAGATCAAAAGCTATCGGAATTGGATGATCGAGCTGATGCCTTACAACAGGGTGCTTCACAATTTGAGCAACAAGCTGGTAAACTAAAACGAAAATTCTGGTTGCAAAACTTGAAGGTACCGTTACATTTATCTAATGAAGTCACATGTATTTAATGAAATTTTTCGCTACTGCGCCGCAGATGATGATTATTATGGGCGTTATTGGACTAGTCATTGTGGGCATTATTGCAAGTAAGTGAACGAAATCTCAGCGAAATTTCTTCCAAATATAGCTGTTGGCAAACTCTATGAATAATGTTTATATACTTACATGATTTTACTTTCAATATTTAACCATGAGCATTGCCTGACCTTGGCACACACTTAAACATATATTTACATATATTTTAATAGCGCCTCTTGAAATGTTAAACTTTGCACAATTTATTTAAAAAAAAAAAAAAAAACGAAACTTCACTTTTTTAAATAATGAACTAATTAGTTTTAAATGCTCTTAGTAAACTACTTATATACACATATACACTCTTAACTGATTGAACAGCACATTTGATTTATTTATTAGCATCTTTTCAGCACAAATTTCAATTGCACCACAAAAAAAATTTTTTTCTAATAGTTAAAAAAAAAAAATATTTTATTTATAATTACAGAAAAGAATTGTTTTTAAAACACACTTACACAAATCAGTTCTGTCACCTGACCTACGCATACTTTTTGTTGTTGTATACTATTTTTACGCTTTTATTAACTACCGATATAATTATATATATATATAATTTTCTATTTTACTTTTGTAGGTAATTTTATGTAGAGTGCTAGAAAGTAATATGCAAAGAAAAAATTTTTAAAAATTAATATAAAAAATTCGAAATTTTTTGAAAGCCAAAATTCGAAGATGAAGTTGACAGTGTGCAATGTATGTATGTAATATGTACATGTTTGCTAGCGGTATTATGTGAGAATGTGCTGTGGAACAGACGTAAAATATAAGTAGATTAAACGAACAGCTCATCAAATTGATAACAACAAAAACATTTACTAAATATTGCAAAAACCAAAATTGTCAATTCATGTGCTCACACCTCCGCACATGCATACACATACACATGTATGTGTGTATGTAAGTGCATATGCAAAAGACACCAAGGCACAATCGGAATGCGGAAATTAAACAAATTCAAAATTACAACAACTCTAAATAGTGTTAATTAACTGTTCATAAAATAAATGAAATTATCATTATCCCATCAATCACACCGACGGTATCACAGTGCAATCATAACAAATGTCAATTGGCCGACGCACCAGGTTCGATATCAGCGAAATTCTTGTAAACTGCATACTTGGCGAGCAGACGTCGAACGCTTCAGTAATGTGTAGTTGAATTTAATTGTGCCATTGCTTTTGGTTCGTCAATTATTTTTATGTATGGTACACATGGTATACATGGTACACGTCAATAAGTTGGCAACACTGTCACATTAAGACTAGTGAAGTTTAAATTTGTTTTTGGCTTTGAATGCTTATTGCGATATCGCGAAAGATACGCTCACGCGGTTTAATTGAAGATATGTATTTAAGTCGGTGGTCGGCAAAAGAGGAACTGCGAGTGTGTGAGTGAGCACGAAAGTAAAGACACCCATTGGGAAACTGACATTTTCAAATTTATTTTGCATTCTCTCGTGAAATAAGCATTTTGGTAATTCTTTATTGATCTTATATATTTTACGATTAAAGGAAATATATTGGATCCTAAAAACCTTAACCTTGGGCACTGAAACAAAAAATGTGATTTATAACAATCAAAAATCATGGTCTTATGCGCTGCTGTTTCGGCGCTGTCAAAATGACAATGACTAAACGATAGAGCGTAAGTATACGTGTTTTGAAAACTAGCACAATTGTGCTATGTAATACCGACCACTGATTTAAGTAGAGAAAGTATTAAAAGTCTCTTTGTACCCTAAAAGTATGCAACGATATAGACATTCTCTGGAGCAGTTAAGCTCTTGTTCACCTTATATACACAATAATATTTCACTGTACTGACAAACTTTTTTGATCGTTCTGTATTTTAGTCTGTATAAGAGATTTAAAGTTCTAAGATTAAGTTTATGTTTGGACATTGGAGCAACTTTTTTCTTTTGATAACGGGGTTAGATCCTCGAAATAACAGTACTTGGCGGATAAAAAAAAATGCGATTCAATTCTGGTGTCGTAGAACCGGCTGTTGTGGGAATTGTATTGAAGTACCTCTTCTTTCAAGATGTCTCAGATTACTTAGGTTTTAGACTTTCTTGTTATTGCAGCTTTTTCCAATGGGACACAACTTGCCGTAAGTCAAAAAAGGTCCTTCAACTACAAAGGTTAATACAATTGAGGGTAGTCTGAAAATGAAATTTTATTCCATTACTTTTTTAAAACAAATGCTATCTTTAGAATTACTAGGAACGTAGTAATACGCAGGCGTAGCTTGACGCAATCTTATCTCTACCATTTATCAATGAAATTTATCAATCTCTTGCTAAGTCTTAATGTAATTTTAATCTGGGATATAAGATATCTGGAATATAATGGTAATTCTGTGAACAACCTCATGGCTGGATATTTACATCCGATTTGGATTATCGCTACCTTGCCTTCAATTCTCGTGATTGGCTCATAACTGAGTTCAACACTTTTATAGTACTAACTTCATAATAGGCGTTTATACTTTTTCAAGATGTGTAACTGAGTTTCTCATGATTTTTGCGATTTTTTCTTGATATTTTCGACAAAGGGAGCGTCGTATAACCTTTTCATCGTCGTCAAAGGGATGATCTATAAGGAAAACCTTTTGTTGCTACAATCAGATAATCATAGATATTGGTCTGATGAATTTCGTCTAAGCCTTTTTACATTACTTTTTCGGGCAACTCGGGTGATACAAGGTTTGCTGTCGTATATTTTGCTTCTTATATAATCTCAACAAAACATCATGGCGTCTTTTTGAAGATTTAAAACTATTTTCGCATATTGAGTAAGCATCCATCGATGTCAACTGTTTCGTTGAAAAAATGTGGCACAGTGTAAGTTCTGGCTCAAAAGCCATATGTCTATACTTACTGCCAACGGTTAGTAAATGTCAAATTTATTCAGTGTTTATATACCGACATAAAAGTTGGGGTGCACCCAGTATATTATTGCGACGTAAACGTTCTAATCAGAATTCGACAATAATAACATTTCTTTTCACCAGTGGAAACTCCATATTTTCCTGCAAAAGTTCGCTTCAAAACTTTGTTATCTAAGTGACATTTGCAGTAGAGTTTAGGAAATATTTTTCCATTATAATAATAAAAACGTTGCACACTTTTTAAAGTTAACGAAAGACTTGAGAGCAGAACTTAATATGCTCAGCTTCGTAAAATTTGAAAAACAGCATTCAACTGATAATGATTTCAAAATAAAAATCTTTAAAAGGAATATTACATTGAGTGGGTTTTTTGCGATATTCACAAGTCATAATTACAAGATGGTGTTGTTGAAAGTTCTTAGAAGTTCGTAATTTATGAAATTGTTCAAGATTATTCACAGTTCTCGTTTGTGCCGTTTGTCTGTTAGTTTATTTGTGTGTTTGTTTGTAATTTGATTTTCCCAGTTGCGTTCACATAAATGTACCTGCTGTCAAACTCAGTTTGGTTGTGTTTAAATTTGGTTTTATGTTCTTTTAATATAATATATTTCTCGTTTTAATATCAATGAGCAGTTTACATTATTTACAGATTTTGTTAGTGAAGTGTTAAATTATGCAATTTTAGTCACTTTAGTTTTGTTATGAAGAGGTATATATGAGGAGGTATAGATTTATATGGAGCTTATAATTTGATGTCAGCGATAAAGTCATAAATTTATTTTGACTGAACCGTTTGATAAATTGGTAACTTTAGTTAAAATAATATATATATTAGTTGGACTTTTTTGTTGTTATTACAATAGGTTTTCATGATTCGATATAAGAAATAGCGTTTCCCAGCCTTTAGGTATAATTTATGTAAATAATCCCTGAGCGGTTTTTGAGTTAGATTTTCTTAGAAAATCATAAAAGTGCGCATATTCAAAGACAGCATTGTACAAACATGTCACAAATATGAGAGCGCTGTTTATAACATTTTCTCAAAGTGTCATAAGATCTCTTTATTTGAATAATGGCATGATTTTAGTTTCATACGACTGGAATAATTTAAAGTAAAATATATGTTTTCATATTAATAATTTTTCAAATAGAAAGGAGCTTACTTCGTATTAATTATTAGAATTTAGAAATTAGATTTAATGAATCGGCGTGCTATAAATGTTAGCTAATTTCAGAAATAGATTAGAAGTGATTTTAATTACCAGCTTACGATAGCACTACAGAGGAACACGCTCTAACAAAATAATATCTAGTTTAACAGCTAGCTTTGAGTTTTGGAAGAATTGTAATTTTTGAAACTATAATTTGCAATGTGGTCTTCAGGTTTCAGTGAATAATTGAACTGATTATTTTTACAATTGTTTCAAAATTTTTTGAAAGCACATTTAATCAAATTTCTTTTTGAAAAAATTTTTTAATTCTTTATTAAAATTTTTGATATTAAGCAGAAGTATCGATTCTTATTTTTGTTGTTTTCTTAAATTTAAATATTTTATTTGCAACTTCGATATTTTAACAAAACCATAGTTTTATGCAGAAGTATAAATATTTTAAATACTTTTTTATTTGACAATTATTTTAATTATTTTTAAATTCATTTATAATTTTTGTTCTTTGTTTTTTAAACAATTAGTGTTATCCCTCCATTAGATGCCAAAATTATTGAACCTGTAGATTGCTGCTGCTTTAGTATTGAAGAATTCAAGTTTTTAAAAAAAATAATAAATTTTATGAAATTTTATATCCAAATTTATGTTGATAAATATTACAAGGAGCATTGAAAAGAAACCCAAACCGATTTCTTAAAACAAAACTCATATATGGATATATTTCGACAAGGGTACAATTAAATAAATATACATAAGAGTGAATGCATACAATTTCCATACCATATGAACTAGTAAACTAATTTTATTGATATTCTACATTCATAAATGATTATGACTTTTTATAATTACAATTAATGTATTTTTTAACTCATACATTTTTCACTTATTTATAAATATTTTTTATTAAAAATTCACATACCTTTTATTTCATTATTTATATTACTAACGAAATAATTTAATACGTATTTGTTAAAAAAAATTGCAGAGAAAGATGAAGATTAACTCACGTATAAAGTTTGCACCGTTATTTAACCTAAGCAAAGAATAATTTACACCCAATTAATATCCCGCGAAAGGTAAACCAAAAAAATCTTCTCCAAATTACGCAATATCGGCACAATTTTCAACATTTAAGTAATTGCTAAGTCATTTTAAAGATAAGGAGAACTTAATTTTTACGACGGCTAGAGAAAAAATTAAAAGAAAAGTTACTAAAAACAAAGTAAAAGTTTGAAAACATTTTAGTGTCAGCTGTAAAAAAAAATTTATTTGTTTTAGTTATTTGAATTTTCATTTTTCATTCACAAAAGTTAAGACTTAACTCATACCAACATGTTTCAAAAACTCGATATCACCTCAAACTTAAGCTCCATTACAAACAGAAATTGGAATTTTTAATTATGGAAAAGAAACACGCTTACAAATTACACTTTTGTTTTTCTGTTTTTACACAATTTTTGCATTGTAGAAGCATGGGTAGTACCAGCCGTTTCTGCCGTAGACGAAACTGTTTCCGCACATTCACAACCTGAATACGTGCATACCGATCACAATAATAACAATGCTATTGGCAAACACACAAAAACATCAAAATCACACAAAAACAACGCATCCGAACATTCACGAACATCCTCAGCATTCGAAACCGAAAACGAAAACGAAACCGAAACCAAATCCGAAAATCAATCTGTCAATGAATCTGAAGTTCACGCATCCAAACACAATAGGCACGCACATGAATCCGAATCCGAACATGCACCCGAACCCGTGTCCGAAACTGAAACGGGACATGAAGGTGCACCCGAGCATACCATACAGAGAACTCCCACCAACGAAGAGGAGGACGGCAATCCTCCGGCTGCTAATGCATAAATAATCGTACAACATAATTCAAAATTTCCATAAATCCAACTAGTTAAACAAAATTAAAGATAAATCAAACATTAACATACTCGTAACCATTTCTTTCACAACCGAACTTGATTGTACTTTCGATAAATTTGTAAGCTATAATCCCATTATTTGCATATATTCTGGGCTTTATTGTGCGTTGAATTGAATTGAATTGAATTGAATTTAGCTGTGTGTAAATTTCGTGCTTCATCCGATTGGATTTAAAGCTTCATCATCATAATCATCATCGTCATCTTCCCGAAATTACACCCCACATGTACACTAACACATTTTCACATATCCGAGAAAGCATGGTGCATGACATACCCTTTAACTTTTCTCCCATAATCACATTATTACTAACACTGGCCTTTTTTGTTGGCATTTCCACTATAAGGTTTTGAGACATTTGTCACGATTTTTTCATTGTTATATAGGTTTAACATGTTTAGTCATACTGGAAATATAATATTCAGAACCTTCATTGCACAGTCTCACAATTTCCTGTTGTGCTAAACAACAACCCAAGTTGTTTTAATAAAATTAAAAATTCCGATGAGTATTATCTTTCTTTTGCCGGACGCACGAGGAAGCAGACATAAAAATATACTACTTAGCAATAAAATCACAAGAGAGAAATTTTTTAAAATATTTTTCAAAGAAAACCAATAGAAACTGACAAAAAAAAAATAGCTGAACACCACCTACTGCACATTTTAGATAAAAGAAATTGATCTTGATCCCAAAAATAGTAATATACCATGACTTTCCAGAATAATTTCCTTAGTGATCAGATTTTACTAAATGTTTTCCTGTACACAGGATCATCGAATTTAAATACGATTAAGAAGACAATCAAATCTCTTTGAGATCTAGAATAGAAGCTTTGATTTCATTTTAGTTTTAACAAACCTATGGATCTAATAACGGATCTACGAACCTCCATTTTGTATTAAGGTGATACGTTAACGTTATTTGTTATCAAGTCAAGTTATAAATGAGACCACTTTTGAGCAGAGCTTTTGGGCTGATGAAAGGTAAATTTGGGAAAAAATTTTTTATCGCTCTCATTTCGTATAGAAATGATTTCCTAAGCCTTAACGGCGTCTCACACCAGAAGCACATTTCTAGAAAATCTTTTTTATGAAAAACTTTTTATTCAGCTGGCATGAAGGATTTGTCTGAACAAGTTCTTGGATATGAATTATGATTTGCTTTGATCCTAAGTATTCTGTAATAAGTAAGGTTCGATCCGCTTATAATATTTAGATTGTTTTTTTTTTTGATTACATTAACAAGAAATGTGTAATTATACTGTATCGGGTATCAACTAGTGTACATATATACATGTGCTAAGTGTGTATATATTTCTTATCGAACTTCATCGAGTATGCTCATATGTGCATCTTCGTTTCAATGCCTCTATTTGTTCGTAATATTATATTATATTATAAACTTAAGGGTTCTCCTTTCATTTTTTCCACATTCCATTTTCTAACATATAAACATAACTTCGGTACTCATCAGTACAAATCATTCAACATACATATATGATATATGCAACTACGGTTAAAAAAGCAAAAGCATTTAAAGAATTAATTACTGTAAATAATAATTTTGATTGCTGCGTAAAAGTCGATAAAGCACAATCACAATTTTTGTGGTTGAAAGAAGTATGCATGGAAATTAAAATACCCAGGATGAATTTAAGTAAAATAATATGGCACTAAACTTATTCATAGTAGCTGGAAATCTGCTGAGTGGTTTTTAATGAGGGCTTAATGATGCTCAGCAATAACATCTGACTTCAAATATATAGTTCTATACAGGCTTATCACAACTGATGCCGATTTATTTAAGACGTTCGAGCCATTACTCGATCTCAATTTCAATTATCATTTTCGAAAACTATACGTCAATGAGTGAAATGCTTTCTAATAAGTCTTAAAAATTATTAAATTTATTACTATTAGCTCAAAAATGTTCAGGAATATTACTAAAGATAAACTCACTAGATAAACTTACATCTCCAAACATATCTTCATCCAAGGTAGATCGGCAAACCCTGACATTTTTTATGACGACTGCCTTTCATAGACAGATTTATATCAGTTGCTTGAAAGCTATTAACAGAGTTATATAGAGTATACAGAGCTTGAATACCAATTTTTCGTATTTCATTCCACTTATCGGGAGTGAATTTGAGTAATAGAAATTATATTGATATTTTCATCAATGAATTTTTGCAATATTTTGCGGTATTTCCAAATTTGACACACGATAGTATCATAGAACCGTTGTTATTTATGAGGGCCCTAAAATCCTGATACATTAATCAGAACTTAAAAAACCTGTTTCTCGTAGCATTTTAAGTCGGCTTAACTTGAACGTCGATATCTCTAAATATTGGCGTATTTTTTGATTTCTCTCCATATTTTTGGACTTGGGTATGTATTTCGACATAAACTTTAATTTATCCACTTTGTTCTATCCGGATTCGTTTCGAAATGATTTGCAACGTTGGCTCTTATACCGACCTAATAGTTCATTAAAAGCTTTGTTGATTTCCATGCTCTTTTAGAGACACTGGTGTTTAATTTTCCTTTTAAGCACTTTCGTCGCGTTAAGATATTCTAATCGAGAGTGATTTTCCAAGCTTAATTACGTTGATATTTCTCTGTAAAGAGTTAATTAGCATTCTTTATCTTGATTCTATTTTATTCTATGGCAAACTCCGTATTCTCTTCTTTAATTACTTTTAATTCGTTAACCAGTGCTTATATGTGTTTAATTAGACACTAAACATACTTGTTTGGAGTTAAGTGTCACGCCCATTTTTTATAAAGGCCATTAATGCACTTTTCGATCATTTTAATATTGATAATGTTGTGAATATGGCAATTGGGTGCGATTTTCATTCGGCTTTATTATTTATCAGTTGACTATTCCATGACATATTCACCCACACACACATATATATATATATACGCTTATAGTTCGCTTACTCCGCACTGCTATTATTTTAACCGTGGTTGTACACGATTTTTACACCAACATAAGTATCGTAATTACTCCAGTACTGTAATGCGTTTCGAGTAACTGTATTAATGTATGTTTGTAATTGTTCACTCATATTGTATGTAATTACTTCGATGTCATTGAAATTGTTTGCATTTCATTGCAAGAAACTGCACAAATATTTGTTGAAATATTATTAAACATTACCTTTGATTTTCTTCCTTGTCATGACACAGATAAACTAGGATTAATAGGCGGCGAAACGCAGCCACAATATCCACAGTATCCACAATACATGCCACCACCACCACCACAACAACAGGCACAAGCGCCAGCCGGTGGCACTTCATCATTGGTTGACGGCGGCAGCGCTGGCAACAAAGAGCAACACGGTGCAGTATAAAGCTTTTCTTCAAGTCTATTAAGTTAAAGTGAGAACAGTAGAGCAAAACAAAACAACAAAGCAACAAAACAACAAAACAACTAAAAACCAAAAACAAGCAAAATATACTTCAAATCATTAGAAAAAATATTTAAAAGAAATACCAGAAAATTTATTGAATGTCAGAACAACAATTGAGGCAGTTGCAGTAAGTGCGAAAAATTGTTGGTATAGCGAACACATAACCTCAAACAAAAAAAAAAAAAAGAAAAAAAAGAAACAATTAATTACTCGACAAAAGGAGCTCAATTGCCGCTATTTTTGGCGTTTTTTCGGCGAATTGTTTTGCAGCGGTGTGGAAATGCTGGAGAGAAACTTGGTTATATAACTTTTTTTTGATTTTCGTGGGATTTCTTCATTCACAAGCTCAAGCGCCGAAACTAAAAATGATTTCACATTTCAGTTGCATTTTTTCAGTGGGTGAAAATTTTATTTTCAATTATTTATTTACTATTTTTTATTTTTCCTCTGTTTTTTTTCTTTGATCCAGTAAGCTCGCCAGCTACTAGCTAATACTTGTGTGCAAAAAAATATACTATTACGGGGTGGTACTGTAGAGAATCGACGTACATCGTATGTTTTCGGCAAAATACTTTCAATATATGTACATCAGATATGATGAACTCATACAAAATTACTTAATACTTTAACTTTACTATAACATTTCAAGAATGCGTAAAAAAATAATTACAATTAATATTTTAAATATTTGAAATATTAACGATTACTGCATTTTTGTTTATGGTTGCATTATTTAAAATACGAAAGCAACAACAAGAAAAAATACAAAATGTGACAAACCAAAGAGCAACGGGCATACAAAACAATGTTTAAACTACAAAAACAAAACTACTTGTATGATTAATGAAAAGATAATAAATGGGAACCAAATAAAATAAAATAAAAAACAATATGCTGAATGAAGCAGAGAAAAATCAATCATACAATCTGCGTGAAACCAATGTGACGAGCAAATAAATAAATTTAGTGGATTTATGAATTTTTATATTTATGTTTTATGTTTTGAAAATGAAAAAATCAGTATGTATGTATTTTGCAAAGTATACGTTTAATTTAATATTGGTTATATTCTACATATGTAATTATTTCGTTTTTTATAACAGCTTTTATTTGAAACATTTACTTTGCTTAGTGAAAATGTATTTAAGTAGGAGAAAAAAATAAATATAAGCGAGTTAATGCTTATAAAAAGAAACTCATAAGAGGTACATGTATGGGAATGTTAAATTCGTATTAGAAAAAATTGCGTTTTTGCTTGAAATGGCGTGCATAACTACATATATATACATATATATATATATATATATACATAAATATAAATATACTACATAAATATATATAAAACTAATCAGTGCGTACGCCTAATTAATGAATTAATTAAATGTCAAAAATACAAACAAAATTTAAACAAAACAATATAGACAGATATGCAAACATTTTCCTTTGCTTTGACTTGTTCCTTTTTGCTATACATTGTAGTACCGATTCTTTTTATATTATTGTAGATATTATTATATTTGTATTGTACGCTCTTCAAGATTTAACACTAATTAAAAATAAAGTGATACAATTTCATTAGCCAACATTAACAACAATTTCAAAATTTCAACGATTATTTTAAGACAAAATTAAAAGCGTGTGTAAAATAAATATGAGAGAAAACAACTTTATTGTCATACAACAACAAGTTACAGATTTGTAATGTATAAATGATATGTCGATGTCTGCATTTATTTCAAACAACACTGTAATGTCGCTCATTGCCGCATCAAATTGCTTGCGTTAGTTTTCTCATGGTGCAGTTAGTCAAGTGAGTGAGACGGTAAACATGTAGAATATTGGCTATTAAACGTAACTGTGCATTAATTCGAAGTTAGCTGGTGCTTTTCTCATAAAAGTGCAAGTAAATATATATTGAGTGTTAGCTCGATAGCGGAACGCTATATTTGAATTAATTGTATTATTATTATTTATTAATAGTTTCGAACAACATTGTTGTTTGTTTGTTTTTTATTTCATTTCGGACACGGAAATTGCCGACTTCCTCAATATGTAAGCGATCAGCTGGTGTTTTTTACGCATGCCTTAACTTTGACAGTTGATTAATTGCGTTCATCGTCACGACTAACGGCACTATGACAAAATCTGTATGTATGTATATTGCTGATGTGCATACTAAACTGGAAGCTGAACATTTTTGAATGAAGAAATGTTTTTTTTTTTTTTTTCGAAAATAATGCATAATGGCAACATTTCATACCATGGCCGCACAGTGTCACAAATTGATAAAAGTTTCTAATTAAAATGTTTAATTCAATTTGAAATTATAAATTAAAATTTTTGTAAATCCTACACTAACAATTTTGAATGCTGAATTCTGGGTACGGAAGATTTTTCAACTGCTCGTGGCACTTTGAAGGCTGAACAGTTTTTTGTTTGTTCTTTGCTGCCTCTATAAAGTTTTATGCATATATGTGAACCACATATACCATATACGCATATATATAGTATCAAAATTTTTTCTTTAGATATACATGTACGTACTTGTTTGAACTTCGTTCGACCTATAGGGAAATTCAATATTCGAGAGACTTTTCTAATAAAAAAAAACTCATAAAGTCTTGAAAGTTATTGGTTATTGCATTATAGCTAATATGCATATAATTTATGAATATATGTAAAAATATAGTTAAAAGTGAATTACTTAATATTTACAAGTGGAAGGATCAATTATTTTCATTCCATGGATTCAGTTTCAGAATCTAAGTTTTCCTCTGAAACTGAAATTAAGATCGATAAACAAAGTCAAAATGTAATTGTATTTGTATAATATTTATGTAATGTGAGTAATAAGAATTTAGAATTCAAAAATTTATTTCGAAGCTTTCTCGCTGACCTTCAAATGCGAACTCAAACCCAAAGCAACTAGAAACTTCTATTAAAAGTCACTTATACTAAATACAGTAAATAATTAAAGGAATTGTTCAAGACTCCAAAAGCAAAAAAAGTACAGATGCAACAACAAAAATAAATATTGCCAATGAGCTTTAGTATAATTTATCGAGATTAACGCTTAATCTTTCAATAGAACGCTGGTAAATGTTAGATGAACATTTCATAAATGTAGCATTAAAGTTTTTTAAAAGAATTTTAAAATATGAATGTTAGTAGTTTTAACTACCTAATTACATATTTAAGGAATAACAGCTTAAAATGATTCTAAATAAAGCTTTTTCAGCTGGCGATTTTTCGAAAACTCCGCTGGTGAAAATATTCTTCACGCTTTAGCTCATTCTCGTACTCTCCCGTATTTGTTGGTGCATTCTACTTCAAGTAAAGAAAAATATATTTCCACTTCAAGAAAATATTTTAAGAAAACATTTTAATTTAATTTGCAGTGAATGAACTGGAAAATAGTTCAAACATTTTCGAAAACAAACGAAAAACTTCAGCATAAAATTAAACAAAATATATTGTAAAGGGAATAACTATTTAGTAGCAGCAGTAAAGAACAAAATAAATAATAATTACATACATACATAATACAAATCAACCAAATTCCATGGTAAACAAAAAGTCATTCCGAGACAAAAACGAAAGTTGTAGTAATTGAAATTGGGAACGAAAGAAGTATATTTCAAAGTGTATAAAAAAATAAAGAATTACAATACATGCCCTGTGTATGGAAATACATACATACACATATTAATATGAATATTATATAAACGATAATAATATTAATTAATTTAATGATTAATTGCACTCAAATACATAAATATTTAAATAAATAAATAAAACTACAAAAAGATTGATTGATTGATTTATCTCAGAAGGAAAATGTGTGGAAGTGCTAAGCTTGGGTGTAGATGATGATGTACTTTCTACTATTCGACTGATTGAAAGGGGCGAGGGTACCCAATTGTGTTCCCAATTGCGTTCCCAACTAAGCACCACCCAGACTGTTCAATTTCTTTTTGATTGGAACATTGGAAGCTGTGGAAGATATTCCGTCCGTCTCAATCGACTGAAAACTGGTAATATGCAGAGGTAATCTTCTAACATTTCATTGTCATCAGCGCTCGCTCTGCACATTGCCGATTTCACTTTACCAAGGTCCTTAAGATGAGACCCCAGCTGTAAGTGCTCTGTGATGACGCCTTTTATATTATATTACCAAATTATCTTTTTTTTAAGTTGAAGTCCTTTGGTCTACCCACCATCCAGCCTATCTAAAAGTAATTTTCTGTGTATTGGTGGTGTTTCAAAACCTGAGATGTTCCTCTAAGATTTATTGCTTCAAGCAGCCTTTGAAGGAGCTGAGCGGTTTTTGGTAGCTTATGGCGATGTCGTTTCCAGCCGCGCCCAAATGAGCCAATTCGTCAGCTTTTTCGATTCCTTCTTTCCTATACGAGTAGGAAAAATCCAAAATAGCAATTTTGGAGACAACCAAACTAATGGAAATTGTTGTTCCAATGTTCACCTAACGGTTATTTGTCTCTAAACTAGTCTAGCATCATCTAAAACTAGTCTAGATAGATATAAAGTTATATATAAGGTCCAGTAAAAATATATCCAATATTTTTCCAAAAGTAGCTTTAGTAATCTGTATCTCGCGTTGTGTAAGTGCGATCGGGTAACGCCACATGGCGTTAGAAGGATAATATTTCGTACGAGTAAAAATTGTCAGACAGTTTGTGTTTGCTGGACTCAGTATTGTTTGAGCACTCATCAAAGATGGACACTAGCAATGAGAAAATACGCCATATTTTACGGTTTTTTTTCGATAAACGTGAGATAATGCTTATGGTGCTGATACTGTAACAGCAAATTACCCCCAATTATGGTTTTGTCCACTTCGTTCCTATAATTTTGATGTCACAGATGCACCACACTCTAGAAGGACAATTGTCGCAAATATCGAGAAAGTAATGGAAATATTCGAGTTCGATCATCATGTAAGCACTTTTTCGGTTGCCTAGGAGCTAAAAATTGCACAAAAAACAGTTTGGAACCATTTAAATAAGGTTGGATACAAAAAAAAGCTCGATATAAAAAAACCTCATGGACCGAATATCCATTTCGGACTGGCTGCTGAATCGCAACACAATCGATAAATTTTTTAAGCGGATGGTTACTGGTTAAAAGTGGGTCACTTATGGCAATGGGAAGCAGGAAGGGTTGTCGTCGAATTGCGGTAAGCAGGCGCCAACAATCATCAAGCGAGGATCGAAATAATCTACAAAGAGCTGCTCCCCTATGGGTAAACTGGATGGAAAATGGACTGTGGACTGGACAGAAGCGGCCAGCTTTGGCCAATAATGACTCTCCCGAAGCTCAGAGAGCTTGGTTTGGAGGTTCGTATGCATCCAACTCAAAGTTCGGACCTTGCACCAAAAATTAAAATATCTTGATGAAATTTGGTACACGTATCCCTTAGCACCATAAAGGGTGGTAATGCAGATCGGCGTAATCGGATTATTGCCACGCCCATAAAAGGTCGTTAATCGGAAATCTATAAAGTGCTAAAACTAAACAATAAATTAAGATACAAACCTATAGTTTGGCGCAAGGATTCGCAGTAGGGAGGGACGTCTGTGATTTAATATACATATCCCGCAAAACACTAAAGCTATATCAACCAAGCTTTCCTTAGCCTTTTTAGCACTTTCTCATACACTGGAAAAATTAATGAAATCGGATGATAATCACGCCCACCACCCATGCGAAAGTTATGTTGAAAATTCTCGCTGAAAAAACACGTCAGAAACATTAAATGTCTTACAGTAAAGATAGTACAAAAGGGATGCATAGGAATCCTTGAAAAAATTTGACAATGGGAGTGGCACCGCCCACTTTTGTCGTGAAATCGCGTATCTCAAGAACGACTAGATCAATTTCAATCAAATTTGGCACACAAAATTATTGTGATATCCTTATATAACAGTGTGAAAATTGGCGAAATCGGACTATAGCTTAGATCTCATATAACACAATTTTAAATTCAGCCTGATTTTTTCACTTTACAGTATATAACTTAAGCACCAATTGAGATATCGGAATAAAACTTTTTAAATACAGTGCCAAAACAAAAAAAAAATTGTCACTTCCCTTACCCGGTTAGCTTTTTCGGTTAACTTTATATCGTATATATAGGTTAACCTACGATATGTCTTAAAGAAATTCGGATAATAGTAATGTGTCCTGGTGCCAAAATTTTGATAAGATCTTTCAGATTTAATTGAGAGGGAGAGGAGTTTACTGCTTTTCTCTCACTTAAGTGTTCCCCGGTAGCGGCTATTAAGGAGTTAAGGGATCAACTTCTCCCGCGAATTCTTTCTTTAAAAAAAGTGAACATCCGCTTTCATAGTCATCGGCTTTCGGATATTTATCTTCTATTACATTTCAATGGAAGGTGGCCAGGAATAACATTAATATGGGTGCTTCGGCGCCGTCATGGTTTAAATCGTTTTTTTTCGAAACTTTTGGAGTACCTTTGATCACATCCAATTACTTTTTGGAATGCAAATGAATTGTATGTCCATTTGTTCGGCGTCTGGGTAACTTTAACTCAATTTCAAACTGTTTACATGGGTATCTACAAGTAGATATATGCAATATTTGTGGTAAGCAATATATTTTTTTGAGCGTGAAGCCTACAAGGATGGTCCGATAAGTACTTAGCCAAAAAGGACAAAAGGAACTCAATACACTTAACGCAACCATATTCCAACTTCTTTAACCTGTCGAGAAAAGACGTTTTCTGGAAATCTGCAAAGTATGCCTCCGTGGAGCAGATAATATCCTCACTCGACTCAAATGTCTGTCCGTCGAACGACTTTTTTCAGTTTGAAAATGCGGTGGATGAGGCAGCAGTTCATAGTCCAATTCGACCAATTTGGACTCGGAAGCGGCGGAGGTTTAAGCCGGTGCGTTGTCATGGTGGAAGAGCACTTTTTTCTTCGCTAAATGGTTCCACGTTTCCTGCAATTTGGCATCAAATCGGCCCGAATAAGAACCCGGGCGGAGCTCATCAACCTCTGATGCTTTATCCATTCTTCGTACTGCTATTATTTACGTGGAGTTCACACTTTTTTCTAGATAAAATGTTGGTATATCCAAATTGGGCACACTGTCCCCTTTATATGCAAACATTAATAAGGAACATAAACATTAATTTATATTTTGGAATTCAAATAAATGTTGACCAAGGACATATTAAAAGATTTACCAATTAAATATAAATCCAATAAAGCCACACAACAACAACAACAACAACAACAGCTACAACAACAAGGTAACAAGTTAAACTTGTCAAAACCAATTAAGGCGAAATACATGGGCGACATAAGGTCCCTGAGATGGGTGTGTGTGTATGTGTGCGTGTGAAATGTATTCCCTCGGCTGGTAAGTGTTTACCATCGAAGTAAGTAAATATTTATGAGCTTGGCGAATATTAGACTTGGCAAACCACACGAGCGTTTGCTAACAAATATGTGCATAAATAAATATACCGGTAAGCACATGTGTTTGTATATATGTAGGCATGTGTGTGTGCGTGTACAAACAGAATGAAAGCCGAAGGAAGCAACGAACACAAAAAGCATTATCGTAGTTCGCAGGTTTATTTTTATAGAAACTAAAAATTTAAGTATAACCTCTTGTTTACTACTTGTTTTATTAATAAAAGCTTGAAGCATAACTCTCATGTCATTTTTCATTCATCGAATGCGGAAACTATTGAATTTATGGTTAATGAAATGCTTGTAAGAGATTGTATTGTATTGTGTGAATATGTTGCACTGAATTGGAGTGTGGTTCACTTGAAATGGCTATTATAAATTCAAAATTGCTCCAAGAATAAACCAATTCATATTAATGTTGTTTTCTTTACAGTGGTATCTGTGAAGCACCTACGGCCATATTTGCACACATGTGTCTTATAAAAAGAAAACAATTTAAAAAAAATTCTAATATTTATGAACATACACATATGGATATTAAATACATTAAATTTTTGTACAAAACAAAGTTAGATTAGAAGAAAATTCTATGAAAATTTAGACTTGGCACACAACTCACACATGCGATATCAGAAGAGTTATACATGGGCAAAGTCATATTAAGGGGTTAGCGCAGTCTAGGATTAAAAAAAATCGTTTATGTTCGCTTGGCTTAAAGTAAGCCTTAAGGTCCTGAAAAAATTTTTCAAATTGTAGAATAGTGTAAAAAAATTCGATTTAACTAATTTAATTATTATTTTTTATTTAATTCTGATTCAAATCATATCAAGCAACTCATAGACGATTATTGAGCTCAGATTATCCTGTATTTATGGCAAATTACCTTAATGGGTGAGTATAAATGTAGTAATTGAATGCAGTGTTCTTACATAATCAACTAGTAATATTTGCTTTTTATATTTACTCTCCACCAATTTCATTATAATTCAATTATTCTAATGAAATAAAAACAAACAACAAATGCAACCAAATTAATACTCAATTAGAAATTAATTGTGCTTTGTATAGTTAATTGAACTCAATTAAATAAACTGAGAAAAATTATTAGGGATATTTGGCATATTTGTCATTAAGTGCACAATTACATTACGTAATTGAGTTAACTATTTAAAGTGCACTTTTGGAATAAATCCGGTTAAACTTTCTAAATTATTATATATATGTATTATTTTCGCTTTTCCCTTACTTAAAGAAAAATTATAAACGAATATGATAGCGAATATTTTCACTGCGATACGCCACTCTTTCTTTCCACCACCAATACACATCAGAAGACAAGCACAACAACTTAAAATATTGGCACGTCAACAGTGCCACATTAGCGCCCACATATGTACCTAATTTTAAAGCATCCACTACACAACAAACAAACAGTAAAGGTGCGATCGCGTCTCGTTGGCGGCTTTACAACCTCCTAGTTGGCAACGCACCAATTAATTTATGCCGGGATTGTTTTACTTAGCGGCGTACGTGCAGTCATATAGGTAACAACTGACTTGGGTAGGTTGTTTAGCAAAAACAAGTCACCCACATAGACATACAGACACACATATACATATATACATATATATATATATACATATACATACATATGCGCGCATGGAAAGCCATACAGCTGAGCACCCAAGAGGCAGCCATGGCGTATACGCAATCTGATATTCGCTAATTTTGTTTTTCGCTTTTGCACTTCAACTCCAAAGCGTTAACTACTAATACAATTACACATAATTAACAAAGAACTCAACATTGAACGAGGCACATTGCAATGCCAGCTTTGGGAGCAGGTCTGCTTGGCAAGGACATGCGCAATTGTCCTTTAGCATCAACTTGACTGTCGCTGCGTGTACACACACACACACACATAAGTTATGACGAGATAATAAGAGGAATAACAACAGCAACAACAGCAACAACAGCAACAACAGCAACAACACCAAAAAGAACAACAGCTAACAAAGCTGCTTTCAGCAACTAGAGCAGTGCCAACTCGTTCCCTTGCACAAGTCGAAACCACAAAAGACTAGTAGAAGTTTTCTGATACCGGTGAGCATTACATAAATATATAATAAATATATATGCGTACACGTACACGCAGCGCGCTGTTGTAACGTATAAATACAGCGCATCTGTGTGGTTCAGCTTCAGTTGTGTTGCCGTTGGTGCGGGCGAGTTTTCCTATCGTTTGCACTGTAAGCTTCCAGAAAAATATCGCCACTTGATACAGATTCGTGTTTTGGTGCACATATTTTCTCCAAAGTGTATACGAAAAATCCTACATTGCCTTTTTTCGATATAAAATTAACTAGCTTTATTCAGAAAACACATACATACAAACATATAACTCATAACTTCGTTGACAAAATTAGCATAATCACCGAATATTGGCTAAAAATATCATCAATTTTGGAGACAAGCATTTTGGATTGGCAGGTAAGTGTTGAGTTGTTGCACGTGCCACATAGCCAACGCATTTGGCACTTGGGTAAACAAAAAGGACGTGCGTGAACTGCTCAGATTTTCGATGTTGTTGATGAATTTATTTTTAGAAAATAGCTACGTAGTTAGCGTACGTACATATATAAGTATTATTTATAAATGAGTAAAATTGGAAAGTGGAAGCACAAAGGCAGCAGTCTTACAAATAAATAACAAATACATTTTGGCGCACACAACCAACACAAAGAGATGAGTTTGTCCTTTAGTGTGACTGGATGATGTGCAAACATACACTGTCCTTGTATCACCTTATATCCCTAATACATACATATATAACAAATATCTCTCGAGTGAATTTCATGATACATATATGATTTCTAAAAAAAAATTCAATTTGAAAACTGGATCTTATAAAAAAGTTCAAATGATTTTGGGTCAAGAAACTTTCACTTACATTCTGTGATTTTGCAATAGAAGATTCTAGAACTCACCTCAGAGCTCATCCTCTCGCACTCGCCGGCCAATTTCATATTACAATTACAATTACAATAAACATTTTGATTTTTTATTGACTCTCTAAGAACGTCTGAGAGTAATCGAGTAGATTGTGTGCTTGACTACCATTCTTTTCAAGAGACGAGTTTTTCCTGAAATGAGAAAAAAAATCTATTAAAATCCCTAGCCATATATGAGAAAGAAAGCTGGACAAAAAATCCTTTCGGATTACCTCTGCCACTCCTATCGGGTACTGTATCTAAAATCTTCGGAAGGAGCGTCTACGTTCTTTTGGACTACATTCCAGCGACTGACGATTATTTGAGGTACTCAAGGAGTTTAAAAGTTCCATAGCATACACAATATATAAATATAAATCATTGTTCCTTCACAAAATATTTCAAGACTTGTTGAATAACAACGGAGTGAAGTCACTGAAAAAGAGGCGCATTGAGAATTTTCACAGAAGTTGCTGCTTCGATGAGCAGCTTCCTTCACTCACAGTGCGGCGAGGAGTATTTGACCTCTTTATCAATAGTGTCAAATTCGTTTGGGTGTCCGGTCATAGCTATAACGGCCTATGATCTCACAAGAAAGGGTACCTTTGTTCCCATTTCATCGGATTTTGAATGAGTTGGTGCTCCGCTATCCTCTTGAGCTTTAGCGCTGGATCTCGAGCTCAATAAGCGTTGGTTAACAAACAGCGCTTGTGAAACTCGGGATGCCTCCGGTCCAAAGCAAAGTTCATCTCGTAGATTTTATGGGAATTCCTACTTGACACTGTCCAATAAGAATAAAGTGCCTAAGTTGTATGGAGGAAGGCGGGATGGAAATATCTAAACACTTTCTCCTCCATTGTCCAGCTTTCGTAAGACTAAGATCGAAGCGTTTTAGTAGTCATATCTTCGGCGAGCGAGATGAATTGGCTGAAATTGATGATCAACAAATTTGAATCAACAAACAGGCTTAAGCGCCTTGTCGACATATGAGGATCTTTATGATGCTTCAGCCCCTTAACCTAACGTGACATGTAGAATATGAATATATACAATTTTTACGCTCACCGAGGGAGGACTCTCAATTGCTGAATTTGTTAGCACTTGTGAGTCCTCCTAAGTTGATATTTTTATACGTTATAATGCGGACTTACAATTTTGGAAAGCAAGAGAGTGAAACACTTAATATATCTAACCGCACCAGGAGAATATTTCCTCAGAGTTAAGAAACCTCATAATCAGATGATCACAAGCATCTCATTACATCAGCATTTCCGAAATCAGCTGCAAATTCCTTTACTAATAAAATTCTTGTTATTAATAGAAGACTAACCCTTACTTTCATTTGGAAAGCAAAGCTTACATAAGAAGAACAAGGAACATATCATAGCTTTTTTTCGAAGGGTACTAAAATCGACTTAAAGGGCTCACTCCACTAAAAATCGGCTTAATGAAGGAGACTAAATTAACGAATGCAATGATTTTATGACATTTGCAATTTAAACCAAGAGTCGTATTTTCATTGATAAAATTATTGTATTAAAGAGATTATGCGGTATGTTCCGCCGTCTTTTAAATCTTCAGGTCAGGCCTATACCAAACAACTCTAATTGATTTCTAAATGCGGCTAATACTGGATATATTTATGCAATATATCCGATTAATTGATCTCAGAATGAGTATCCTCTATCAAATATGGGTCATATTAGGTTCATATAGATCCAAGAAACACACACTTTAAATACAGTGATAATTGTCATAAAATTATATAACAATAAATTAATTTACCACCAAGAGTTGATCCCTATGAAGTCTCAACTACAGTCTCCCTGTCTCTCTCTCTTATACGTATAATCTCACTTCTTAGTCACTTCTCATTTCATAAGAAGAATTATAAAAGTGCTACAAAAATGCACTCAATTCATACAATTCCTACAATTTATTTCCTTGTTCCATTATTTTTACGAAAAATTCATGTTATAAGCCATCCCATTGATCAAGCGGACTACAATCATCATATTCTATATTATTTTCTATTTGACGCCATTTTTAATTTAATCAGTTCATTTGACTTTAAAATAGGTAACTCAAACTCAAAATAAATCGTAACCAGTATAAAATCAGGCTCAACTTCTGGAGCATTGAGCGCGACATCTTAATCAAACCAAAAACCTTAGCATAATCTGATTATACCACCTATATAACTATTCTATTAAATATATCAATGATATATACATATATTGTTGCAATGTCATGCAACTGAACTACTCAAAAATTATTCGACAGTACACCGAAGAAATATTTTACCCGCTAAGTATAACCCGAGTTAGGATTCAAAATAAACGTAACCATTCGTTTTCACCCATATACAATATAATAATTTTTCACATAACCAAACTTCAGCAAATGGTTGCCCCATTTCATACTTAGGTGAAATATTTATTACATAAAGCATTCGGACTAAAATTCTATGGGATAGGAGGGTCTGATGCCGAAGTACTTTTTCAAAGCGTATTTACCATCCGATTTAGTTTATATCTAAATAAAATATTTCGACTTCTAAAGTGTGTGTTCCAATATGGCAAATTCAATGACGTCAAATTGCCAAAAATACAACTTCAATAACATGTTTTTATACTACACCGAGAAAAATCATCGCTCACTCCAAATTGATTTATCGCATTTGTCACTTCTCATTAGGTTATCAATTTGACATTAAAAGTGTTGTCATAAAATGCTAGAAAAATTAAATGGCAACCATTTTAATTGATTTGACTAAGGCCACTGTTGAATTTGAGCTAATGAAAACCGAACCTAATAAAGGAACTGGGTCAGTTGGTCTGAGTATTTAAGGTGTTACCCCTTGAAGTTAAAATATGACGTTATTCCGCATTACCTCAAAGTATTTGGCTTTGTACTTTTATAACCAATTTAAGAATATATGCAAACCAGTCGCTATACAAATTTACACAATTTACAAATCATATGGGCATCTTGAAAGAAACTGACATTTGAATATTTCTACAAAAAAACTTTGAATGAACGATATCAGTTTCAGATGAGGCTCACCGTTGAGTGTTCTAGAGAAATCTGTGGCAATATTATCCTAATAGATTATTCGGCCTAGTGAAACCGAACTTCTGGTTTCCTGTGTCATGCCCGACGCTTTTGTGTTGGAAAAACTCATGCTTAAAAGCTTGATTCAAATGAAATCGTTTTTTTTCGAATATAATCTCCATAGTCCAGAGTGTCATAAAAGTTTGCAAAATAAATAAATATGTCCAAAAACCATTAGGGAATCTATACATACAACTGGATACGCCTTTGCTCTCCCAAGTATATTTTGAGGTTATACAATACATGTATTGACCGAAAAAAAATTACCATGGGGTTGATTTCCACAAATATTTCGCCACCGTTAGCGAACACTGGCTTTTGTGGAACGACTACCAAGTTAACTTTGAACCGTACCGGAGTAACCGAATAAAACAGGAAACAAAACTGCAACAAGGGTCATAGAACTGGCTGACGAATACGGTTACTAACCAAGCAGTGTACACAGCTGAGTGTCCATTACACAAAAAGCACGAATGTGAATAGGGGTTGAGGGATGAATTACTTAAGCACAAAAGCGTAGTAGGGGTTGTATACATGACAAAAGCGACACGACAGAGTCGTGTTCAACTACGGCATATGACGTTTCAGTGACTGGTGGCAAAAGCACAAGTGAGTTGCAGAGAAAGAGCAGAGTGCGAACGAGGTAGCTACGTCTGTTGTGGACGAAAATGCTCATGAAAGTGTGCATACATGTAAAAACTTTAGATATATATATATATATATATATATATACATATGTAATATATAAAATATTTGTATATTGGAAAATGAGCCGAAAAGCCGACAGGGTGTAACCGCTTTCGAAACGGCGAACAGTTGAACAGCAGCACTCGGAGCGTACGGAACAGTTACCGGCTTGGGCGAAAGCGACACACACAACTTCTCACGCACTTCAGCAATTATTCTTCTTCTCCACTGTACGGGTACCTCATTCCATTCCGTTGTTCAGTGTTCGGTTCAGCACGGGTTGGTTCAATTAATTCAGTTTCAGCCTTCAGTAGGTACTGGTGGATTTTTTTCACACACTTCTCTTGTTATACCGACAAAAGTGGCAAAGTGTTAAACGCTAGCAAACTACCGTTAGAAGTATTGAACAAAAGAAAACGCATCGTCAGCCAACTGAACTAAACGAACTAAACGAACTAAATTCAGCAAAATGGCCGAAAATTGTGGAAAGTGCAAAAAATCGATTAGCAAGGAGGGCATCGTCATTTGCAATTCAGATGATTGCATGAAAAAGTTTCATCGCACTTGCGTGAACATCGATGATGCCATCTACGATGCGATTCAGAAGAATCCCTTGATTTCCTTCAATTGTGAGGAATGTAAAAATCAATCGCCCAAAGCGCTGGCCGCCAAGCTGCAGACGATGGAGGAGAAACTGAATAAAGTCTACAATGGCGTGAATCAGATCTCGACACGTATGTATCAGCAATATTTTCAATTCGGCAATGCGAACAATGTGGACCCGAAGAAGCAAACCAATAACCTCATCGTCGTTGGTAATAACTGTAATTCGGATCGTCTGCAAGTTGTCTGCGATTATGGGCGCTGGGTGCAGGTGGGCAAATTCGCAACCTCCACTAGTGAGGATGACATTATCGAACATTTGGCTGAGGAATTGAAGATCAATAAGAATCTAGTCAAATGCACCAAATTGGTGAAGAACGATGCGAATTTATCGCAATTGTCATATTGTAAATTTAAGATATCCATACCGGATTATCGTTTCAACGAGCTATTCAATGAGAATATCTGGCCTAGTGGTGTTATGGTCAGCCCATTCACACCACGTTCGCAATTGAATCAGAATCGTATATAAGGCAAAGCCATTGAAGGGCGGGTGGATGACGGCGCTAATCGCAGACGGATAAATGCGAAGAAGAAGAAGCGGAAAAGAACAAAGGAGGATGGGGAGGAGAACGGCAGGGAGGGTGATGATGAAAAGCACGAAAAGCAAATGGAGTCGCGACAACAACAACAACAACAACCGCAACAACAAACGAAACAACAGCGCGAACGAAAGCCGGCTGCGACTGCGACAACTGTATTACAGCACGATAAAGACGAACCGGCGGCTGAAGAGGGCACACCAACGCCACCGAACTGTGACGATGCAGGAAAACAGGTGGAGAACGTAGACGACAATGAAGCGTTGGTCAATGAAGTGGAAACCTCAGAAATACAAGCACCGTATCAAGAAACACAAGACGAGGGCGTATGGGAAGTGGAAGACGCAATACCGGAAAACGAAACGAACGACGTGACCGATGCATTGCCAGAAGAAGAAGAAGAAGAAGAAAGAGCAGAAACAGAAATAGAAATAGAAGAAATAGAAGCAGCAGAAGCAGAAGCAGAAGCGGAAACAGAAATAGAAATAGAAGAAATAGAAATAGAAAGAGAAGAGGAAGAGGAAGCGGTGGCAGTTGAGGAAGTCGCAGGCGAGAGCATAAACGATTACTAGGCATGGCAAGTGTGTACGATAGAGACAAAGTCCTTCGCTTTTCCGCAAAGTGGGCAATGCAGGTGGGTGGGTGAACGCGAGCGCGCAGAGAATGTGTAAACTAATACACGGCAATGGGGTTGAATAATAACGAGCGATTCAATGGCTAACAGCTCGACTTATGGGGGATACAAAGCAGTAAGACAAATTTATTTACATACGTAAATGTAATGGAGATGTGTACGATTTTGAAATACAAAAACAAAAATGGAACATTTATGTAAATTTGTTTTTCACATTTTCCAATGCAAATTAAGCTAAGCTCTCTACTAACAATGGCTTGGCTTTAATTTTCAAACATTTAACATTACATACAAACAATCGAATTGTATTGTTTCCGGAAAATTCATACAAAATAAAATAAATGCAAATTTTTAATAGCAACAGAATGCTGATAAATTCATTACGATCCAGCTTTGGTCAAGCATTTCAAGTGTTTTAAAATATGAAATTGGCGAAAAATAATTGAAATATACAGTCTTATATAAAGAGCCATAATGCTAAAATATATCTATTTATATGCAAAAATTATGTGCATGATTTATCTAGTAATTTACAAAACAAAATAATAATGAATATTTGTCGTACTTACACACTTATCAAGCAAAGAAAAAGAAAACTATATTTAAAACATTTAAGAAACGTACATAACCAAACGATACCGTAAAGCAAACACGAAGTGGAAATTATCTAAACAAAAATTATGTATCTAATTGCAACTAATATTCCCTTTAAACATATGCAACACGCAGGTGAAGATAGAAAACCAAAAACTAAATATTTTAATACGATTAGCGCTGCTGTAATGCAAAGCAAATACTTGGCAGTGCACGTATACTTTTAATTTTATTTATTGTCAAGAATTCTTAGAAATATGTTTTTATATATCGTTTAATTTTCATGTGATTTCATAAGAAAAAATTGTTTTAAGCTTAAAAAAATATATTTTTGTTTTCAATTTTCATGTGATTTCATAAGAAAAAATTGTTTTAAGCTTAAAAAAATATATTTTTGTTTTCAATTTTCATGTGATTTCATAAGAAACAATAGTTTCAAAGTTAAAATACATATATTTTCCAATTTATTAACTTTTAATAAATTTCAATGAATTTGAGTGCACACATCACTTTTATAAATTAAATATGTTGATAATTATTAAAAAAAAATTTTTAATGTTTCCCTTTATGAATATTTATTGAATATTTAATATGCTATTCCAAAATTTTAAAAATTAGGTTTAAAACAAATTTTTTCATGCATTTAAAATGTTTAAACATATTTACAAGTTACTTCAAATGCAAAAAAAATACATATTTATATATATAAGATAATCTGAACTAAAAATATTATAATAATAAATGTATAAAAATATTTTGAAATATTTTGAAATATTTTCTAAAAAAAAGTTCCAAATGCAAAGCACTTCAGTTTTTATATATATTTGTGTACAACTATCAAATTCACGAATGGTTACATAATATATAAAATGGCGAAGGAGATTATTTTCGAAAATGTTTAATATTTTTAAAAATCTGCCAGTAACATTTTAATAAAATCACACAAAAAATTGATTTAGCTTTAAAAATAAAATTGTGAATGAAATATTTTCGAAGTTATGAAACAATTAAAATTTTATAACTTTTTATGAATGCCGGCGTAACGCTCCATTTAAAAAATTCTAAAAAAGATATGGTTAAAGATAAAAAATGAAATTTCCGAAAAATTTTAATTCAAACAACAGGACTTTCCCCAACATTTCCTGACATTAATAAAAAAATATCATTAAAATTTAAAAAAAAATATTTTAAAATTTGTTAAAGTTAAAAATTTCAAACATTTTATGAATTTCGGCGTAATGCTGTAAGAACTAAAGCTAAAATACCAAAAAATTCAATCAATACCGAAACATATTTTCTAAAAACTTCGTATTCATATTTTTCGGCAATAATTTCAGCAATAATTTTAAAATTATTGCTGAAAAACTTTATCCAAAACTTCTGGATATTTATAATAAATTTAACAAAATAATTTAGCTTTGTTTTGATTTCAAATTTTAATTTTTTTATGAATACAGGTGTAAAGATAGAGTTCAAAAAACTAAAGAAAAATTCAAAGTTGAAACTAAATTTTCTGAACAAAATAATTTGATTCAAACAATTTTGTAAATAAGAACTTCTTGAAATTTGGAATATTTTTGAAAATTCTTCATTACACAAGGTTTATATCTTTATAAAAGTATATACAAATATATATTTATACATCAAAAAGAATTAATGTTCATCGAATTTGGAGTGTTTTTCAAATATTGCTGTAAAACTTCTTCATTCCAAAACTGAAATTATTTAAATGAAAAATATTCAAAAATTTTAAGGTAATGCCTAAAATTTCTAAGAAAAAAAGTTTTATTAATCATAAATTTAAAAAAATATTAAAAAATTATTACTTTTTGCACAATTTCTCCAATGAACTAATTAATATATGTTTAGTAAGCACTAAATGTTCTAATTCATATAAACTTTAACACTTTAAATTACAATTAGCAATAAAACACATATTTCTAAAATATTTCAAAATTATTTCATATTTTTATAGATATGAAAAACTGGGAGAACATCTTATCAATTATGAAAGAGTTGAAAATAAAATTAGATTGATTTTAAAATGCTACTAAATTGTTAACGTATTTATAACATTTTTTATTAAAATATTTTAAAGATTTCTTTTTATAAATTTAACGTATTTATAAAATTTCTTAAAAGAGTATTTTTAAGAATTTTTCACTTTTAATTATTTTTTGGCTTTTTTTTTTAAATAATTTTCAATTATATAATTTTATATATTTCTTTAAAATAATATTGCAATTAATTATATAAAAAATTCCGCTTTCAAAAATTTTCTAAATGCATTACTTAATAAAAATAAAAAAAAAACAGCAGGAATGCGCTGAATTTGGTCAGCAATGCATAAATTTATTGACTATTTCTACTTAGCAAATCAGTAGTTTAGCAACTAACTGTTTTAGAACTCAGTCATAAATGTCTGCCAATTCAATTCTTAATGCAAAATGCAAACTAAATACTAAAAAATTAATAATTAATAATTCCTCAAATATAAATTTAAAATTCATTTTTTTTGTTTCTAACTAATTTTTCTAATGAAAAATAATAATTTTTCTCAATATAAATTTTATACAAAAACATATATAATATACATGTATGGCAATCTTATTCATAGCACACAGTAAATACCATTTGAATGGCACTGCAAAATTTCGACAGTGCGATTTTTAAAACTTAACAGCTAGAAAAGAATAAAAGCAGAAAGAAGAAGAAGAGGAAGAAAACGGCAAAAAGTGCAAAAAGTGCAAAAGCAAGGCACGGAAATGTTTAATTTTATGTCGAGATTTAAAATATTGCGGTAAATATATATATATACTACAACATACATACATACACTTATTCAATTTCATGAGGTTGCAGAAGAAGAAAATGACGACGAAGAAGAATTACATAAAATATGAAAGTAATAACAACTTTATAAAAAGTAAAAAGGTCAAATATGCCAGAAAACATACATATGTATTTATCTAAGATTCTTGCATACGTGCTTACACATGCATACACCCTATATGGTACATGCATACACACAAGCATACATGTGTGCCTGTGTGTGTGTAATATAATATTTATATGACAATTGTGCTTGTAGTGTTTTCCAGTGCTTTTCTCCAAGCTTTTGGTGAGAGAGCATTTTTTTAGAAAATTTTGAAATTATGATATGAAATTTATCAACAATCAACATGACGTATAAAATATAATAACAACAACAACTAAAACAATAAGCACCGCAATTTCTTGCATCAATGCTGCCATTTCGGAACGCATTGTGACTTTCTTTCACAATAACCAAATGCAAATTGTCGGTATTTTATATCATTTTAACAAAATGTGTGCAACAACAACAATAACAACGGCAACAACAACAGCAACAGCAACAGCAAATGAGAAACGGCGTATTTTTTTGCATTTTAGCAAGAACTGATCTATTCACACACTCACGCCCACGTGCAACAATTGTGTAGGTGTGTGTCTGTGTGTGTGCGCGCAGCTGTTGGCACTACACATGTATGAGCGAAGCGAATATTTTGAAAAAGTAGGAATTTTGAAAATCCGAAATATTCGCATTTCTGCAATAAAGTTAATTTTTTAGTAAAAAAAAAATTAAGAAAACCCAAAAAAAAGAAAAGTATAACAATAACGGTAGTTATTTATTCAAAGTGTATTTAGTATACAATATGCATGCATGTATTTATGTCGAATTTTTAAATAAATTCTAAAAAATTAAAAAAAAGACATTTGTTTTTATGAAGTGATGTAGATGCAAGCTTCAAATTACCAAAAATAAAAAACTATATAACTTTAACCGCTATTTATTTTTAAAGAACTAAACAAAAGAAGAGTGTATTGTAAACAAATTCAATACTGAGAATAGCAGAATACAACATTTTGTGATCACTACATTGATACTTTTTATATGGTCTATCTAGACTATAATATATATCTTGATGGTTTTAGAAATGCATTCCTTTCAGACCAAAATATATATTTTTAGCAGCCGCAGTTGTCAAAAACGTTGAGAATATGATCACCACTGTGGTTCGTGCATTCAAAACACGTAACGGTAAAGCGTAATATTATCGAACCACACTTTTTTAACTCTACGTGACTCTTAGCAAACAAAACCAAACATCCGAAAATTTATCAGAATTGTATTTTATTTGTGCCAAATTTCTTATTTAAAAAAAAATTAAGAAAAAATTCAAACAAAAAATGTTTAATGGATCAGGATGATTTGGATAAAGTGGAACATGATAAATTTAAAATTATTATTTTTCTTTCTTTTCGGACACTGTTTGACACCTTTTGTGACAAAAAAAAATTTTCACCAGACAAAATCCAATTTTTTGGTGACCAAGCGACCCGATAAACCAGTCAAACAAAACTATTAAAAATATGAAAGTAAATACAATAAATAAGGAAGGGCTAAGTTCGGGTGTAACCGAACATTTTATACTCTCGCAATGTGCAAGCATCAGAGGCGGGGATATGCTTCCAAGTGCGGGCATAACTTTATATTAAAAAATGTTGCGGAAGAATTCAACATTCATTATTCGACGAAATTGTCAATTGATTGCAATCATATTTGATATCTTAATAACTTATATTACAGGTGAAAGACTCATGTACTTTCATTGCTATACTTTCGTACCCAAGACGTTTATATTATAATCTCAAAACTCAAATAAGATATGTGCGATATAAAATCAACCAAAGTGGCTTAATTGAAAATATTAGATACATGAGGAAAAAAAAGTCAACCAGAGAAAAGGAAATCATTATATTAGAAATAAGGGGCTTAGATCATGGTCTACACCGATTTCTTGCATATTTAAAGCGAAATCACATTGTGTTTAAGAAAGCATATCCATTTAATTTGATTAAAATATCACACATATTGACCAACATAAACGGTTTAAAGTCAGATGGAAAGTCGGGAATTCTTATGTCGGGAATAGAGGAAGATCTGTACTGATCACATTAACTCTTTTCATTATTCACATATATTAAGGAATATGTTTTCACGCAATTTTGTGAAGGTAACACACAGTGGCCGACATATTCAGAAAGAGACGCTCTCTGAAATTCTATATAAATAATGTATAAAGTCTACCGGAAGGTTGAAACTCCGCATACTAGGTATATGGGGGCTAGGGGAAGTATTTACCCAATTTTCGCCATTTTTATACCTTCTTCTTCTTATCTTCTTTGAAGGTAATCTTCAAATTTCACTGCAACATCTTAAAGATTTACCGATATTTTCGGTAAAAAGTCGGATAGAGGCACTGAGGTCCATATATAGTGTATCTGGTGGCTTGAAAAGTTATAATCCGATTTCATCTATTTTTACGCATGAGATGGCAGAACTTGAACGTACTATTCGTGAAAAGCTTTATTCTAATATCTACTTTAAAGTGAAAATATCAGATGGAACTTAAAATTGTGTTATATGAGAAGTATCCGGGGTTTTTATCCGATTTCGTTATTTTCGAAAGATATGTTTTTATTAAAATTAACGGCATTTTATAATGACTAAAATCTTATAAATATATTTATAATGACTAAAAACAACGTGTCCGATCCGGTCGAAACAGTAGCTTAATAGTAGCCGCCTACGAGCACTGCACGGCAGTAAATTCCAATTGGGCTATTAAGTGGCGCCATTGACCGGTTTTCTTTTTCATTTGCTAAGTACTTATGGAACAATCCTCGTATCTTGACGAGGAAGCTGGGAACTGGTTTTTGCATTTTTGTAACAGAACATCGGGTTAGATAGACCCTCAGACAAAATTCTTTTAGGACTAACATGTTTCTTTACTAAAGCATAGCAAATGAAAACGAAAGCAAAAAGTTTGAGAAACTTGTAAAAATTCACTGGATGGGATGAATACTCACGATTTACTGATATACTGCAGGCACTTACTTGAGCCAGTGAAGGCAAGCAACCATATTATACTATATATTATACTAACACTTTAGATGAATATTGTAAGGGGGCTACAAATACAGTCTGAACTCTCATATACTCAAATATATGCCAAATGCAATGAGTTCTTGTCTAACATAAAACACCATTTTCATAACACCCTTAAAATGCCCGCTTCTGACTCCTCTTCTATGGTTGAACCCTGTTGAAATGGTTAGTTTCTTAGTCCTATCGCTAAATTACCTTCACGTAGACGCTTTGGTAGGATGAGTTTAGGATTAGTTTATCAACAACTACAGAAACTTTACTTTTATAAAAACTGTCAGCTTACATACATAATTAATATATAATATTATATAATCTTTAGGGATATCACCTCCACAACTATGACCGCCACAAAAAGGTCACTAACAACGAAGAGCTCACCCAAACTTAAAGCAAATGATCAAGACATCAACAAAACGGAAAATGAACAAGAAATTGAGGAAAGTGAAACAATTAGCTCCCAGCACGACCGAGATGTGGTTACAAAAAAAAGGGACACCCGAAACCCTGAAGCAAGCTGTAAATTGGGCAATATTTTCCATTCTTGCACTGGTTACAAGTTAGACAACTTCACATCTTATACCAACTTCACAAACTGGTTACATCGGCCCGTCGATGCCTCAGCGCTGGGAGTTTTTCGCATGCTCTACGGTAAGACTACGCGCCCTCAAAACGCAATTCAAAGCAAACGTTTGTAATTTATACTCTTGTGCAATGTACAGGCTTGGCGATGTGCATCGACATCGCTGAGGAGCGTGGTGGCAGTCAAATGGATACGCGCTTCGGCGAGCCGCAACATTGTCACTTTCCGCTATTCAATGGCATCAGCGCATTCTCTCTACCGGTGATGGGTTGCATTTATCTGCTTATGTGGCTGGGCGCGCTCGGTATAATGCTCGGCTATCGGTATCGACTTAGCTGCCTAACGTATATAGTGCCCTATTGGTATATATTTCTACTTGATAAGCCGGCGTGGAACAACCATAGTTATCTGTTCGGTTTGGTTGGTACAATACTGCTCTTTACTGATGCCAATCGATACTGGTGAGTTCGGGAAGTCAATTACTGATTGCTTTATATCGTCTTATTATATCCGCATTACGCTCTCCTGAACAATCGTAGCTCTTTGGACAAGTATGTACAGCCGAATATGCCGGATACTGTGCCCTATTGGAATTACTATCTTATCAAGTTCCAATTCTTCGTGCTCTACATGTATGCGGGTTTGAAGAAGCTTACCGCCGAATGGCTTTCGGGTTATGCAATGTCAAGCCTTAGCGAGCATTGGGTCTTTACACCATTTCGCACATTGTTGTCATCCGATTTAACAGATCTATTGATTGTGCATTGGTTTACAGCGATCTTCGACTTTTACATTGCCTTCTTTATGACCTGGGAGGCAACCCGACTGCTGGCCACGCCCTTCATGCTCAGCTTTCACTTAATGAACTCGCGTCTGTTTGTAATAGGTGCGAGTTATAAATAAAATATTTATTTATAAATAGGTATGTATCTAGTAAATGTATATATGTTACAGGCATGTTCCCCTGGGTTTGTCTAGCCGAGGTGCCACTCTTCTTTAGCTTTAGTTGGCCGCGGAAGTTAAGTATCAAGCGTTTGTTGCATTCAGTCAGCTTCACAACCACTGATAAAACTCAAGGTCAGCAAATGGGGCGAAAAAAGAAAATGCCACAAAACACAGCAGGAACGAAAGAAAGCAAAGAAAATGAAATTAATGCCACCTCAGGGATGGCGACCGCAATTACCGAATCAACGAGCAGCAAACACCAGACTACCAAAACGGCAACAATTAATTGTCTCGCCGCCAAACTGCGTGCAGCGCTCGTCCTGTTCTACTGTGCTTTACAACTCTTCCTACCCTACTCCCATTTCATCACGAAAGGTTACAATAACTGGACCGAAGGCCTCTACGGCTACTCCTGGAACATGATGGTACACACGTATGACACAGTGTTAACCTCGGTTAAACTTGTCGACAATGCTAATGGGGAAATACACTTCTTGGATCCATATGCCTTCACGGAGTACGATCGTTGGACCAAGCATGCCGATATGGCCTATCAATATGCCAAGTGTATTGAGGCGAATATACGCAAAGATTATGCGCGCAATCCACAGGCCAGTCCACTCAGTTCGACGAATATTTCGATATACTTCGACATTTGGTGTTCGATGAATGGACGCTTTCAGCAGCGCGTCTATGATCCGCGTGCTGACCTCTTGAAGGCCGAGTGGTCACCATTTAAGCACACCAGCTGGTCGTTGCCGCTGTTGAATGAACTGAATCATATGCGCCCGAAATTGAAAACAATGTCAAATGAGGTGCTGTCTTGGAGTAATTACTCGGATGTGATTTTTGTTGCCGACTTTCCGGGACTTACATTGGACAACTATATTTCAACAGACCTGACAAATGTGACGCTAACTATTTTGGCTGGTAATGTGCGTTATAAGAGTGACGATGAGGATGAAGCTTACTTTCTGACAGCGGGCAAGAGTTTTGGACTGCAAAGTGGTGAGACGCATCATATAACCACGATCGGATTGAAGCCATCGTCATACCTTTACACATTTATGGTGAGTATGTGCTCTATTATATAAATTGTACAAAACTAGAACTTCTGTACATTTTTGAAAATGTCGAAGACTTCCTCTCATTTGCGGAGATCTCCTGTTTTGCTGAGACTGGAGCCATGCTGGGTCTATTTAATATATCGAAGTCAAGTCTGTTTAGGTGGAAATAGAACCTGTTATATATAGTAGCTCTTACGCGATTGTGCACGGTTTATTCAGACTTGACGATATGAACCCTTGAATGGAGTCCTTCTTCTGCAATAAATGTAAGTGTGACTTTCAGGGCATACACAAAGAAAATATATTTTTAGCGAAGATGTTAATGAACTCTTTGAGATTCATCAAGATACATACTATCGCTTCCCTATTAGCATCTGCCTACCCTACTAAGATACTAGTATTTCGCATTTGAGACTGACCACATGCTTCCATGTGGTCGGAGTGTTCCTATGCTTCTTTCTCAATATATTTGAGGCCTTTTTATGGACTAGGTCTATGTGCTTCGGCTATAATCGCGGCGGAGTGTCTTTCACTGGCTTGGTGCAGACTGTCCAAGATAGCTTCAAGAATTTTCGGGTTAATAACATCGTTGTTAATAACTTTGCGTGGTAATCGACTTTAATGTTCGAATCAAAACCGTACTGCTTTGTCCAATTAGTAAAAGAAATGGGTAGCAGAATAACCTGGCGACTCCTTCTTAAAATTTCTACGTTTAGAAAATAATCTCATAATCGCCGCCTTCTTATATAATTCGCGGTGCCCTTTCAGCTCTCATAATTCGCGTTGTATTGAGCAATTGACAGAGATGACAAAGGTCCACAAAACCTAAAATGGCTATATTTAAATTTATATGCAAAAGGAAACAAGAGTCGCAATTTCAGTAATAATACCACTTGTTCACATCGGAGGGAGGGGTTGCGATCCAAATTGGTAGTGTGTGTCTTTATGTTTTCTGACAACTTTAGGGTTCTACAAATTGTTCGATGGCACCAAACGGCTTTTGAATTCAGAGAGACGAATAAACTTTTTCTGAAATATTAAATGTCATATCTGGGATTTCAAGTCACACCCATGGACTCAGGGGTTTTTTGTTCGCCTCATATTTTATATTAAGAAAAGGAAAAGAAATTTATTTTTATTTTTTTTTCCTCCTCAGAACCAAACAATGATCGATAATACATCGTACGTCATGAAAAATGTCAACAAAAAATCGAAGCCTCTGCTACCGCTTTGGGATGAATTTAAAAACCGCCTAAAAAATTACAAAAATTTTCTCAAACATATGGCCAATTGTGTGTTGTTTTTGTTGTATGACGTGCCAATACCTATGGAAGTGCGTGAGCGAAACTAGAAACTTATAACCGTAAATGTCTTTCTCGCAACTAACTCAGTATAAGTATAATAATATCGGCATAACTATTGTCAACTCAGTATTAAAAAAAAAAAACTAACATTTTAAATGGAAATGTTAAAATTGTGTGATAAATGGATAATAACGTTATTGAATTGTATACAGAATTTAAATAAACTTTATTAAAGAATAAAATACTTTTAAAGCATGCTTTCTTAACTGTAAATATTTATTTTCATATATTACTATTCACAATACAGCTGTGTTTGAGTGTGTGTTTTGTGTGTGAGTACATGTGTGGTCATTTAGAGGAACCATTTTCAACAAATATTATATGTATTTATATTTATAAAACCGTTATGTGTCCCAATTATGCTTACTAGTGTCTGCCTCCACTTTTCACCTTAAAACGACTGCAATACATACATACATACATACATGCAAGTCATATTATATAATATATACATATATAAATAATGGGTCTTGTAGCTATGATTAATGCAAATCGGTCAGTTAAATTGCTTTCAGCATTTCCCCGTCGCAACCATATGCAAATTTTTTTACTAAAAACAGCATCGACCATTGCTTGGCTGCATAAATGATGGCAATGAAAGAAAGTAACTATGTGTTAGTGCAAATGTTTAGAGGCTAGGCTTTTGACATTTACTATGCTTGTTTGCTTAAAACATATATACACATGTATATAACCTGTACATATTGACAATGAATCATTCATTAGCTACTACGTAAATCAACTATAATTAAATTACATGACACTAAAACTGCCACATGACAGTCGGAGGTGTATTTGTATTTGTATTTGTCTTTGCCCGTGTGTGTGTGTGTGTGTGTTTTGATGAATAATATAATGTTTAGGCATTGCTTGCACGCGCATTCGCTTCCGGTCAAAATTGCTGTGTTTGCGTCTCCCAGAGACGCGCGTACAGACCATTCTTCTTCAAGAGTTCCGCGTGCGTGCCACGTTCACACACACGCCCATTCTCTAGCACGAAAATCTCATCGGCATCCATGACGGTGGAGAGTCGATGTGCTATGCATATGCTGGTGCGATTGGCAGTGGCGCGTGAGAGTGCTTGCAAAATATTCTACAAATAAAGTGGAATTTAATAAGAAGAATTTAAGAAGAAGGAACAAGCGTCAAAGCGTTGACACTGAACGCTTAAAACTGCATACCTGTTCCGTAATGGAGTCCAGACTACTTGTTGCTTCATCGAATATGAGAATTGGCGAGTCCTTGAGTATGGCGCGTGCAATGGCTACGCGTTGCTTCTCACCGCCCGACAGCTTTAAGCCACGTTCGCCGACTTGTGTGGCGTATTGTTTCGGCCAACTCACGATGGAGTCATGCAGATCCGCCATACGTGCGGCATTTTCCACATCTTCTTGTGATTTATTCAAGTTGCCGTAATGGATGTTGTGTTGTATGGTGTCGTGGAAGAGTACCGAATCCTAAAATATTAAAATATGGACGCATACCAATATTTTTTGAAAAAAGAAGCTCTCATTTTGTTAGCTTCATTATTGTAAATAAATGTTAACTATTCTAAACTGAAAGTCTTTGACTTCAAAATGAACTTCAATGGGCAGTACTTTGTCCATTTTGAAAGCGGATTATTTAAATGTTATGTATCAAATATTGTTACAATTGGTTTTTATTTGTTGTAGCGTCATAACATATTCCTAAAATATTTTTGGAGAATGCTGCCAAGTTGACAGTCTTTGATCGGATAAAAATCCGGATCCGGATCCGTTACCGTTTCGTTTCGGTTAAGCAGACCCGAATGTTGGTGTGACGTGTTTCAATCGGTCCAATTAAGTAGTTCCAGAATCATGACGAGATTATTACTATTTTTTTTCCCCTATTTTATTCTCACTTAGTAACATTATGTAGTGAAATGCAATTAAACCATTTTTAGTAAGAAATTTTTAACAATTTATGGAGCATCTCATTAAACCGCTCATGTACAATAGCAACCTCCTCAGAGAGCCAAGAAAAACCCGTGCGCCAAATTTCATCAAGACTTCTTAAACTTCATTCATGTTATTACTTGCAAGGACAGACGGATGCCTGACAAATATGAATTCCGAAATCAATTCGCCTCTAAATCCTGATAATTTGGATATACATAATCCTACACTTATTTTGATTATATTAGATATATGTATTACAAACAGCCGTTAGGTGTACAAAACTATTATATACGAGTTTTATAATTTATTATTATAATATACTATTATATACGATATCGTATATGTTGCGAAAGCATTAGAAAGAATATATATATAGCATATTTTTAGACTTACCTGCGGCACTACTGCGATGGCGTGTCGCAAACTCTCCAAATCCACTTCACTGATATCCTGCCCGTTAATGAAAATTTTGCCCGCATTGGGTTCGAAGAAGCGAAACAATAAACGCACCATCGATGATTTTCCCGAACCAGAACCACCAACAAAAGCAATCGTCTTGCCAGCTGGTATGGTGAAGGACATATCCTTGAAGATGGGTTTATTCGGCTCATACTCGAAGCTGACATTTCTAAATTCGATAGATGCATTGTTACAGCCAACAGACAGATGTGGTGCATTCGGCGCCGAAGCAATACGTGAATCGACATTCATTAGCGTAAACATTGATTGCATGTCAAGTAGAGCTTGACGCACCTCGCGGTATACGCTGCCGAGGAAACCCAATGGGATGGAAAGTTGGAATAGCAAACCGTTAACCATCACCAAATCACCAACGGTCATATTGCCCTTGGCTATCTCATTAGCGGCCAACAACATGATTAAACTTAGCGCCGAACTGAAAATGACATTTTGACCGAAATTCAACATAGCCAAACTGGTGCTCGTCTTCAAACTGGCCACCTCATATTTCTTCAGCACATCATTATAGCGGCCGGCTTCGAATTTTTCATTATTAAAATACTTGACAGTTTCATAGTTGATTAGAGAATCGACAGCTTTATTGCCAGCCTCATTTTCGGCCTGATTCATATAGATGCGGAACTTGGTGCGCCACTGTGTAACGGCTAATGTGAAAGCGGCATAAATACCAACACAGCCCATCGAAACGCCAGCGAATGCTAAGCCGCACTGTGGGCGAATTTTTCAAAATATAACTGTTAACAAATGCATATAAACGGTTATGTGGCAAATATGATTTACCTTCGTGCCTAAAATGGAGGAGACCAGTGCCAATTCGAATATGGTTGGCACGACGTTGAAAACCATAGCGGTCAGCACAAAGTTTATGCCACGCGAACCACGATCGATGGTCTGAAAAAATTTACAAATACTATTACTTCATCATCCAGGATGGACAACAGCGCATCAGTGCTTACCTTAGATAAGGCGCCCGTCTGCTTATTCAAATGGAATGCCAAATCCAAGTTATGCAAATGCAAAAACACGTTCGAAGCGATCTTTCGAATGGAATGGTGTGCCACCCTGGCGAAGACAGCGTTACGCAGTTCATTGAAAGCGGCAGCGCTGGCGCGTGCAACACCATCTGAAAATCAGCACATTATTTTTTAATTGTTTCAATACATCCAAACAGTTTTGAATTACATCCAATCAGCATGGCAGTGGCTACGGACAACACCGTATCCGGTGCTGTGTCCATATTTAGCGTATTCATTGTGTTCAGTGTATCGACGACACCCTTAAACAGGAACGGCACAACAACAGTTAACATTTTGGAACCGACCAACAGACTTAAAGATATAACCACACTGCAGAAGAAAAGTTAATGCCGAAAAGTGAGGTTAATTTCAAAAAAAAAAAAGTAACAATTTTCTTTTAATTTCGTACCGTTTCCGCACAAGCACATCCTCTTTGGGCCAGATATAGTGCATCATGGCGCGCAGCATATCTTGTGACGTCACTTCCGGCGCATCGAGTTTCCCCAGCGCACTGCCCGCATCAGTGCCGCCTAAATGAACATGACAATTTCGTAGTGGTAACCGCTGTACTGTTGTTGTCGGACCTGTGGGTAATTACTAGATTCAAAAGTAAGACCCCAACATGGTCACACAACAACAGTAAGCGTTTGATTGATGATTAATGACAACTAAAGGTAAAAATGTTAGCACGCCCAACTGAACAAAATTTTATTAATTATGTACATACGTATGTAAATATATAAATATATAAATATACAAATATACAAATAAGAAAATATTGCATAAATAAATATTATATTTAATCAAGCTGAAAATAAAAGTAAGGTTAAAATTAAAAGAACAGTGTTAATATGATTAGTAGAGCTCGAATATTTATAGCCAGTGCAGCTTTTTATTTAATATCACAGCTAGCCTGAACCTTGGTGGAAACTCTTTTTAGAAGAAAGTGTGTTAATTTGGTCGCGTTGTGATTTGAAAATTTGCAAAAAACAGGATTTTTACTAAAATTGTTTTGTAACCGAAACTGGCCCGAATTTTTATCCGGCAAAGGACTGTCAACTCAGCAGCAATCCTCAGAATTATTTTGAGAATATATTCTTACTTTTGGCAGGAAATAAAACTGAACACAATCCCTGCCCAAGGCCACGAATATAAATAGATTTCTAATTTTTTATCGGCAAAGTCATCTTCAAATAAATCGAGGTCTTACAAAAAAGGTATATTGTATGATTGTTAGAGATGGCTTGTATTTCTGAAAGTTATAACATCGCTGGTGTTTTCCACATCATCTCTTAGAAAGCTCAATAGATGATTTTAGTTTTCCAAATGGACAAACTATTACAGATACAAGCAGCTTCTTCGAGTACAGCTTTCCATAAAGTGTTGTATAACAATAAACTTTTCTCACCTGATTACCAATAAGAACGTTCCCCATTCGACTAAGATCCCCACAGATTAGTCGATAATATACGTATGCAATATATGCTTGTTTAGTGTATTTCAAAAGTGCCTAAATGAATCCTAATCTCAAAAGTTTGAGCGAAGTCTCAGTTCAAAGGTAGATTAATTGATGGTTACGAAACCATATCAAATTAAAAGAAAAATCTAATATTTTAACACGTAAGGAAGGGCTAAATTCGGGTGTAACCGAACATTTTATCCTCTCGTAATGTGCCAGGATCAGAGACGGGGTTATGCTTTCAGGTGCTGGCATAACTCTATATTAAAATATGGAAGAATTCAACATTCATTATTGGTATCTTACTATTTTACATTATAGGTCATAGACTCACTACTTGTCCGAACTATTTATACAAAAATCAACCCAATTAACTCAAATGATATTGCATATGTGATATCAAGGCAGCCGAAAGGCTAAACTCAATATTATATATTGAGTATATTAGAAAAAAGTCAACGAGAGAATCAGAAATTAGCATATTGAGGATATAGGGTTTAAAGTAAGGTCTAGATCAATTTCATTCATATTCAGGTCTAAACCACATTATGTTTCAGAAAGCATATACACTTAATTTCATTAAAATATCATACATATTGTCGAACATAAACGGTTTAAAGGTGGAAAGTCGGAAATCACTACATTGGGTCTAAAGTCAGTTTTAAAGCCGGAAATGCCTATATCGGGCATATTGGGGCTAGGGGGAGGTCTGAACTGATTGTAGCAACTTTTGGCATTACACGAGTATACTCGAGAATATGTCTCCACACAATTTTATGAAGATAACTCACCCATTGACTGATAGATTCGGCATAAAGACTGCCATAATAGCGTATTATAGGTTCACTTATTTCACCAATATTATAGGCTCACTTAATTTTGCTAAGATATCCTACATATTGACCGATATTTACCGTATAAAGCCAACCGGAAGTTTTAAAATCTTATATTAGGTATATGGGGCTTAGGGGTAATACTGATCCGATTTTATTCATTTTTATTTATCACGAAATATTATTACCAGGAAAAGATGCTGTCTGGCTTTCATTAAGATACTTCACAGATTGACCGAAAAAGTCAACCGGAAGTTTGAAAATCCTTATATTAAGTATATGGACGCAAGGTTAAGTATTTACCCGATTTTACCCATTTTTGGCACAATATTATCAGGCAAAGATTTATTCAGAATTTCAATAATACATCTACCAGATTGACAAATATTTTCGCTAAAAAGCCATCCATAAATACTGGGTCCACAAATCCGGTATTTGGGAGCTTGAAAACTTATTGTCTAATTTGGACAATTTTTATATTTGAGATGTCATACCTTAAAGGTTCCGATATCTTCATTGACAATTGATTTATATTATGTAAAGCGAAAGAATTATATGGAATTTAAAATTGTTATATATAGGAAGTAGGCGTGGCTGTATTCCGATTTCGCCCGTTTTCCCTACGTAATATTAGGATGCAAATATAATTTCACGCACCAAATTTGGTTGAAATTGGTATATTAGTTCCTGAGAAATGAGATTTCACCGAAGGGTGGGCGGTGCCACGTTCATTATCCAATTTTTGCACCGATTCCTTTGAGTACCTTAAGAACCATTTCGGCTGTGAAATTGGAAGCTTCTGACGTGTTTCTTCAGTGAGTTATTGGGTTGTTCGGAAAGTCATTTCGTTTTTTCCCGCCAGAGGACTTAATTACGTTTTTTCGAAACTAACTTCACACTTAAGCCCCATAACCATTATATGTCATGAGAGCTGATATTGCAAGGCTTGTGTGTGAAAAAGTTCTATTAATTCTACCCAGTAGTTTTTGGTTGGTGCCTTTTTAAATATGGAGAGCAATAAGCAGCATTTTCGTCATATTTTACTTTTTAACTTCAGAAAAGGTAAAAATGCTGTCCAAGCGAGAAAAAAATTGACGGATGTGTATGGAGAAGGCGTGTTAACAGTACGCCAGTGCCAGAACTGGTTTGCAAAATTTCGATCCGGCAATTTTGATGTCGAAGATGCACCACGGTCTGGAAGGCCGGTCGAAGCTGACAAAGATGCGATAAAGGCATTAGTTGATGCAAATCGGCGAATCACCACACGAGAGATCGGTGAGAGGTTAAATTTGTCGAATTCAACTGTTTATGGCCATTTGAAAGGCATGGACTTAACCTCGAAGCTCGATGTGTGGGTGCCCCATGTCCTTACCGAGCGAAATTTGTGTCGTCGTGTTGACGCGTGTGATTCGCTCCTCAAACGTCTAGAAAATGATCCATTTTTGAAGCGGATTATTACTGGGGACGAAAAATGGGTTGTATACAACAATGTTAAACGCAAGAGGTCATGGAGCAGAAAAGATGAACCGGCTCAAAGCGTGTCAAAAGCCAACATTCACCAAAAAAAGGTGATGCTCTCCGTTTGGTGGGATGTCAAAGGAATCGTTTTTTTTGAGCTTTTGCCGGACAATACAACGATTAATTCAGAAGTCTATTGTCATCAGCTGGACAAATTGAATGATTCACTTAAAGAGAAGAGGCCCGAATTAATCAACAGGAAGGGTGTAGTGTTCCACCAGGATAATGCGAGACCTCACACAAGTTTGGTCACTCGCCAAAAACTTTTACAGCTTGAATGGGACGTACTGCAACATCCACCATATTCTCCAGATCTGGCGCCTTCCGACTACTATTTGTTCCGGTCCCTGCAAAATTTTTTGGATGGCAAAACCTTTACCTCAAATGAAGATGTCAAAAACCACCTGGACGAGTTCTTTGCCAGCAAGGACCAAAACTTTTATGAGAGGGGAATTATGTTACTGCCAGAAAGATGGCAAAAGGTGTTGGACCAGAATGGCCAATATATAATTTAATAAAATATTTATTCATTATACGAAAACTGTCTTTCATGTTCCCCAAAAAAAACGAAATGACTTTCCGAACAACCCAATATATAGCACTTTTAGTAGTTTTCAATATAACCGTTATTATTATCCGATTTCACCCATTTTCACACTGTATGAGAAGGTTTCTAAGTTTTCTTTATAAATTTTCGAATAACGGCATTTTGTGGGCGTGAAAATTGTTCGAGTCCGCCCATCTGCAATACCAGCCTGCTCAGAGTGCCAAGGAACAAGTTTACCAAGTTTTATCAAGATATCTCAATTTTATTCAAGTTATCGCTTGCACGGACAGACAGCTACTCGGGTTTCAACTCATCTGTTCATCCTGATCATTTACATATATATATGTCTATATCTAACTCGTTTAGTTGTAGGTGTTACAAACAACCGTTAGGTGAACAAAACTATTCAAATCTGTTGCAAAGTGTGTGCCAAATTCCTAATTCTCAGATGCTTATTTTTGCACATTCAATTTGCATAAAAATTCGAGCTCTTATAAATTGTTTGGAATTTGTATACATTGAGCTATCATTAGTATACATTGGAAATATTATAAGTTGCATGGTGACAGAGAGTTGACGTAAGTAAATAAAGCACCAGATTAAGCGAAGTCAAAACATTTAATTGGCGCGAGTGTAAAAAATTTCTTATTTAACTTTAGCAGGTGCTCAGTTTAAATAACTTTGTTTAATTCTAAATAAAACAATACAAAAAGGGCAAGACAACTTTTCAAAATAAATGTTTAAATAATAAATGTTTTTGTTATAAAAAAAACATGCAAGTGCGTGTTGTGTGGATTCAAGAACATGCCTATCATGCATCGTAGATAGTAATATTCGAAAGGGTCAACAGGCAACCCAGCGATACCTGTATGTTTACAGACGTATTTCCAATGTTACCTCTTCCCTATGCCGTTATTTCGTAGATGTGTTTTAACACTGCGTTATTGCATTTTAGTTACCTTTGGGAACTTTCTTCACCAGAACACCACCCAGCAATTTACTTCCTGGCGTCGGTGTAAACGGTGTGATATTCTTCTTTTGTGTTTTCGCAAGATCATCATTGTCGGCTACAGAACGGCTGGAACTGAACTGAAATGTAGAAATTTTGCAATGTACATATATTGCTTGAATAAAACGAAAATACACAAAGAGTTGCGCTATTAAAAATGGATTTTATTTGAAGCAATATACACAATGCATAATTTAACAGTTTAGTTTAACACCTCTACTCATACTCTACTTCATATTGCTATATCTAAATATTTTTCAAGATAACGTATGCACTCTTCCATATAACTTTTCGCTATCTTTCCGCTTTCGCTGAGTGTAACTAATTTTTCCAAATCAAATACAAATGTTCTATAAGTGTTTATCTTATAAGCTATTAGTGATTTTACTTCCTTCTCGACATTGGCTAATCTCTCAACGGCGCCAAAAGCTACTTTGTTAAGATCATTCGGGTATACACTCTGCTCATGTACCAGCAAATGCAATACAACACATAAATTGTGCGAAGCGCCATCTTCCAAATGCACAAACATTTCATCTTGCAAATTGTGGTGGCGTATAAAGACGAATTTGTTGCGATGCAAAATTAAATTGCTGTACGTCTTGTCTTGCTTCAGGAAATCCTCAATGTCCCTTAGAGAAAAACAAGAGTAATCGTGTCGATTTTGAGTTATGAAAAAACCATATTCGGTTAGTAATTTGAAATTCGATAACGCGCCATAACTTATAAACAGTTGTGAACGTGGTGAAATTGTGGCAGAGTTGCTCTCCAACGTCAGAACGTACTCCAATTGTTTATTTGGACCAGTTGGCAACAGATCGGCGCTTGTTGCAACATCAGCTGAATGATTGAATAGGTCAAGGAAGGGCGCTAATGCCATATTCGGTTCGTCACTGAGTAGCGGTTGGAAGAAGCATTGGTCTGGTATGAATTGGCGACTAAGTACATAAACACTGCGTGTGTTGACGGCAAAATAAGCATACTTGAATGCATCCAGCGTATAAATTTCATCAAAGTAAAGTTGACCGCAATAACTACATTCGTTTCTATGAAAAACACTCTTTATGTTTGCGTAATTTTCACGAATAATGCGGTGTTGTTCAACAGTTTTCTCCAAAATTTCCTCAGGCAAGCGTTCCAGCTCAGGAATCGTGCAAAAATAAGGTGTACTAAAATGTTTGGGTATTGAGTTTATGTAAGCGCTAATATGTGAAGCTTCTTTCGAATGTTTCTCGTGTAGTATATATAATGCTAATAATGCCTGAAAAGATATTTTGCGGTCTTTGTCGAATTTGGTAACGTCAAATTGTGATTTGAAATGTGCAGCTTCTTCGAGTGTCGATATTGTCACCAGACATTTTAAAGGTAGGTTTATAAGCTTATCCCCCGCAGAGTACTTATGTATTTTGGAACAAACACCGCGACCCGTAATCGGAAAGTCAAGTGTCGTTAACTGGCCTGGGTTGTGCCAACCCAGGCTGCTCAACTGGTATAGTAAGGGACTTAAGGAATATTCTGAGGTGTTTTGAGTTGCACGAATAAGTTTATTGCGTTGCCTGGCGCGACCTGTGCGACCCATGATTTCGTTTACGATACTTGCAAATAGTTAGGACTAACTTTTATGCAAATCTTGTACCAAATGTGTGTGACAACATACAGTGTTCGAATGTCGATTATTATTGGCTTAATTTTTGGCTTAATTTTTCGCTTAATTTTTTTAGTATTTTCAATTATAAAATATTTTGTAACGTTGTTCACGAAGTTTAATAGTTCTGCAATGAGAAGTAGATAAAAGAAAAAATGGTAATTAATTATGCCATTTTCATCTCCGAGCAGTAACTTTAGCTACAGGGAAGGCCAAAACTATACAAATTCGAACACTGTTTGCCTGACCACTCCAGGAGCACTTTAACGACAATATCAAGCATTCATATATAATCATTATGATAAATTGTTTAATAAGATACGTTATGAAACTTAATGCTATCACTTGAAGTGGCCTTGAAATTTGCAATCTCACTCGAACACGAACTTACCAAATGAGCAGGTAATCGACGTTTCCCATGCGATTTAAGTATTCCAGATGTGTTTCCCAATATGCTGAAGAATCGCCTATTATTTGTTGATGTTATTTGTTGCTGCTTGCTACAAAATCGCGCTAAATGCACTAGTCCAGCCATAATTTAACTGACACACACTCGAAAAGGAAATATCTTCTCCCTCCGTCCAAGTTTTGTTAACCACTCCACTTGTTTTCGCAATATTTCTGTCCAATCCTCTTATCAGCTGTTTTTTGTTGGCACTGTTCGATTTCTAACCAACAAAAACCTGCTTAACAATGTTGCCGTATTACGGAAACAAGAAATTATGAGTGAGTAAACCCTTTGAGCTTTTTCTTTACAATTCGTATCATGATGATGGTGTAGCAGAAAATAATTCTTTCCTATAACATTCTAGAATCAGCAATTAAGCAACAACTGATTCATGTTTGAACGTTAGGCGTTGTTCCTAACTTTAAAAAGTGTCAACAGATATACTTCCGAAATAAACATAAAGATATTTAATGATATAGAAGTAGTATGAAATTGGGTACTGTAAGTTCAGGCAGCAATAAAAATATGCGTATTTCAAAATAAATACGCCTACACACCTTCTCACTATCATTCTTTCTCTCTGTTACCAGTATGCTAATTTAAGAAAATGTTTTTCTGACAGCACTGGAAGTATCAGGGATCCCTCGTTGAGTCATAACCCTCGTGATCGTCCTGAACGGCAACAATAGTTACGCTTTTTTTAACAGGCGCATATCCACAAATTGGAAGATTACTTGGAGAAACAAACCATTTTAGTATACTTGCAGACCACTAAAAGTACATGCATTATACCGATCGGGTTACAGGCCAGATTTCGAAGAAAAACCGTACTGTAGTACTAATGAAAATCAAGCAGCAGGAAATTTTGATATAATATCATCATATCATCATATCAGGTACTTTTTTCTTCTAATCTGTGATTACGTCAGCAATACCATCATAATTAATCGTAAAACAATAATAATAATATAAAACAACAAAACTCGAAAATCTTTGTAAGCGTAGCATAAACTTTCATAACAGTACTGCGAAACTTGTGATTGGCAACGTTATATTTTAAGCATGTTCAAAACAAAACTTTAAATAAATGTGCCACAAGTAATAGTCAAAAAATAAGATAACAGCGTCCATTTTGACAAATTCAGAGATTCTGCTTTTATACACCGTTTAAGTAAAATTAATTAACGTTGCAGATTGTTCTAATTATTTCGATAACATCGAAAATGGAGTCGACAATTAAAACAAAGAAGTGTTCCGTGAAACTCAACCGTATGTCATTTGTTGGTATTACTCCACAAGAAGTACAGGTAAGTTGTGAAGTCAATACTCAAAGCACAAAGAGTAAAAACTGAATATCTATTTAAATTTAAATGTTTATCGTGAACGTTTAAGGCCTGTTTTATTATCAAGTTTTAGGATATCTATTTAGAATATCTATCATAGTCCAGTTCGTGACTATGGTCGCTGTGGATTTTGTTGAGGAGAGCGTTAGGCTCCTTGCAATGTACTATCATCAGCGTATGAGGTAATGGAAATTCCTTCTAGTGGTTGGGGGAGTTTGGAGATGTAGTCTTTAAACAGTGGTGGGGGGAGGACACAGTCTTGCGGAACCACCTGTTTAAATTGTCTTAACCATGAATTTTGATTTCGAATGGTTGACGACCGGTCAGATAATTCAAGGTCCATCTCTTCAGCCCTACGGGCAGCTCATATTGTTCGATGTTTTCTAATAGCGTTGTGTGATTGAATGTGTGAAAAGCTTTTGATCAGTCCAACGCGGTCGTTTATGACGCTAAGTGCTATGGTGGTGCTGCGCTTTACGGAAACCATGTTAGTGATCTTCTATGCTGAGATGGTGTGTGAAAGTCGGGAGTGGCAAAGACTCAAGTGTCTTCATTACTAAGAGAAGGAGAGTTATCGAACGATGAGACCTCTATGTTGGCCGGTTTCACAAGTTTCAGTAGTGGGACTACTTTTTCGATTTTCCACATATCAGATATGTGAAGAGTGTTCAGTAATTAATTGAGAACCTTAGTGAGGTATTTTATTCCCGTCGAGCTAAAGCGTTTTAGTATCAACATGTTTTGACCCAGACAATGGGTCTAGAGGATTTTGCCTTATTGATGACATCTTGAGCCTCTTCTTCGGTGAAAGTGGTGCGCAGTCCTTTGGCATTTTTTCACATAAGGGTTTAATATAAATTGCTAGCTAAAGTAGCTCTTGCGCTACTCTCAATACTCTTCTTCGGGTCCGAGGAGGCATGATCTTGTTGTTGTAGTAGCGGCAAAAACATTCCCCAAGTATTTTTGAGGAATACTGCCGTGCTGACAGTCCTCGGCCGGATAAAAATCCGGGTCCATTCCGGTTACGTAGACCCGACTGTCGTGGAAACGGTAGGCATGACCTTCAAATTGGGTGGTTAAACCTGTTAACTTTATATGGCCGAAGAAAATTACTCAAATAATTATAATCAATTGTTCTCTTTCCTTTCTATTTAGGAACAAATTTTGGATCAACGAATACGGCGCTGTTCGGTGCGCCTTCAACGATGTTCTGACACTATGAATTTTAGTAAAATAGCCGCAGATAGTTCAACCAATAAAGATACCAAAATGCGGCGTTGTTGTATTCGTCTGCCAAGGATTAATTTAGTTCGCAGTGAAATATCATCGCGCGCTGGCTCCGTAACCAGTGCTAGAATTCTTTCAGAATCAGGTTTGTAAATATAGGTTATATTTATATAAAGTAAAAGCTGATAGTAAACTGTAATTTCAGAGCTGGATGTTCCGGAAATTACTAACCATTAAATAACTTCAGACATACCAAATACACACGTCATCACATATTGACATTTATTATTGTTTCGTTTCACTTAATGTATTAACTATTTAGCTCATTTTTATATGATGATGGAATATGGAAATATAACAATAAATTAGGTAAACAACTGCTAAAATAATGATTGCGATTCTGTTTCTGTACAATTAATCTACGATTGTGACTCGAAATATAATCGAATTGTTTTAGGCAGTTACAACAAAATTATGTACATAATCTTCCAAGGAACATTTATATGTACACACGTATGATATTTAATTATTTAACTATTCGTTGTTGTCGTCAGAAGGTACTTGCAGCAACTGTTCCACCGTATGGCATTACTCAAATTCTAATAAGCACATTAGGATTGGGCGATTTTTTTTTATGTAGCTAACCCTGGGTACTTAAAATGTTCCATTATATCGACTCGCGCGTACTTCAATTGAGTGACAGAAAGGCATATAATTCATTAATCTATAACACGTCCAAAACCAAAGAAGTGATTGTAAAATGTACATTGGTATACGCGATATCCACACTCCTAAAAGTGAAAAAAATGTAAAGATGAATCGCCTTCAAAAACATGTAGTTCAGCAAAAATTAAATGATACACTCTCGGATAGCTCGCTAATGGAAACAGAAAATGGGGAGGTGGAAACCACTGGATTTTAATGACAACATTCACGATACTTTCTGATCAACATGGTTGCTCGAGGTGGCGAGAGGCGAATGAAACTTAAAAATCTGGTCTCAACAGGAATATCGGATAGATCAGCCTCCAATATTGCTAATGCAATCCTTAAAGATGTTGGCCCATTTCAAAACAAGACAACTCAAAAATTATAAATAGGAATAAATTGCGTCGGATGAGAAAAAAAAGCGTGAGAAGTGCAAAAGTGCGTCCATAGGTGCTACTAATGAAATTGGTACCGTATGCTTTGATGGACGTAAGGACAAAACAGCTATGCTAAAAACTGCCAAATTTTATGTATTTCTTATGTTCGTTATTGTTTGTATTAAATAAAAACAAACACAAAAACAAATCCCGACTCTGTTTTTATTTTGTGAAGAATAATTTTTTGTTTTTAGTTTTTAGGTCCTGTGGGCACGCAAAAACCATTTGATTAAATTAATAACATATAAATTTGTAAAATGGTAAAATAAAAGGAAACTTTTGATAATCCAGACAAAACCAACTTAGTATTTTTTTCAGCCCATTTCACTCCAGCCTAATGCACATCCTAAGTGATATCTATAATAACGAAACACTAGCAGAAACAAATTCTAAGAATATGAAAAAAATAATAATTTTCAAAATTATGCATTTTCAAAATTGTATTATTTTTAACAATATTTAACATTACATTTAACATTATTTGAATGTTTTTATTGTTATAACAAATTTCTCATTTATTAATAATACGGCAACACTATTCTGTAAGAGGTTGATCTTTTTCTTCAGTGTTTTACTTTTTTCGAGAAGATTGGAAAAGAAATTGTCAGTGTTTTAATTCATTAAAAAAATAAAAAACGGCAAAGGATAAAAAATGAATTGGTACAAAGGTAATATTGCAGAGGCAGTAGCAGAATCAAAGGCTAAAAATGCAATTTTCGTTGTTTATGTCGAAGGTGTGTAAAAAGGTTTAACCCCATGAAAAAAGGAAAAACAGCTGTGATTGAACACGTCATTTCTGTAATGATTCCTTTATGTATATTTCATATTTTAATATTTTTATTCCCTACTTCCAAAGGCAAAGATGAATCAACACAAAAACTTTCAAACTTCATTAACGCTCAAAAAATACGTGAGAAATTGGAATCTGATGATTTTGTCGCCATAAAAATTGAAAGTGATAGCCAAGCGTATATGCAGTTTGCAACAATTTGTAAGTGCAATTTTTGTTATCTCCGATGACATATGTATGTATAATAACACCTTCCGAACTTTATAGATCAAGTAGTTCCAGTACCATCGATTTTCTTTATTGGAAAGACTGGCACTCCCCTTGAAATAGGCACTGGCATAATGGCTTCTATTGGTGAACTTGAAGATAAAATTAATAAGGTACTTACTTTGTCTGGTCATAGCACACCTTCTACGCAGTCATCGGCTACTTTCATTACGACCGAGCAAAATGCGTCAGCTTCAAAGCTGACCACTCAAAATGATTCAAAAGACGCACATTCAGCAGACAATACTGCCCCCTCCACAAGTAAGCCAACAACAGAAACAGTTTCTGCAGTCAAGCAGGATGAACAGACTGAAATTATTTGTGATGGCGACGTCTGCTACAAGAAACCAAAAGAGCAAAAGGTAGACTTTGTCCCTGCTGATGAGAAATCACAAAGCTCAACTAATCAGGTTGAGAATCAAAATGAAGTTGATGCAAGAGCACAATTGGAGGAAGCTAGAAAAAATATGGAAGAACAGAGGAAGAAGCGCATTGAAGAAGAAAAACAACTAGAGAAAGAGCAGGAGTTGAGGCGCAGACGTGAAGGAAAAGAAATTCAAAGTTTACAAGAATGGCAACGCGAGCAAGAATTGAAAGAACTGAAGGTTTGACAAAAAATTTTTTTATTTAAAATATTAATTTTATTATTTACATATTGCGGAATATATAGTAAAATTTGTATTATTTAAGGAAAACATACGACGTGAAAAACTCGAAGAAATTGCTGCTCGTGAAAGAATACGAGCACAAATTGCTGCTGACCGTGCAGAACGAGCGCAAAAATTTTCGTTGCCTGTTGATGCGTCAGGGCCTGCAACAAGTTCAGAATTGGGAACTAACAACGGTGAAGGCTCCGTTGTAAACCCAGTTGCACCAGGCAGCACTAGAATACAGTTTCGTTTAGCCAGTGGTATTACTGCTACACATGTGTTTAATTGCCAAGACACACTAAGCAAATTACGGGAGTATGTCCGAACGGACTTACTGCCTGGTACCGGAATAAAAGATTTCACGTTAGCTACAACTTACCCTAAGCGGGAACTTAATACCGAACACGATGCACAAACTCTTGCAGAACTTAGTCTTTTTCCAAGTGCTGTTATATTGATCATTGGAAAAGAGAGTTCAAGTAATCCAGCAGCCATTATAGCTCGCTCCGGTGGACTTCTGAATATATTTACTACGCTGGTGATGACCATATTTTCTCCAGTATTTGCTGTTTTTAGTTATTTGAAAAATTTTGCAACCGGTGGAGGCCAAAGAAGTTCCAATGAGTCTATTGCAAACAAGCGAGCTAATGAGGAAGCTGGAGCACAAAATGATGCGTTAGTGTAGATTGTATTTGAAGTTTGTACATAGTAATCTATTTTTATTCATATTTCAGAGCAAAACGTCGTAATATGGAACGTTTTGGAAGTGGTGCTACCGGCGGATCGATTTTGGGTAACAATGCTAGCACATCGGATGATACAGAAAAAGGCGAGACGAAACCGTATCGTCGTTATGGTAGCTCAAATATTCATCGCTTGACAGATCATAAAGACTCAGATGATGAAAATGCCACCTGGAATGGAAATTCCACGCAGCAACAGTAGATAATTTAACGAAACGTAGTCTAGAATATAACTCATAATTTAAATACCTATTATGCAAATATTTTATTTTTTAAATAAAAATTAATGGTAAAGAACACTTCCGGAACGCTAATGTATTTGGAAATGTAATAGCTCTATATAACATTCGCTAAATAACTAAAGTGGCAATGTATAAAACCGATACAATTTTAATTACGTAGATTCAGCTGTGATCTTTAATATGATCTAGTTATACGTGTTTTAAATCTATTTCGTATGCTATTGCCGTTAAATCGAAACTTTTGAAGGCACTCATTTTTCAACAAAATATTTTACAAATAATCTGGCAATGCGTTAGGTGCACTTTATGAATTGATTAGCCCACAAATGACTTCCAGTTGTCACGCCAAATGCAACTCTATATGCGCTGATTAGAAAAAAACTGGAACTTTTGACATTTCCATCAAATATGTTGGAACTCATCTACAACATGTGTTTGAGTTTTCCAAGGTGTCGCAACGTGTTCGATTGATTCTCAATTCTCTACTGTTCTCTACGCTGGTGGACAGTCAAAAAGGGTGGCTGCAATCGTAACAAAAACGGCAAGTGAATTGGTTGATAGGTTGATAGCGCGGCGTGTAGCAAATTTCCACAAAAATTTGTGTACTTATTTTTCTGCAAAAGGCAAACAAAAGCATTTCACTTGTAAAATCAATTAGCTTTTACTAATTCGCAGAAAACGCATTGCAACAAAGTCTTATTTTACGAAGTGGAAACGTCAGAATCGCATACAGTGCATACAGATTACAAAAAAAAAAAAAAAAAAAAAAAAAAAAAATTTAGTAAATTCCCAAGCAAATGAAAAAGGTGGTGTAAATGTAAAGTGAAAGAATATAACAAAAAGAAAAGTAAAAGCAGTGAAGATTTTGTATGTGGCTCGTTTCCCCAATGTTTTCTGTCCCCTTACTTTTTGGTGTTTGTAAAATAGTTGTCGGTATTAATGTGGCATAAATTAATATATGCTAGTAAATTAACTTATGAGCCTATATATTGGGGAAACAAATATTTAATACAGCCTGTGGAAAATTAAGTGAACTACAGACGAAACGGTGAAATTGTTTATTCGCAAACAAAAAAATATATGAAGCATCAAAAACGGATACAAAACAGTAAGCCGAATAAAAAAATTCATAGCGGTAGAAAAAACAGTGAATATGCGTTAGTGGTACTTGTCTATTATTGCTGTTGCTATCACGAATCATTGAATGCTTACCTGCACGCCGTCAAACAACTGCCCCTAAGTTTGTTTTTTTAAAGACAGACATTCATTTACTTGCCGTACCTTGAAACTTGGAACGCTTGTCATTTTCCACATCTTGAACACCATAATATTCTGAATTCAGAATACACTTTCATTTGTTGGATTTATGTATATACATATGAGCTTGAATAACTACAAAAAAAGTGTAGAAATAACTAAATATTTAAAATACAAGCATTATTCCAAATTTCTATACGGCGGTTTAAAATAAATGCTGTTAGTTGTAATTCCGTGCATGAAAAGCAATTTCATTATCCCTGTTTGGACAAAAATTGCAAGTGTAGTTTTTAAAGGTAAGCAAATTGGGTATTCAAAAACCTTTGTAGTTTAAACTTGTAGACGTGTGTGTGTTTTTTGGATTTTTCTATTGAGACTTCATTTATTTCAGATATATGTGATTGAAGAAGTAATTTTAGTAATTTAAAGTTTTTGTTGTAAAAAATGCATTGGAAAATGACAACACTGAAAGTAAACAAAACAAAATTTTGTGCTATGTTGTTTGTTAGTGCATTGCAAAGTCGGCACCATAGTGTAGGAATGAAATTTAGAACTTACTTTTTAATATGAGTTTTACTCTACGCACACACAACTATGCAGACGGACAGAAAATTTTTATAATATATTCATTGTATAGTGGCCTAACATCAATTTCTTGTTTTTTTTTACAGCTTTTAATCAACGCTTAAGAAATTTTGGAAACGTTATTGCTCTATGTTTAATACTTCGTAGAAATAATCTCCTGATCTTAAATAAAATATAAAAATATACAGTGTGTTTTAGAAGTGTTTATTCGTGTAAATGTCAGTTTTAAAGTGTTGCAAAAATTATATAAAATATCAATTTTAATAAAAGTAGTCATTGCACATATTGCAATTGTAAATAATAAGTAAAATAATACGAAAAGAAAGTAAAATTTCACACAAATTAATATTAAATCGTTTGAAAATTTTGAGCATACAGTTCTCGGTGCGTGCGTGTTTGCTTTTACTGTTGCTTCGCGAAATTTCAATTCTTTTGTATGGCAAATTGTTGAATGGCGGCCACTGTTGGCCCCAAAAGGCATACCGTGAACGGAATAAGAGCCAATCTCAATCTCAATCCCAATTCCAATCCCAATCCCAATCCCAATCCCAATCATAGTCATAATCACAACAGCGGTCATATAAATAGTCATCAAAGCAGTTCAAACGTCAACAACTGCTTTAGTAATAGCTCCAGTTCACAACAGTTTGGTCATAGAGCAGCAGTGTCCGTTGTTGCTCCCACGTCGCGTACTCGTCCACGTATTTCAATGAGCGTATCAATGTCACTCGTACAGGGTGGAGCTGCTGGCGGTGCCCCACAAGGTGCCATTTTGGCTGCTGCAGCACCATATTATCAACCGCCAGCTGTGCCACAGGATGTACAGCCGGATCGTCCCATTGGTTATGGCGCCTTCGGAGTAGTATGGTAAGTGAGAAACTAAATCGACTGCTTACTTCTTTATTCTTTTTATTTTTATTTTTATTTTTAATAAAATGAAACAATGAAGATGAAGGCTAAGTAAAAGCTATTCGCGACAGCTGCTGCAAAAAAATTATTAATGTCCTGTTTTTGATTGTATTCGTTATTGTCTTTATTCCAACTGTGAAATTATTACAACAACACTGTAGCGTTATCACCACGCAAAAGCAAAGGAAAGCAAACTACCACCAATTTTATTAGCCGCAGTAGTATTGATGTTGTTGAAATAACTAAAACAATGATAAAGGACTAACCAGGTGTCGGTGTATTATGTACATAATGACGCTTTCCCAAAGTAGCAGCAGTAGTTAAGGCAAGCGAGCTTATTGATCAAGATGCACCATAATGTTAATAAAGTAATGCATTTTTTACTTTCATATCCACCAGGTTCGCACATATGTATTAATCTATTATATATTCACGTTCAACGTCAATTCCTGAGTAGCTCATTTTGATTTGTACGAATTTCTAAAATTACATTTTATCTATGTGTACACGTAAACACATTATACATATGTACGTAAATAGTACGTGCACCACCACCGGCACCGCGTACATTGCAGTGGTTTGTGAAGTCAAGGTTCATTGCCTTTTGCAGACGTGGCGTACTCGCTTACAAATGGGGTAAAAAATCGTCCCGACAATGTTCACTGCAACTTTAAGTATTACAAAGTGTAGTGCTCACGGTAGTATGTCTGACAGTATCTACATACATATGTTTGTATATATGTAGTTACACGAACGAATGCCCCTCATTTCAGCTGCCGCCTTTTTTGTTGTTTCTCTTGTAACTGCTGCTTTGACGTTTACAATACACACACACACACACTCACACATGCACACACAACACGCCGCAGCCGCCCTTTTTCCATTACCTAAATAAATCGAGGGTTGCTTATATTAAATATTCTTGCTAAATGCTAAATACTTGACTGTTCCTCACAACGGAAATTGTTTGTAAAAATTTTATTTTTATGAATTTTAATCAACTGCAATACGGATTTGATTCGCCTAAAGTTGCTGCTACTGCTCGTGGATATTTGCCCATTTAATGTTGCTGTAATTATGCTTTGCTTGTCTGCCCTGTTGTTCATCGGGAATAAAAATTATGATGTTGTATTTTAGTTGGCGTGCTAATGAAAAAATTGTTGTTGGAACATATACAAATGTTACTATATTTAAATATGATTGTTTATACTTTTTTCCCTGTAAACACGTTTAAGAGACGTTGATTAAATGTCATGGGAAATGACTCAAATTTCATCACGTGTTTATGTTTATCAGAGCAGTATTTCAGCAATACAACCTACCTCTGTAAATTTCTTTTTGATGAAGTTTAAATATCATCTCTGTTAACTCCTAATGGCATGAAAATGATTACTTCGACAGGAAGCGCGTGCTGTGCTAATGAGGGCACCAAGCTGAGCGTTGTGTATTCGTCAGTTTGGCTCGAACATTATTTTAAATAAATGTTATAAAAATTGATAGAAGGGATTGAAGGGACGACAACTCTTTGGTCGGTTATAAATAAGGGGTTTGCTGTAGTAGAAGCCAAGTTTTTGCCATAGGTTTTGAAATGTTGCTATTTAATTGATTTTGAAAAAGTGCTACCATAGTTGCATGCTGGGTATCTTCAAATCCACGAAATATGTTGTGAATGTTGATATCACTTCTGATGAATCCGGATGGCGTTGGATGGATATGGGACATCTCGCATAACACAATACCGTTATCCAGTTAGAGAAAACTTTCAGTTAGAAATGGTCAGTAGTTGTTGTCCCAAATAAACTTGGAGAATGCTGTCGAGATGACAGGGTTTGACCTATTAAATACCCGGATCTGTTCCAGCTACGGAAATCTGAGAGAGCAATTGATTTCGAAGTTAATGCTTTTTAATGTCTATTGTTGTTGCAGCGGGAGAAAGCGTTTTCTAAATAATTATAAGGAATGCTGTTGAGTTGGCGGACCGTGCGGACCGGGTGCGTTACGGTTAAGTGGACCCGACTGTCATGGGAATGGCTTTTTAATGCCGCTTTGTGGTTGCCATTTTTGTTGTAACGAATATATGGACCCGGTCCAAACAGAGTTAGATTCTCGAAATAACAGTCCTTGGTCGGATAAATATCCGGAACAATTCCGGTACCGTAGAATCGGCTGTTTTGGGAATTGCTAAAGTCCTCCGGTTGCCCGAAATATAGCGATCGTATATAAAGTTCTAGTAGTTCAAATATCTTCTGAGAAAGAGAACTAGCTGCAAATAAACATCAATTTGGAGCCTTTCTGTATATTTAGAGAGTTATTGCGGGTTATATATACTCAAAATAAAACATTAATTATATAAAAGACTAAATACCTTAACAAAGCGTATATATATATATATATATATAGTCAGCGGTACTATTTCCTATACCATTATTGCAAACCCAAGGAAACCTGTTATCTGTTCATATTTTTATCTTTAAAACTGTTTGTAAGGAAATTTGTTATCATTTAATCTACACAAGTAATCTTAAAATCCTCAATTACCACGTTATTATTATTTTTTATGTTACATCAAATAAATTCCCACAAAAACACTTCAGCTTCAAGATGTCTGCAGCAAATAATATATACTATATTGGCTTGTATGATTCATAAAATTCACACATACATACATTGCACGCATAAAAATACAAGTCATGCATGATTTTTCGTGTTTTTTGTTGGCTTGATCTTAACTTCCACACTTTTTTTATGGTTAATTATGAGTCCACTTGTAAGCGCTTGATGCAAACGATAGCATTTAAGTTGTACAATAAATCCTTAAAGCATTTAAAAAACATTAACGCACAGCTACCATAAAATTACAATGAAGCAACCCAACCTAACCTAACCTAAAAAAAAAAAAAAAATGCACGTACTTAAGAACCAGAAGTCGCAGTTGAAGTGAAAATCAAGAAACTCGAGTGTCAGCTCGGCAGCGTTTAGAGTCGTACATGCAGATAGAAAAAATTATAAAATAATTAAATGAAAAAAGTTATAAAATTTTCTACCAAGTGTATGTTTGCATTTGTATGTGTGCGCGTTGTTGCTGCGCGCTGCGACTCCTTTTTAAAGCCCAAATTCAAGAATATGCATACTCATTGCCATTCAAGTGTAAAACGGCATTTCCGGATGCAATCAGACGAAAACTCGGAGTTGCTCAAACACCGTTCACTAGCCGACTGCCTGGTAGGCTAGTTGTACGGCTAGGAGGTTGACTGGCTACATACATACATACATACATACGTTTGTTGAGGCCGGTCGTTCAAATAAAATTAAACCTGGTTAAAAAAAAAAAAGCAGCAGCAGCGGAGGAGAAGCAGCAAAAGGGCAAAGACCAAAGGAATCATAAAAAAATAGAAAAATTAATAAAAATAAAAAACGACTGAAGCCGCGCAGCAGTGCCGTATTAGTGAACTCCAGAGCTAAAGGAACGTTCTCCAGTGCTGTTCAATTTAAGTTCTGCAGCTTCTTGAATATTGCAGTGGTTTGCTCAGTATTCGATGTCACAGAGCGCGCCAGAAGTAAAACCCTAAAGGCTGTTTTCGAAAATAAAAAAGCACACAAACACACACACACGAAACATTTCAGGCCCAAATCGACAAATGCGGTTCCCTAACCGCTGCAATAGCGCCGAAGAATATAGCCATTCAAACGTACAAAGCGTGTTTGTTAAAGTAAGCAATAAAGAAGAAGAAGAAGAAGAAGAAGAAAGAGAGGTAACCAACAAGCAACTCGCTTCGGCAGTTCAATAAATGCAGAGGGCACATCAGGGACAGTCACTATGTCCCGTAGCAAAGTCAATGCTGGTCGCAAAAGGTATTAAACAAAAAAAGCCAAAAAAAAAGTATGCCCAACAAAAAGCCGAATCCAACAGTAACAGGGTAAAACACTCAAACAACTGCTCGCGAATGCTCTCACAATCTTTTTGAGGTGATAAACTTTTACATTTTTTTTGTTTATTGTAATTCGAACGGGGGGAGAAGGTAGCTAAAGAAATTATTAATAAATCCTGTGCGCGCAAGCGTTCACACGTCGCCACAGGAGAATATTGCAGACTGCCGGACGTAGCCCCTCTCAGAAGCCCGAGGCTGACTAGACGAAGAGTGACTACACGCCTTTGTGTGCAGTTTCCAAATGCTGTTTAAAGGAGCAGCGAACTGTTTTTATGTGTACCTCCAGTAGCGGGATTTCATAGATATATTGATATATGTTTCAGACGTAGAGCTCGAGCTCCTTCGAGATCCGTTTGCTTCTTTGTAATACTGGGCGGAATGTCATGGTAGTTTAAACTTATATGTCGTTGTTGTTATTGTTGTTGCAGCGAATGTCTAGACCCTGTTTGGGGGAAAGCGTAGAATTAGCTGCCACCGAAGTCACTTAAGGGCGGGTCCGGGAAACAAAAGCTTATACATATGTAATTATACTTCGCTTCGCTGTTAAAATTTGTAGAATCTCATAACATATCACAACCGTTTCTATGAAAATTGGATCTGCGGAACTCCACGTGTATACAACCGTTAAGGAATTTTCGATGCAACAGCCTTGAAGAAATCGATTTGGATCATTTTTTTTACTGCAGACTATGTAACGAAATTTAAAAACCGAAAATGGGAAACAAACCGATATTGAGGACTGGGTTCGTTCTGTCGAGCCTTCTAAGTTCCCAGCAATTGCCTTAGTACCGTAGAAAGTGTGCAAATAAGGTAACATTTTCCAATTTGAGGGACAATCTTTGACTACTACTGAAATCTAAGGTGTAATTACCTGTGGATACTAAGTCAGAAAGTCATGCCTTTCTAGAACGTTCTATTAACTGTGAAAAGTGATTTAATCATATTGGATATTGTCGCGCACTTAAGATGGTAGGAGGATAGCAGTAGACACAGAAGGTATCGAGGCAAGTTTTTGTTGCCCTACCACTAAAAATCATATTGTTGCATAACCTCTTGAGAGCTATTGCTGCTGCTGCTGCCGCCAACAACAGCTCAGCAGAGTTAAGACATGTATGAAGACGATGGAGAAGGACCGCACAAACGGAGTTGCTTTAGTTGAGAGGCGAATGTTCGATGCAGCGCACACGACAGCACTGAGAATTGAGAGTACACACTCACAGCAGAATGAGGAGTTGAGCAGAATTGCACGTAGTAGAAATTGCTAGCCGATTTAAAGTAAAGTAAAATGTAGTAAAATTTTGTTGGCGAGCAGAGGAGGTAGAGCCGTTACTAAGGACAGACAAAGTGGCAGTCGTAAACTAACAAAAAAGAGCTGACAGAAAAAAAAGAAGAAAACGAAGACGAAAAACGAGAACTGTTCACTCTCGAGCTACCTGCAACTGGTTTTGCATTCTAACGGATGAACGGATGGACGGATGCTTACTGTGCACAGCCCTGCCTGCCAGTGTCAGCGCTACCTGCAGGCGCACACTTGTGCGGGTCGACGTCGGCTCTGACTCTGACTCTGACTCTGACTCCCGTACACACTTGCGACGTTGGCTGAGTGCGGAAACACAGCGCTCGCATTTGGACAATGCTACAGAGGAGTTCACACACACACACACACACACACATTTCTACATTTGTTAATTCGCTGAGTGCCTACGCCTTGGCACTCAGTCCTTCTGCCGCTTGCCCTGACTGACGTTGGCAGATAGAGCAAGTGCGTCCTCAGCAGCACTCAGTGCGAAACCTTCAGACAATTGAGTTAACACTTTTTCAATTTCCTTGCCATGCTCTTCTTCGCACAAATATTTATTTTTCAATGCTGCAAATAAATAAAAATATGTATAAGACAATAGTTGCTTGGCTGCAAAATCATTTTTCATGACTGTCGAGATCGATTTACTCCACGAATATTTGCTTCCATGAAGATATGAGCACATGTACACACATGTGTGTGTGTGTGTGTGTTTGAATGCCTGTCAAGTGCAGCAGCCCTGCATGTGCGAACCACTTTGGGGAATGGTACTCTGCAAGTGCAACTGTGTCAACTTTGCTTTCGCAGCAACAAAAAAAAAAAAAAACGCAACAGAAAAAGACAAAATAGTACGTTTGCAAAATATTGAATTTGTGTTTGCTCTACTCACTGTGCGAAGTGTTAAGTCAATTTGACAGGAAGGCGCGCGAAAAGTATGATGCGGCAGAGTGACGATTTGCCGCGCACAGGAAGTTAGTTTGTACAAAACCAAAAAAAACAAAAAACAACAGCAAAAAAATGCATCGCAAATTGCCACAGTTCAGCTATTCATCGTTGTCTGCAAGTCTCACTTTAGTTTGCTCTAATCGCTTTAGGCGCTTTCGCCCAGCTAGCCACTTTAGTTAAAAAAAAAGCCGCGAATAACTGGGATATGCATGAAATGTGTATTGAATTGAATTCTTCCCGGTGAATGGCGTCCTTGGAATTGGAACCACCACCCATAACAGAACAAGAGCTCGAGTAGTCTCACGCGCCTTCATTCTGGATACTACAGTAAACTAAACTCCTACTTATCCAGAGTGACTCATCATATGTACTACATGCACGGAGTCCCCGCATGTCTCTAACCACCTCTTTGCATGCCATATAAAGCCGACTCATCTAACACCCAAGTCACTATGATCCAACCCCATCAAAGCAACTCGTTTCTTGGATCTTCTGTTAGACGATCTTAATAACACTTAATATGCCCACCATCCAAATGAGATTTAGACTCACCACTGCAATAATAACAACGGAATGTGCCGAGTTTGCTCCTACTGAAATGGACCAGCTTTGAAATTTATAGCCGTTTAACAAAGAATAAGCACTAGCTGATTTATCATGTGATGTAATCTATTAATTATATTCAATCATATGAACAATCTTCTGATAGAAATTATAATCGAAAGTGATTTTTGCAATCATTTATGCACTCTGAATCCCAAATATGTCCTACAAATAGAAATACAACGTAATATTTTTATATAAAAAAATATATCAGAACAATCAGAGCAGATATTTTAATTAGAAAAATATTCAGGTTCATTAAAAGTATCTCGAAAACGATTACAAAGGAACACAATGACTATTAATACAAGCAGATAATATTTTTTATCATCCATTAAATATACAAAGTTCAATAAGAAGGTATTTTTGCATTAATTAGTTCGGTTGTAAAATTAAAAATATGTGTCAAAAGGTATCACTGAAACAACCCAGATTAATAGCTGCTCAAATGCTGACACCCTGAAGCATTTATTGAAACTGTTCGAGAACGGGAATCCATTAAAACTGATGTCAGTCCCACATACCAACAAATCATTAGAAAAAAATAAAAAAACTTCTATTATGCACATGTCTTGTAAAAAATATAATAATTTTGATCTATTAGATCTGATATAGCATATATACATGTCAAATCCACCTCAAAGCAAAAAATCCAAACAGCAGCGACCCTGCTGACTTGACCTCTGTCCTAGAACGAAAGGAACTGTCAAAGTTTCTTTCGTTCATGACGTCACGAACTGATATATTTTTCTATCAAACAGACTCCAAAAAAGTAACGGGACGAAACTGCATGTAATCGAATCTATGATCGTTTTGATGAATCTATGTTTCAAATTCTTCCTTCTCCCAATCGGCTCCGCTTACTGGGTAACACAACCGAATTTTTTTCCTCAACCGGAGATTCTTCTTCCAAAGCAATGTGCAGGGTTCATTTTTATGCGCGCTGGCCCGTTTGGTGAGTTACCGACGTTACTAGCGATACGCGCGAGTATGTGTAGTACACGAGTCGGCGACTATGTTGCTTGCACAGTTGAGCTCGGAGCTGAGCCGGCGGAAAAAGTCGATTGAGCAGCGGCGTTAATCGCCATCACCGGTGTCATCATCCGCACTTTTGCACTGGGCGCATGCAGCCGGCATGTTAAAGATGTTTAGCTGGACGCAAAAACAAAAATACCAACAACAACAACAACAACAGAAAATTGCTAACAAGCTAACAAACTTAATTGCATACATACACACACACGCACATATGACATGTGCTTACTAGACAAAAAAAAAAAGAACAGCAAAACAGAGAGCATATGGAAAAAAGTCTACAAATCCAATAGAGATACTTCCGACACATACATACTTACATAGCGCGACTGCGGTCCAGCCGCTGGCTCGCCTGCACTCACTCACTTCAATCGTTTGTTTATTTGTTAATTTTTTCGTTTCTTTTCGCTTTTATACGCTCGCAACATGTTGCAACAGAGTAGAATTGTTTTATTCACCTAACGGTTTTTGTAACACCTAAAAATAATCGAGATAGATATCGATAGCCGAGACAAGTTAAATTCCGGGTGACTGTCTGTCTGTCCGTCCATTTGCGCAAATCTAAACCAATCACCAATAAAGATATCGGTATAAATCTGTGCACAAATCAGGCCTCCAAGGTATTCCGTATCACGTCTAAAAATTGTGGAAATCTGACCATAGATTTTCACGTCCACAGATACCGAATATGTGAACCTCAGTGCCTATGACTGACTTTTTACCGAAAATATTATTCAATATGTGAGATATATTATTTAAATTCAAATAAAATCATTTCCTGATGAAAATGTGTCCGTGTAACAAAAATAGGTAAAGTACTTTCAATACTTTCCATAAATCCCATATACCTAATATAAAGGTTTTGGAACTTTCGGTTGGCTTTGTACCGTATATATCGTTCAATCTGCTAGGTATCTTAATGAAATTCGGAGCGCTTCATTTCGAGGTAACAATGTTTTCTTGTGCCGAAAATGAATAAAATCGGGTCAATACTTCCCCTAGCCCCATGTACCTATTATAAAGATTTTCATACTTCCACTTGACTTTATAGCATATACATCGATCAACCTGTGAGGTATCTTAATGAAACTCAGAAAGCATATTTTTCTGGTAGTAGTATGTCGCGATGTCAAAAATGGATAAAATCGAGTCAATACCCTCTAGCCCCCATATGTCTAATATAAGAATTTGAAATTTGCTTTATACCATATATGTCAGGAAAATATAAGATATCTTAGCAAAATTATGTGAACGCATAATATTGGATTGTCAACACCTGAAAATAGTTGACTCCCCGTATTGAATCTCATAAATTGTGACAGTATAAAATGTTTGGTTACGACCGTACTTAGTCATTCTTTACTTGTTTGTTTTTGTTTCTGTTTCTGTTTCTGTTTTTCGCTTGCCTGCTTTGTTTGTCCCGGTCTGGTCGGTCCATCCAACAGCAGCGCAGCAGCACTAGTACCAGCACCAGCACCAGTTAGGCTTACTGGACTGACTCTTTTAACTGGCAGCGACAACAGCTGCCAACTGGTGGATGAACTTTGTCTGCGCCGAGGCGAGAGCTCAGCCGGCTCGTTTTAAAAACTTCTAACTGCCCAAGTCATGCGGCGTCATCCGTACAACAATTGTGAAGGGAGTGAGCAAGCAAAGCATTAAAACAAATGGAAAAACGAGCAAATGGGAAAAAAGTATATGGCGAAATCCAAACTCGAAATGTTTGCGAAGAAAAAAGTAAAAATAACACGAACAGGATATCGGCGCAAGCAGGAAAGTTGTCTCGTTTACGCGTTTTTTTTTTTTTTGTTTTTTTGTTTTTTTTTTCGGATGGACCCGAATGCTATGCAGATATCGCCACAATTTCGCAAGCACGAATGTTTCTATGCATGTGTTGTTGTATGTTTGAATACATAAATATGTGTGAGTGTGTATTGTATGCACGAGAAGGGGTCAGTTAAAAGTGTCGGTGGCATGCATGATTGTGTGCATTGGCAATGGGTGTGGATTATCGAGTTAGAAATACTAAACTAAACTGAACTGAACTCAGCTGAGCTTAGCTGCTCGGCTCTGCTCTGCTTCGCTTTGCTATGTTATGCTTGCGGGCGCCGCGACTGTCGAATGCCGTTTTTCGCACACAATTCAAAGCCAGAAAAGCATTGAGTGCTTAACAGGCACCCTCATTCCATTTACACCCACACACACACACACACGCACACACGTATATAGTGTATGTATGTGTAGTAGATATTGAGTTTGGGCTGTAGGCAGCGCATTGCTTTCGTTTCCTTGATTTTTGCCCTCAATGCGAACGCTACTGTGTGAACGGATGTGGGCAGATTAGGTGTATGAAATATTTGATTGTCATACTTTTTATTGTTGTTGGAACAATGTTTTAGCAATGTGAACTAGCAATGTGCGACTATATCTGTTTGATATGCGATGCTTCCTTGACACCTAATGGCCGTAAGGGCGTGTGTTTTAATAGCATCACCTGCAGATTGTATGTATATTTGTATATGATATGTCGGTATATGTGCATATGTACATATGTGTAAGTTAATCCTTCGATGGAAGATTTTTAAGTATAAAATATTTATTAGAAAGCGAAATAATAGAAATAAATAAGAAAAAAAGATGTACGTGTAAAAGAAATTTAAAAAAAACACCGAATTTGAATATTGGGTTGATTTTGTAAGAAAAAAATATTAATTATGTCCAAGTATTTAAAAAAAATTCACTTGCTTAATTGATATCAATTGTTACAAACCATATACACAGGAAAACAAAAGGGAAATCACTTTTACTTTAGTTTAAAAGAAGTAAATAGATAAATAAAAAAATAAAAAAAAATAAAGAACAGTAAAAAAAGTAAAATAAAAAAAATTAAAAAATGAAAAAATAAAAAAATAAAAAAGTAAAAAAATAAAAAAAGTAAAAAAAGATAAAAAAAAATAAAAAAAATAAAAAAAATAAAAAAAAATAAAAAATTTAATAAAAAAAAATAAAAAATTTAATAAAAAAATTATAAAAAATAAAAAATTAAATAAAAAAAAAAGAAAAACTAAAAAAATTAGATAAACTAGAACGTGAATTTTAAAAATACATATGTTTTTTTTTGTAAAATAATATATTACAGAAATATATTGTATTATATGCAGTGATATTCTTAAGTCAAATTATAAAAATTAAGGTTATGTATATATTACAAATAAAAAAAAACTATTCTTAAATATATAACAACAATATAAGACATTCTTAAATATACAAATTGATATAATTATTTATTTTTATTTGAAACAAAGCTCATAAATTACTAATTGGGTTTAGGGAAGATCTAAGCAGATAGCATTTGCTTTTGAGATTAAACTTAAATATGCTCAAGAACGTATTTCCATGTATATTTACTACAATAACTCAATTTTCTACAACAGAATTTGACCAATATATACGGTGTAAAGTCCACTAGAATTACGAAAGCCATTGTACGTACTATATGGGGGCTGGGGTAGTTCGTTGATCGAGTACAGTCATTTTTGCCAACAAACTATAATATAAAAAAGATTATAGGTTCAATTAATTTTGCTTATCTTATATATTGCCCGATAGAAGACTTCCCAAAAAGAAGTTTGAAAATCTTATATTAGGTGTATGGCGGCTAAAAGAAGTACTTATCCGATTTTAACCATTTTTGACACAAGGGCCCGTCATTTTCAGAGCAAGATGCTCTCTGAATTTCATTAATACATCTCACAGATTAACCGATATTTTCGGTAAAAAGTCAGCCATAGACACTGGGTTCACATATTCGGTATCTTGCTACTTGAAAAATTATAGTCCGATTTCGACTGTTTTGGAAAGTGCGATGACGTAACTTGAAAGCACTATTTGCGTGAAGTTTTATTCCGATATCTTAATTGGTGCTGGCGTTTTATACCGTAAATAGAAAGAATCATATAAAATTTAAGATTGTGTTTTATGAAAAATAGGCGTGGCTCTGGTCCGATTTCACTCTGGGCAACATGTTACGAGAGCATACCAAGTAAATCGATGCAAATTAAAAATTGAGGCAATTGTGTCTTAAACTAGGCTTAAAGAACCGAAAAAGAAGCAAAAATATGAGCCAAAATCCGAAAGAAAATCGAAAAGAAGAATCTGGAAACACTTCTTCGAAGTTACATTAACGGTGACCAGCCTTTGCATAACAGCACAAGAAGTAACACGTCTACATACATATGTATTTACTTATATGCATAGATTTGTTGATTTATTTGCCACATTTAAAAAGATATAAAAGTGTGGAAAATCGAAGGAATCGAGAGATGAAAAATGCATTTTCGCTGCCGCATGCAGTTCAGCTTACCATATGCTTATGCATGTATGTTTATAAAAAATATATGGTATGTGTATGTGTGTGTGTGGTATGCACCAAGTTAAGCGTGCAAAAGATGCTGTTGCCGATGACCACCGCGGGCTACGGCAAAGTCGGCAAAGTAATCGGGTGGCGGGGCAATGATGCCGACTATGTGTGTCTGCCTTTGTTGTTGCTGTTGTAAATGAACATGTGTATTTCAGCTTGGCTTTGTCACTTGACATATTGAGCAAGAAAGAGGCATGGCATTGCGTACGCCTTAAACGTTGCACGTTGCACGTTGCACGTTGTGTGTGGAATTTAGTGTGAAATATTCAAAGCATCTGTGTTGGAGGTATCATTTAACGCGTGTATATAATGTCTTTAAACATATATTTTTGTTTGTTTCTATGTGTTTGGTATGAAAGTGAATTTGTTTAGGGCTTGATGTTAATTACTTTCCGATCTCCGAGAGAAGTTGCAAACATTTTTAATATAATTTTAGAAACATGTTTTCTTAATAGCGCCGGTCCACCTTGTGGATAACTCCGGTTATATTTCTTAAATGGAAAAGCTTTAAACTCTTCGCAAGTTGTCGTGCTTAAAATTAATTACAAAATAATGAAATAATTTGATATGATAACTGCTTTTAGTTTAATTCCATCTCACGAAATATTGGTCAGGAATAAGACAATCATATAGCATGGATTTGGGGTTTAATAAATATAAAATGATTAATTATTTTTTAGTCTATAAACAAATAAATCTTTAGATGTATATATCCGCTCTACTTCTATGTGGTTGAAATCGAGAGAAGATAAAAATTTGAACCTCATAGAGATCTCTTCTTTCTCAGATCCTCATAGAACGAATAATTCGCTAGTGTGTTTGAGGTATTTAATATCACATGCTACAAAGCCACCATTTCGGCCCATCTCTTAGCATAATTTTTACACATTAAAGTTTTACAGACTCCCTTTGAATAGTGGATCATAGCCTTGTATTTAAGTGACATGTCGAATATACCGTTTCGTTGGATTATGTTCTGTAAAAGTTGGAGATCATATATACCTTTTTCGACAAACTTTTCCCATTGCCGACAGTATTATCATTTATTGTTGAGCTTAACCACACTTTTTTAAAGTTCGTTTGAAAGTTGTTTACTTTAGTTGTCATTTTTGTAGTACCGGAAAACATTCTTAAAATAATTTTGAATTGAGAATCCTTGGCCAGATTAAAACCAACTCCGTTTCGGTTACGTAAACCCAACTCGTGAGAACGGTTTTGTTTCCATTTTTCAACTATGATTTTTCTAATTAGAAACATTTACAATACTTTGGCCTAATAGTTTAAGTAAACTAAATCTTTTTTTTTTTTCTTTATAACTAAATCTTCTAAGTCTCATGTGGCCTGTTAGGCTGTTTTTTTATATAGCATTTGCTCACTCTTTAGGTTTTCGTCCGACGATAGACCACGTACGATATCAATGCCCTCATGCAGCATATCCTCCGCTGAAAATGATTATCTTTAAGTCTTACTCACATTCCTTTATGCCTACCAGCATATCCATCGGCATCTGCATCCGCTTTTGACCAATTCTCCGTGTGCTATGGAACCATGTCATTGCCTACATCCAAGTAGCATGTGTTTCCATATTCCTGAAATGTACGTATCAGTAAGTTTACTTAAGTATTGTACGTACATAAGTGCGTTTTAGAATGTCGTGTCATATGCTGTTATATGATCCGAGTAATTGATGATGCGTTTCGCACTAAACTACAATGGCTCAGCAACAATTCCGCCTTTGAGTGTGTTTTTCTCTGTCACCGAGCGCTTGTGCGTAGAATTTTAATAAGATTTTCACATTGGTCAAGGGTTACAGTGCGAGAATTAATCGGTTTTAATTTACTTAAATGTGAAGCCTTTGCAAGAGCTTAAATAATTTCTTTTTAATTTTGTTTAAAGCCCTCTTTATGTAGCTCTGAATAGAGCAGCGAGGCCGAAATTCCTTACCCATCGTGATTTGTGGGTTTGAATAGTGTTGTTACTGTTACTAGAGGACGTGAGTAAAATAATATCACTATCATTTTTTCGAAAAATATTTTGAATACTGAGCGCGTTCTGAGTGTACTTATTTGAGATATGACGATTTATGGAGTTTGTGTTTTGAATATAACGAGGTTGTCGGGAAAATATGAATCTATTATATATCATATTTAAGTTTGTTATGCGGCATTATGCAGTATATAGTATTAAGGTCCTTTGTCCAAGTAAGCTTTTTTTTTTTTTTTTTGTTTTTGAAATAGTTGTTAACATAACGTCACCAAAATAGCTGTTCAAATCAATCAAACACGTTCATAGAAATTTTGATTTCGAAATGTAAGAGAAATTTAATATATGTATTTTCATGCAGTGCCATATTTTTGTTACTAAAATAGCTCATAAATGTCGCTGAAATCTCGGATTTGCATTTGTTTGAACACGTTTTTGTCAACAGATGGCACTGCTGTGAATCCTTCGTTAAAAACTAGTTTTTGAAATATTTCGAAAAAGTTTATTTGCACTAATCTTATATATACAGATCTGTATCTAATTTTTTTTAACAAACTATTTATTAAATAGACCAAATCATTCCATTGAAGTTTGTTTTTTAACAATTAATCCCAACGGTTTTAGTAGTTGAGCCTCAAATTAAATATACGTCAATAGATGGCGCTGCTGTGAAGCAATTGTTAAAATTTAGTTTTTGAAATATTTTTAGAAATTTTAGGTGCACTAATCTTATATAGACAGATATGTGTTTAATTTTTGTTAATAAACTATTCATTAAAGGGACAAAATCAAGCCATTAGAATTTTTTTTAACGTTTGATCCCATTGCTTTGGTACTTGAACCTTAAATTAGAAAGTTAACCAATTACTCACAGTCATTTCAATATATATTTCTTTCTTTTTTGCGGATAATAAGTAATTATTTTTTATTCCACGAACACCTTATAGTTTTTTTTTTTTACGTGTATTGTCCTTTGTAATGCTCTAACATTCAACACAAAGTGTTCGAAATGAAAAAGAAGAATTTCCTCTCTGAAATCAATATGCCACCGTAATAGGACACATATTGTATGGGTCTTGTATATTGTTTCGGTTTTTTCCTGCAGTTTGTGAACATTTCTCAACCAAACAGGCAAGAAAATGAGCGCAGGAACAAAGGACCAAACAACATGTAATCCTGCAAAAACACAGCAACACAAGCTTAGAGGAATTATAAAGTGCTTCTTTTATCGAACAATTATGGATGTTGTGTTGTCTGTTGCTGGCATTTTTGCTGCTGCTGCTGCTGCTGCTGCTGGGCTGATGAGGGCTCAAATACACACGCACACACACATACTTGTAGTGTGTTTGCTAGCTGGCAGGACATGTTGCAGGTCACTGCAGTTATTGCAGCCGCAGCTACTTGTCGCAGTTGCCACACAAGACACTTACATACTGGCAATATATCGATGCAACGGTATGCATGGTTGTGTGTGTGTGTGTGTGTTTTTTGCATTTCATATTGTAAAACTACACGTCAGAGCACTTGATGTCTTTTCAGCAAATATGCACACACAAACACATAAATATGTATATACATATAAACAGCATACAGTTAGTAATTGTATTATTGCAGCCATGTGGCAAGTGTAGGTAATTGAATGAGGCCGGGTCGTGCCCAAAGGCTGGCAAGCGCAATAGACAGGAAGCTCGTTGCCAATTCATATTCATTGCAAGGCAAACGAAAAGAAAACAAATGCAAAAAAGAAAGAAAAAAAAAAAAAACAACAACAAGTGCAAAAAATGCAAAAAATGAAGAAAGGGGACAAATCAGCAACGAAAAAGTGCCAAGTTGGGGCAAGTAAAGCATGCAAATTCCTATTACAACCTGCGCTTAAGTTGCCTGCTGCTGCTGCTGCTGCTGTATGGCCGCTGCTCACACATACCAATGCAATGGCACATCGAGCACGATGCACTATGAACGGATGCCATTATTGAGGTAACTAACGAAAAATGAGATTTCCAGTTGTGCCACTTTACAGCTGACTTGGCGCTTGAAGCAGCAATAATGTCATATTAGCAATGTATGCATAAGTAAAATACGTGTGCAGGTATGTGTGCATATGTATGGGATTTCCTCATGTGCGTATTTTTCACATTTAAGTATTAATGCACGTGTAGCCATTTTGGTTGCAATCACATATGTATGCGCATGTGTGCGTGTGTGTGTCTGTGTGTGTGTGTGTGTGTCTGTGTGTGTGTGTAAGTAATGCTGTTACTGGCTCCTTTTACTTTGCCCCGAGAAAGCGGAAAATTAGTTCAAATTTGAGGGAGAATATTGTGCGTTTTTCTCAAACGAATTTTTCCATTGCACTGTTGCAATGCGCTGGGCCTGCAATGACCCTTGCCACATTTGCCAAATGTCGTATTTGTTCCGTTTTCTCTCTATGGTCTGTGCATAAACTAACATTTGCAGCTGAAGTAAATGAGTTTACTTTGGTATTTATTAGCTATACGCTTTGGAAAATGCTGGAGGGCAAATTCAGGGCAAACATACATACACACAAATGTAAAAGCATAGGTAGTGTGGACCTAGAGTTTTATAAAAGTCAAAATAAATCGAGTGCACATTGTAACTTATCTTCCTTATCCGCCTTATCTTCCTTCCACAAACTTATCTTCCTTATTTGAGTTACCCATTGTAAAGTCCAACTGAAATACAGAAAACAGTTTATTGGTACCAGTTGGGCACCTTTCTTAATTTTTTTTTTTCATTAGATTCAGAATGTGAGGACTACGGGAGAGAATGACCCGATCTCATTCACATTTGATATCAAATAACAGTATTTTGCCGAAGTTCCACCTTTGGAGGGGAGTTGCCACATTATCAAATAAAATTAACCATTAATCATCATACTCCGTACATTACATTTGAACTATAGAAAAGTATGACTCGACATCTTTCACAATAGGTACTAGAAAAATATTGTTTACCCGGAGATACTCATATTCCATATACTCGTATCATGGCCTTTGAGTAAGGACGGATTTCGACCATATTTGGAGGAGTGTTGCCACTTATCAGTGTGCTGAATGTTTTTCGGCATCGTTTTTGATTTTTGAATTTTCTAAAACTTTTTTGTAAAGTATAATAAGTACAAAAAGTGTGGTTATGGTGCCAGTTTGCTCATTTTAAAACCCTAGAAAAACACTGTTTTGTAGGCTGTAGTCAAATCCCGCTATTTTGCAATATCGACTTTCTCAAAAGGTCAAGGAACACGTCTACCAAGTCACATCATATATATTATATAGATTAACCCTATACTTACTCCAGTTATCACGAAGAGATGGATGAATCAGTCAACAGGCATCCGGAAATCAATGCGCGATTGGGTCATGCTAATTTTTTTAATACGCTGAAATTAGCTAACGCGATTATTTTAAGGTGTTACGAACAACCGTTAGGTGGAGAAAATATTTTGCTCTTATGCAAAATGTCGCGAGAGTATGAAAATGTATCGCTATAAGTGACATAATGCTCTAAAACTCCGTTATAAAAGCGTTATATGAAAAAGTTTTGATTTTCTCAATTCTTCGTAAAGATTTTGTAACTTTAATAAATGTTTTCGATTCAATGAAAATCGGGAATGTGTTTGCAAAACGTGGCTGGGGGCAAAACGGAATTGAGGTTTTGCTGTCAAACGCCTGCCACAATGTTCTACTTTCCACGACAAAATTGCCAACAGCTAGCCAACATGTGATCACAGTAACAACAACAACAACAACAACCTGCATTTGTAAACAAATTGCAGTACATAGAATAGAAGTCGCGCAACAACACAGCAAAGTAATATCAGTGAAATAATAAAAAAAGCGCACAAACAACAAAGTCGCCCAAAGCAAAACGGAAAAACAAAACAAAGGCAATAAAAGCGAAGAAAAACGTTTTGCTTTACAAGCAAATATGCGAGTTTTCTTCTTCTTCTTCTTTTTCGTTTTCGTTTTTGCTTTTATTTTTTATTTTTTTTTAATTATAATTTTTACAATCACCTCTCTTGCTGTCGTTATAGTTGTTGTTGTTGTTGTTGTTGTTGTCGTCGTAGTTGTTGTTGTTGTTGTCGTCGTCGTAGTTGTTGTTGTTGTTGTTGTTGTTGTTGTTGTTGTTGTTGTTATTGTTGTTGTTGTTGTTTTTATTGTTATTGCTGCTGCTGCCGGCACCTTGTTGGCAGCATATCAAGTTGAAGCTAAGCAATTATGCGTATTAAATGTTATTACTGCCGCTGCCGGCAGCATCATCAGCAAACTCATCATCAGCCTCATCCACACACACACACACACACACACACACACACACACACACACACACACACACACACACACACACACACACACACACACACACACACACACACACACACACACACACACACACACACACACACACACACACACACACACACACACACACACACACACACACACACACACACACACACACACACACACACACACACACACACACACACACACACACACACACACACACACACACACACACACACACACACACACACACACACACACACACACACACACACACACACACACACACACACACAAACACACACACACACACACACACACACACACACACACACACACACACACACACACACACACACACACACACACACACACACACACACACACACACACACACACACACACACACACACACACACACACACACACACACACACACACACACACACACACACACACACACACACACACACACACACACACACACACACACACACACACACACACACACACACACACACACACACACACACACACCACACACACACACACACACACACACACACACACACACACACACACACACACACACACACACACACACACACACACACACACACACACACACACACACACACACACACACACACACACACACACACACACACACACACACACACACACACACACACACACACACACACACACACACACACACACACACACACACACACACACACACACACACACACACACACACACACACACACACACACACACACACACACACACACACACACACCAAGTGCGGCGTCGTCGGTTGTGTAGCGACGAGTCAAAGCGACCGACAGGCCGAACCAGATAGCGTCAGGTTCGAGTGATGACGAATGACGAATGACGAATGACGAATGCGAATACTAAGTGACAGTTGAACGTTGTGCATTGCAATCTGCTGATGTATTGCCGCCTGCCACCTGCCGCTTGCTGTTGTTGCTGCAGTTGCTGCTGTTGCTGCAATAATATATAATAGTTGTTATCAGTCGCTGGCATTGTCAGCCGCATTAGAAAATGAATATTATTATAAAATGCTTGTGGCTGAGTGGCGTGGCGTGCACTTGCACTCACGAAATACCTCTCACATGCATACATATATAAAGATGGCTATGTGTTCGTATGCATATATGTTTGTTTGCATGTAAAAAGCAGTTGCTTTCGCAATCAATGCATTTATTTTAGCTAATACATATGTATTCAGCCATATGCCATTTACTTCGGCTATTGAAAATTGTTACATACATACATGTGTATATACATATATGGAAATATGTATGCGTATATACTTGTAGTTATAACCACATAAATGCATATTTTATTTGGAAAATTGAGCTCTGCTGCCTTCTTCCTAGTCAAGTTTCATAACACGTGCATTTGTATGCGCTCCCTTCCTACCGCCGCGCCGCGCTAAACTCCATTGAGGCAATGAAATATTTATCGAATTGCAATTGTTCGACTGTCTACGCTTTTTGACGCTGTTCGACGCTGTTTGACGCTAATAATGCTGTTACATATGTATGTATGTATGCTGCTAATGACGTTGTAAGTGTTGCCCTTATTTGCAATTCTGTTGTTGCATAAATTTTTTTTTATATATATGTATAGGTTTATGTAAGCATGCATACTTATCTAATATGTGTACCCGGCAGTGAGAACAACTAGTTATCAGGTACTTAGTAACTAGTATTAACCATATACTCGAGTAGTCCGAATGGACTGTCTTATTTTGAAGTCCTACGAGAGGGCAATTGTTCGATTTTGTTCGGAAATATGCCAGTTTCAAACTAGTCTTTAACTGATGCATAACTTTTGAGTTCAATTTATAACCTCCGGAACAATTTTAATCTGCAATTTTTCCAGATTCTTCCTATTTTAATGGAAAAAGTACTGATTATCGGTCCAAACTTTGCTCTTTTTCTTAACCAAATTTCGAAAATATCTGTATAAGTCTAATATTTTCTGTCTAGCTGTCTTATTTCTTTAGTTTTAACTTGGAATTTTATATATTCATTACAAATATTTATTTTCAATTAATTAATTTTAGAGGGTAGACAAAAAGTATTTCTACTTTTCAAATGTTGATAAAAACCCCCCACCAAAAATTATAAAATTGTATTATTATGTAATTGCACAATAACGGATTTTGTATATTTAAATAACACATACTTACTTCTTGCATCTTGGAGTAGGGATTTTCAGTGACTGGTGGAGAATTTTTTTGAGAAATGTTTTTCTGTAAAATATCACACATATTTACTTATAAAAATGGTTTAAACTCAGCTAGGTAGCCGGATCACTATGTTGGGTACATTGGGGCTAGGCGTAGGCCTGAGCAGATAACATTTACTTGGGGCATTAAGCTAAGGTATGCTCGAAAACATATATCTAGTCAGTTTTATGTAGATAGCTCATAATTCATACATATTCGGTGTAGAGTCCACTAGAATAATAGAATATGTCACCCATTTTTGATATCTCACGGATTGACCGGTATTTTCAATAAAAAGTCAGTTACAGGGATTGACGTACACATATACGATATCTGGAGACTTTAAAATATGTATTCCGAATTTCGATGGGACAGATGTACGATTACACCCATTTGCATTAGCAACCTTATTAAAGTGCCAAGGAACGCGTGTACCAAGTTTTGTCAAGATATCTAAATTTTTGCTAAAGTTTCGCTTGCACGGACGGACGGATCGATAGTCAAGCGGAATTCAACTCGTCTCGTCATACTGATCATTTATGTATATATATTTATTTATTTTTTTTTATCAATCTCGCTTAATTTTAGGTGTTACCAACAACCGTTAGGTGAACAGAACTCTATTATACTCTGTTGCAACATGTTGTGGGAGTATAAAAACTGAAATTAATTAACAATTTCTCTAGTTTCCCTGTGAAAAATATTTACTTCCTTTGGTCATTTAAATTTAAGTGTTTTGTTGGAATAAATATGAAATATTCTACCAATTTGCGCCTTTAAATCGAAGTGTGTCAATCGTTTCGTGGAATTCAATTGCGGTATTTCCTGTACTGGCATTTGCCCTCGCCTTCGCTTGCCTGCTGCTATCATTTACCAACATTGGCGATGGTGGCGGTGGCGGTGGCAGTGGTGAGGTGATGTGCGTGTGTGTATGTGCGCTGAAATATATGAGGCTTCATAAACGTACTTCCAAGGTGCTTAATAAATTTTGCGCACAAGCCACAAAACTGCAAAGTAGTCACATTTTTTCCTTCTCATTTTTCATACATAATCTTTCATTTACGAGCACTTACGAACTAACAAAAGGTAAGGCAAAGAAGAATGCCGTGTCGATGCCGTGCGACGTGCGGCTAATGTGGCTTTTGTGTCTTGCGGTTTTTTGCTTTTGTGCCTCTTCTTTTTTTTTTTGTACTCTTTCTTGCAGCACTGCGCCCAAAATGCGAGCTGAAAAGTACCCAAACGTTCTGTCGCGCCAGAGGCAAAAGTTCAATTAAAAATGCTGCGCAGCGATGATCGAGACTAAACTGAGAACTGACCGACGATCAACCAACACCGGCCAACAGCGGCAAGAGGCCGTGATGTGCCGCCGTTGTTGCAGTGGTCAGTGGTACGGCGCGAGGCGCTTGCGTGCGAATAAATGCAACAATGTAAGAAACTGGTTAATTTGCAAGAAAGCTTATGCGCCTGCGTTCATGTGTCACGTTGACTGTCCGTGGATCGGCCGCTCGCCTCGTAAGCTGCTCGTGCAGCGATCGGCGTGCGGCAGGAGGAGACCAACTTTTGGCTGTCCGGCCCCATTGCGTGGCGTGTCAAAACGTAACTTCAACTTGGGATAGGTTAGAGCGTACGGCGCGTGCAGGCGAACTCCCGCTAGGCAAAATTGCAAAAAAACAAAAAAAAATTAGAAAACTGCCAACGAACGTGCGCTGGCTGCACTGCGGATGAGTTGTTGCTTGGCATGAAAGCATGAAATGCACAGCATAAAACGCATAACAATACAAAGGAATTGAGAAACAGTTGTACGCCAAAGTACAATGTACCTTAGTCCGTAGCAAACAAGCAACAACAATGGCCGTAACGAAATGCAAAACAAAGGACACGAAAAGGTGCAAACGGGTGGAAAGAATCCACAGCCAAGCCAATAATATGTTGCGCTTTGCGGTTATCGCTTGTTGTTGTTGTTGTTGAACGGTTTTGTGCTGGTTGCGTGGTACGCAGCAGCTCCGATGGCGCAGCCACAGAGTGCAATGAACGTCGTGTCCGGCGTCCACACCGTCAACCATTTGCCTGCTCGTTGCGTTCTTTAATTTTTGTTTTCTTTCCCATTTCTTTCCACAAATTTTTGATGGTCTTTTTCGAGTGTGTGTTAAATTGTGTATGCACGCCAGCAGCAATGCCCCAGCTCATTTGTGTTGTCTACCCGCGCGCACGTTCCCCGCACACCCCACCCTTGTGACTCCGCCATCTTCGTCTGCTGCTCCACCGTTTAGGTCGCTCACAATTCACAGCTGTCTTATGCGCATGCGCATTGTTCGTAAAAATTTTCGTTAATAAATTGCTTAGTCTCAGGCGCTGCGCCGCTGCATGGCTCCACAATGCGTTGGCCTTTGCGATCCCTAGCCAACAGGCTACACACACACACACACACACACACACATAGAGGCATGCTTCACATATGCGTAGTAGCCGCCTTGTGTTTCGTTGACTCGTCGGCATCCGCGTCGTCATTCATTATCTGTGACCATCTGCCGTTTTTTGCCATCATAATTTTATTGCTTAACCTCCACTTGCTGCTGTCGCCTAACTGGCACTGTAGTCTGCAGACCTCTGTGCGCCCATTTGGTGCCACTACGTGTGCATATACATTTTTATTTGTTGTACTCAGCTCCGAAATGCAGGTACTTCTCCCACTGCTCATCTCCGCCAACGCCCCTCTCAGAAGTTGTTCAATAAAATTACTGCTAACTATAAGCATTTCTTCATTGGTCATAATTGCCATTTGTCTTCTGCTACCGTTCTTCAATTCTTATTTTGGTTTTTATCTTGCTCACATTTGTACTTTGCATTCCGCTCCATTCTTTCCATTGGCTCCAGTCAGCGTACTGTCCAAACTGTCTTTCAACGACAAATGGCCAAAAAAACTAAAAAAAAAAAAAAACAATAAAAAAATATTATCGACGTTTTAACCTGCAGTGTTATTTAACGCATATATCCATTATATAGCTTTAAATATAACCCACATGCGCGTTTGTCAAAAAAATCGCGACAAAACCACCGGGTGCGTTCAAAATTTTGGTCCTCTGTGCTCCATAGCCCTAGGTGGTGCTTCTTTCTCTTTCTCATCCCGATCTCCTTGACAATTGTTGTAAATATTTGCCAAAATTCACTAGTTTTATTGTCGTCGATGATCACTGCCATAGTCCTCGGTATGGCATAAAATTGTATGTACTGAAAAACGGCACAACTGCCCGCATCGCCACCATTTTATCTGTCGAGCAGCCGCCTCATTTATCTGATCGCTCTGGTGTGGAGATCCCTTCTCATCGCAATGTTGTTAGCAATTAGTTTGCTCTGTCGGAAATTGTAAGGTTATTTGCAGTGCAAGAAATAACGGGATTTGGTTTAATTGAGAGAAATATTCAAATGCGTCAGTAAACCTATTGGGCTTTAAACAGTAAATAGAGACGTTTTCACGATCCAATTGATTACGGTAATTTCACAATTTAAAAATAGCGGGATTTGGTTTTATTGAGAGCGAAAACTATTGAACCTAGGCGAACTTTTAACCTTTAACTGACCAATCGATATCGGTAATCTCGATTGAAAACATAGAATCGTAAAGATTTGATTTTTAGGTGACAGAACCCAAGTTTATCGCAATTCTCCATGCACCGGAGACTGCTTCTCAGTTGAAGTCCTGTTTCACAGACCTCTGCTGTGAAACATATGCCTTTTTTCAGTCCCACCTCTTGTTAAACAGGCATTGCAAAGTAATATCGGATTGGTTCCACAAAATCTTCCTCTAATTTAGTCCAGAATCCAGCCAAGTACCTCATATCGGTCTGTAACGGCACTTCATTGGAAATAGTGGGATGTGTTGTTCAACTTAACGTAGTTGTCGGATATGATCAGAGAAAGGTTTCATAAAAACACAACGAGGAGCTGTCGGCTAATTTAAGAATATCTGGCGCGGTCTATTCAAACAACCTTTTTATTGCTGAACGAATATTACTCTTCTTTTGAGAAGATGTACTCATCCATATATTTTACATAGAGCAAAACATGACACAACATCGGTCAACATAGCATTTGTATATCATAGCATAAGTTAACTTGCATTGAATTTGTAAATTGTTGCAATAAGGCAAATTTCGATTATGACTACAATATACTTTTTAATAAAGCATCCTCTTCTTTCCCACTGGGTAGCCTTTACTCTCTCGCATTCAAGTGCATACCTACTACCCCAACCAACTATTGTCTGATTCAGTTCTTGTTTTGGTGCTTCTTCATTTCATTTCTGCCTGTTCATCGCCCTCCACCATCATTAGGTGCATATGTATGGATCCAAGTTTGATGTTTTCTCACTCGTAATTTGATAATTTGATAATTTCTTTTGTTAGTGATCTTTTTTTTTTATCTCTCGCCCTTAGAGGGTTTACTTACCGTCGTCGTATTGTTCGTCGTCCTCATCGCCTTCATCGCCATGATCATCATGTTCGACATTATTTTACTTTGTAAATTGGTTGCACCTTTTTGTTAGGCCTCTTGGTGTTGGTGTTGTAAATAAATATTCTGCACCTGCATTTTGGGGTTTTTTCCATTCACCATGTGTACTTACCTGCAACTGTTTATCCACTGCCACTGGTGGCAGGGCCTTGGTGGATCGTGTCGTTTTTCGAGGAAATTTTACTGCGTTGATCATTGATTCTCAATTAAGCATTTGAGTGTGTGCAATTGACAGTGATCGCAGATAAGTTTGAAGTAATTGGTAGGCGACTCACATACGAGTATGTATCATAATTTGATGGAGTATGTGGGCTACTTTAGGAATTCAATTTGAATTATTTTATTACTTATTTACTATAGTTTATACTGAGCGTATATGATTTGCATATACATTGAACGTTTTGAACGTAAGAATTTAGATTTATAATAACAAGTACCGAAGTGATCTATCTAGAAAATATTTTGGTATAAACCTTATCTTTCATCAAGCGTTCTTAAAGAGCGTTATATATTGTTGTAGATTTGGACTAACCCTTCGACTTTGTTTTTTCAGTTTTCCAACTAAAAATTCATCGTTCTTCATTTCCGAAATATGCTCACAAAATATGTTACTGCAATTTTCACACAACTTTTTTGCCGTTTGAAATGAATGAAACCGTTTAAAATTAGCAGCGTTTCTATCAGAGTGATCTGAGAAACTTTAAAGTTGGTAGCGTGGCGAATCGAACAAACTAGTGGTATAACTCAAACAGGCTGGTGTAATGAAATACAAATAGCAGATAGAGTAACAAGAGGAGATGGTTCCACATGTTATATTATTTTATATTGAATAACTTTGTTGTTATTTCATAACTAAGTTTTTTTTGACAAAAGAGTGAATCGAAGACAAAATGTAAGTTTTTTTTTGTACGGGGTCAGGATAACTCATTCTCTTTGATATATGAGAGCGCATAACTTTTGTTTTGTATTTCCTTTCTATCTCCAGTATTAGTTGTATGTTTAGGTACTAGGAGAATTATTTTGGCTACTTGGTCGACAGAAGTATGTCACTGGTATTCCTAGTAAGTGTTCGGACAGAAATTCTATTTGTCTGTAATCAGAATTTCTATTTATTTATTTCTAATTTTAACTATTTCAAATTGGTTCGTAATATCTTAAAGACCTCACAGTCAAACTAGTTAGTTCAACGTCTAGTCAAGACCTTTCATAACAGTTACAAACAAGTGCTCTTAATATTGGCAAGGAAACACTGCGAAATCTCGTTGGTGTTTTCCTATCTCCCTTTTAGCACAAGATTCGGGTTTTCGGTGTGGTATTTGATTAACGCTCTCAGAGCATATGCGATAGGATACGTTTTGTGGATATTATTTCTCCCGTTCAGAAAAAAAGTAAGTCGATAGGGCTTATATTGGTGAGACCTCTAAAAACTGTAAATTTTATAAAATCGGTATGTAGGAGAAAACTACTCTCTGCTTTTTGCTGACGTGTTTCCTATTTGATCGGACCTCAGATATAATATTCGTTTTGTGTTGGTTTAATTTGTATTTAAATAGTAATTAGTAATTACTAAATGGACTGGGTTGCTACATTCACGAATTTGAGCTACATTACCACCAAATCAATTAAAAATATTACGGCAAATATGTTAGCCGATTCTAAAAATATAAAAATATTAGGTCTTAGGGTCTAGTTCTTGCCTCATTTTTATCATTGCTGTCGTCATATAGATCTACATATATATGTCCATATAAATGTATGTCTAAATATGCCTCGATGGGTATATATTACATGTATGTATGCATGCAAGTTACTCGATAGTAACACATTGTTGCAAGTATAGGAAATTTCCACTTAAAAAGATAAGAAAATGGAATGATCTAACCAATTAAATTAATCGACATGCTTTGGTCGATTTGGGTTGTTTGCTGTCGATTTCTGGAAAGCAACGATTTGAATTGATTACATTTATTTTTGGATGCAGATATAGTGTAGGAAATATTTTGAAATAAACACAGGACAAAGGCATTTGTGACGCCCTCAATTAGTGTCTTAAATGTGAAGCAATGAATGTGCACATACACACATACAGCCACAAAACATGTGACGAGTGCAAGTGTACTCAATCAAAAGCTACCAACACACACACACACACACACATACACCGAGTTGGCAAAGAAATAATAACAAACCGGCAACAAAGAACAAGGAAACGTGTGACTAACAAAAAAACTCAAACGAACCAAATGTTCTGCAAACAAAGCTAATAATGAAGAAAGCTGAACAAAGCGATTTTTGTGAAGGAAATTGAGAAAATAGCTTGAATGGCTGAGTAGCTGAATAGACTTACTACACACACACACACACACACAAACGCACACACAGAGAGATAGAGAGAGTAGTTGGCGAGTTACCTTCACGGGAGCTGTGTCGGAAAATTCATCAACAGCAAACAAAGAAATCAATAATTGCCAATGAAGCGGGAGTGTGGTGAAGAGAAGCGCAGCGCAGAGCGGCGCGGCGAAAAAGGAAAGCCGCCTGTCAGCTATAGCTCGCTGACATTCAACTATCCTCAAAGCGCTCAGCTGGCATTTGTTCGCATGCGGATAACTTACATAGTGCACAATATATTCATGTCTGTATGCATGTATATGTATTTGTTTGTGTGTTCGTGTGTGTGTGTGTGTGTGTGCTTTTATGCGGCGAATGGCCATCAACGAAGATGTCACTTGCAGGGCAATTCAGCGAAACAGGACAATGAAGCATTTAATACACCACATACACACTTACATATTTTAACTTGTATGCGTGTGTGCATGTACATTCACATGCAGGTATGTGTATGTGTATATATGTGTGTGTGCGTGCCTTTGCAAAATGAATGACAATGGCAAACGCTGCCCGTGTGGACATAGGGAAATTGGATCGGTTTTTGCGACGCACTGCTGCGCCCACGCATGCAAATGTCCCAGCAGAGACGAAGTGAGGTCAAATTATGATCGTATGCACATAAGTACAATATATGCTTTATTGTAGCTGGACACGATAGCAGTTTAAATTCATTTAGTTCATTACTTGAAACTATCACACAGCCGCAGATTAATGTACATTAAGTAAATTCAGTGGCACCAAACTGCTGAAAAACTTTGCAAAAGAAAATCGTTTAGAATCGGTCTACAGAATCACCATAGTGAAGGCTGACTTTTCTATACTGTCTCGCTGTTTGCGATTTTTGTTGCAGTATTTGGATGGTTTAAAGTAAAAAGTTAGAAAGTTGCTACATGTTTAACAAATTTTATTCAAGAAGGAAAGCAAAATTGATGAGATAAAAAATACTACCAACTTATGTTAAATATGTTGAAGAAAGCCTATATGTGAAAGTATTTTTTTTAGCAGAGTTGCCAATTGTTAAAGGGAACTTTATGCAATAAAATTGTTAAGATAGGCGAATTATTACTTGGAAAGTTCGAAATAAACAATTTTGAAAATCTTTCTTTTACAATGAAAAAATTGAAAAAGTGATTGCCACCTGTTTGGTTTTTTATTTTTTCTAACGGAAAAAAAATTTCAAGTATAGCCAGCCATGTAATTAAATAGGTTAAAAAAAAAAAATCTGTAAAAAAAAAAAACTGTGAAAAAATTTTTTTTAAAGTTTCCAGCAACTTAAATAATTTAAAAATAATAAATTGTTAAAATAATTCAATATTGTTAACTTTTTAATTAAATAAGTTTTGCATTTAAATTATAACTGTGTTACTGTTAGTAAAGAAAGTTTCAAAATTTCTTTATCAAACTACCAATCAGCTAGTTCAACATTTCTGGAAGAGTGCTGATCGAAATATTGCTCAGCATTTAACAAATGTGAGCGAACGTCCATTTTATCATAAGATTTGTGAACTGGTATGTAATTGGTGCTCGATGAATCAACATTTAAACAAAATTTTATTATATCTCAATTCTTTTTCCAAAAAATCAAGCGTAGAAAATATATCATTTTTATTTTAGTTAATAATTTTGAGCATTTATACAAAAAATCAACATTCTATTTTTATTAATTTATATTTCTGCTCTGTTTTCTTTTTAGGTGAGTACAAAACCATAATCAAATTATTGAAATATCAAAGTTACGGATTGCTGAAGGTTGTATTGTATCTCTATTGAGGTTATGGAAGTTTAAAGTAAAAAAACTTGAGGTTAGTATTTATAACCAAATGAAAGAAGTGGCAATTAACTGACAGAATCTCAACTTTACCATATGCATCTATTGGAGAGGTCCGTGAGAATAAGATAATATAATTTTTGGAATTCCTTATAAGCATTTCTATTCTCACAATGCTTTTTTTCACTTTTTTATTTTCAGTACTTTAATTAATAAAATTAATTATAATTAATTTCTGACAATCTTTCACTTTTTTATTTTAATTAGTTACAGAGTCTAACTTAAAAAAATTAGACCATGAAATCGCCATTAAGCTTTAATTATTTTTTAAAAAAAAGTTTTTATTTAATTACTTTATTTGCCTCTTGTGTTTTGCGTTTTTTTTTTTATTTTTCATTTCATATTTTTTAATAAATTTTTATTTTGAAATAAAGAACAGCAATTCTTTCATTTCTTCCACTACTTCTTTCTATTTCATTCTACTTATTATTCGCTGAAGTATTGGTATTCCCAGTGAGAGTCACTAAAAATAATTATAATAGTTTTAGAATTAATATGAGTATTAATTATTTTGCTTTTAACTACTTTTCGGTTATTCTCTCTGTTTGTAACTACTGCTAAAGCCGTTTTTCAACATTCAATGAACAACAATCAACTAGTTGCAAACTAGTTCTTTTCCGAATACTTAAAATATAATATTTATAAGCTTCATATATAGGAAATAAGGTTTTTTTTTTATTAAATTATTAAATAATGTATAGTTAATTCTAATATCGATAATTATCCATTTACTCCCCCTATTTTGCTCAATTCTTGTATTTAAAAGAGTTATTTTCGTTAAATGTGAAATGATTTTCAGTTTACCACATTTCGGTCGGTCTATAAGCCACTAGTCGCAAACAAACTACAGATTTTAAGAACAGGCAATTAATGTTAAAAATGTTGCTAGTATTGCAATAATTTAGAAATGTTAAGTTTACAACAGAAGCTAGTGACAAAGTAGTTTTTTCAGGGTTAGTTTGTGTGTGTTTTGTATTTGTCATGAATATTTCGCATGAATTTAATTATTAACGAGTACTTTATACTAATTTTTCGCTGCTTTTTGATGCAGAAAACTTTCAATATAATATTTATGTGTTTGTGAAGTTAATGAAGGGACAGACAATTGCATTCAATTAATGTCAAATTGAGTATTTTTTGGATTAAGGGGAGAATCTCGCTAGCATTTATAAGATCTATCCTATGTATTTATGTTTTTACATACAAACATATGTATTTCAGTACACAAATGAGCAAAACGAATTGCAAATTATAATAAAAGGAGCGCTTGTAAAAATGTGCTTATAAAGTCATACACACACACACACACACATTCATGCTTGCACATCTGTATAACACATGAATACACATGCATTTGCGCAATGGTAAATATTTTAAGAAATGACATGACTTACTCATTATTCCAACGACACACTACTCACAATTTAATTGATGATGCTTGGGCAAATATTGAAGCATCATATTTATGGCACATACACACATGTCAGCTCATATGCATGCATATATTTATATTTATATATATATATATATATATGTGTGTGTGCCACACCGACCGCTTGTATTCTCGTGTTGTCTTTATGCGCTCATGTCTGGAAATAAATAGAATGTAGGGGGACACTGATGTTATTTTTATAAGAAAAAAAAATTACCGTAAATAATCAAGTTACACACACTTTACATTGATTACCTACACATGGCGGCAAGCGGGCAGGCAGGCAGACGAGGGCAAATTGATGACATTATTTATAATCTCATGTTTGTAATATGGTCTAAGAGCAATGGCGACAAAAGAAAAAGGCACTCACCTAAGCATGTAATAAAAGGATCTGCTGTCTTTGCAGCTGTATGTATCCATAAATTATAGGTTGTTTTCACAATTTTCATAATTAATTTCATTGCAAAAATCCATTTAAGCGCACGCAAATGTGTTGAAAGTGTTTCACTCTCAGCTCTACGAGGCTTGCCAATAATTCCCTTATAAATGTATATGTACATATGTGTCTGGCTCAATATTACATTGGCTTGATCTTCAGCGAGTTAAAGCACTCTTAGTAGTTTTCAATATATAACCGTTATTATTATCCGATTTCACCCATTTTCACACTGGTCAAGGAGATGCCAAAAAAGAATTGTTCTCAGATAGTTTGGTTGATATAGTTGTAGTGGTTTGTGAAATATGTACATTAAACCTATTAGGGGCTGGGGTCACACCCACTTTTTGAGAAGGTTGAAACCGCAGATGCGCCTCTTTGCTGCACTAAATAAACATTTTGTATCTTAACGAGATTTTGTGGGCGTGGCAAACAGACAGATGGACGGACAGACATTCGGAATTCAATTCGTCTCGTCATTCTGATCATTTATATATATACCTCTAATATTAACTTCATATTTATCTCGATTATTTTTAGGTGTTATAAACAACTGTAAGGTGAAGAAAACTATTATATTCTGTTGCGACATGTTGCGAGAGTCAAAACCTAATAGGTAAAAATAAACCAGTAGCAAGAAGAACAGGAAAAATGGTCTCTTTTTCCACAAGTTTTTGGGTACATTTTTCTAGAATCTATTCTCATATAGTTCTCTATTTGTTAACAAGTTGACATAAAAATTAAAGTTTTCCGACAGAAACCTATAAGCAAGTATATGCCGTTTTTTTTTTTTATAAATGAGTGAGCATTGCTTCCCCACTTACAGTCCCGCTTGACGATCGCCTTTCCAAACAACTTAAATTCCGCCCCCAATGCAACATTAGTAAATAACCGGCGATCAGACGCCAAATATCTTTATTTACTTTATCTACTTTATCCAAATAAGTGACACTACGACTATCGGGGTTCTATTAGCAGGCTGGATTGACTGGATTGACTGGATTGACTCGATTGACTTGCGAGTAGCTAGTCTATTCGCTTGCTTCACTATTTGACGAGCTGCAGACGCGTCAGTTGTTTTCCCTCCCACTTAATGTGCGAACAAACGACCGGACGCGATTATTTGCGAAGACCACACACATACATATGTGCTTGCGTTTGTGTTGTTGCGCGGCAGGTTGCCAGCTTCCAGCTTCCCCACGGAGCGAATGCCGGGTGGGTACTTTTGGAGGCGGCTGCTCCATTTAAGATCGATGACCTTCAATAAATTTGTGTCGTTCACAAGCAGACAGCTTAGTGAGAACAACCCAGCTTAGTGCTCCAGTAAAAAAACACATATGTGTATATATGTACATGAGTGTGTGTGTGTGTGTGTGTGTATGTATAACCGGGCTGGTGGTGGTGAATTTTTCTGGTGGATGTTTTTCCACGACGTTGTTGCATCGGCTCACCGCCGAAATTAGTTAGCGTCAGCTTCCACTTTGTTGTTGTTATTTTTATATACATACATTTGCTTGCTGTACTTGCTGCGTCCCGTTGGTGCCACTCGCGCACAGACGCACACTCACACACACACACACACACACAAACACACACACACAAGTATTCGTGTGCCGGCGAAAATGTATTTTTCCTTCTCAATTGCTGTTGTTGTTGTTGTTGCTGTTGCAGCTGATATGCTGACTTAACAGTCGTTATTCGCGTCGCTGGCCGCCAGGGTTGTGTGCTGATTTTATTTATTTAAAAATTTTTTGTTGCTTTTATCATATCGACTTGAAACGAAATATGGGTTGTGCGATTCGAATTTCGGTGTTTTATTTACTTTGCTTAAGGGTGTCTGTTTTTATTGTTGTGCTGTGCGCTGGGCGGCTGTTTCAACTCGGATTTCAGTGCGGCATTTGTTTTCGATATTCATTTACAATATTTTTACGCGGCCGCTCGAACTTCGCCTTATCGCTTTCCATAAAATTTCGTATATGCACTTACACCAGTTGCCGACTAATTAGAAACACTAGCCGAACTCTTTTTTCGTTTATGTGTTTCTAGCCAAAATTTCCCACTTTGTGTTTTTTTATTTTATTAAAAAATTAAATTTTTATATTTATCTAATATTCAACTTTATTTAGTTTATTAGCAGTTTTCAACTTAACATTTGTATGAGAAGTGGGCGTGGTTTTTATCCGATTTCACTAATTTTCCCAGTATGTGAAGACATGCTCGAAAAACTTGTTCTGAGCAAGTTTGGTTAATACAATATAACTTTGGCGATTTCTGAGATATGTACATTAAACCTATTGGTTATATTCATTTAATCTTTATCTCTATTTCAGTAGCCAAACTTGTTCTTTTAAAGCATTATTTTAAAGTTTTACATTAGACTAAAGAATGACCTGCATTAAGAAATTAACTTCTCAAGAATTTTAGCCAAATAATTCTAGGTAATCCCATCTAGAAATTCTTTCCGTATACAAGTGTATAAATATTTTTAGTGGATAAATCGAATTCGTGTGTTCCAGAACTTCTTGACTCCATAATTTATCTCTAATTCTATTGTGATCGCACCGGCTTAAGTTAGAGAGAATGCGATGGATTCTGCTAAAGGTTGTTCTATGAACTCGGAATTGTTATTTGGAGCTTTCATTGTAACAAATGCCATTTTTTGGCTACTTTTCGAAATTTTCTTTGAGAAATTAATCTACAAAGATAAGCTATAAGACGAAGGATGTTCAAACATTGTAACATATGAAGATGAGTTCATGATAACCTATAGTTTGGCGTTATACCTCGATTACCTTGAGTTCTGTCGAATGTTAGTTTTACTTTGCACTATCGTTTTATTCCTCAAACCTACATAAATAATAGGAAAGCAGCTCTCTGGGTCTGGAGAAAAAAGTTTAACCTCGATATTCCTCGACTTCCCGCTGTTAAAGGGATCTTGATACCTTTTAAAATGAGGTATGAGACAAAGTTATTTCCAAGAGGGCGATATAAAAATATATAGGTAACATATATTGTATATATACATATAATTTTCTTTAAAGCCAACTTAATTATTGCTATCGATTTTGTCTCTCTCGGTTTTAACCAAAGACTTTTTTTTACCAGATCAAAATTCGAACCACTTTTGATGCGGTATGCCTCTTTTGTAGAAAACTTTGGATAGCAGATTATATCCATGCGATGTAGGTGTAGAAAAAATTCTTCCTCATTGTTCTTGTAACATTGTTTGCTAATATTTCCTACATGCTTTACCTGATATAAATTTCAATTCGTTTCAATTACCTATACCCGACGGCTGAGCACCTTCTAATGTTATTGTTGTTGTAGTGACCAATCACATTCTCACCAAACTTTGTGCCGAGCTAAAATTTTTTAGGTAATAAAAATCCGGGCACACTTCGGTTATGTAAACCCGACTTTCATGTGAATTCATCTTCGATTGCTAGTCTAATTGATAGCCTCGATTTAGTAATACTATATATTGCGGTTTTAAATTCTATGTACATATATATTGTTTCCAAGCGCTTCCATTTAGCTGCCAACATTTTTACATTTGTTTCTATTTTCCTTTTGCTTGTATCGCTAGTTGACACATGTATTTATGGATATGCATGTGTACATATGTATTTATTTTTTTAAACCACACAGCGACAATTTGCCGGCGTTGTAACTCAATAAATTCTCTATTTATGTGCTTTTTTGCTATGTATGTGGGAGAAAATTCGTAAAAAATGCAAAGCCTACTAAAAACTGTTTGTTTTTCTTTCGCTAAGCTAGATCTGAAGCGATTTGTGTCTACTGACTGCTGCATTATAATGAAGTGCCTAATTTATTATCTGAATTACTTATGCAATATCTGGCTTTGTGTGTTTGATTTTCGAACTTAATTATATGGTTGTGTTCGTTTTTGTGTTTGATTTTTACATTGTGTTTTCAGAAGTACTATGCTGGTGTTCTTCATCTGAATTTCTGTCACAAAAAGGCCTCACGCCTCATTATATAGCAAGTTGTGGCTGATCTTATGTTTTCCAGTAAGAAGTTTAACTGACCTGTCCATAGTTCGTATTTGACATTATTTTGATACTACTCTAAATGATTGTCTTACTTCAGGTATTGATAGACATTTAATGAAACTAAGTGGTTTTACCTTTTACATTTCCAACATCACATCAGATATGACATTGGCTACGGACTCATTCGATATGCTCTTTGAATTCTGTCTAAGGTCCAAAGTCCAAACGTCCGTCCAATATTTTTTATTATAACATCCTGTTGAAAAAATCGCGGATGAGGAGACCTTGGCATCAGAAACTGAGCTAAATATAAATCGACTTTGCCGTATTGTTTATTTAACCTTTGGTTAACCTTGCCTTTGACCGAAGCCGAGTAATTCTTTATCTATATAACCGCCCTTAACATTCTCGGTGCCTAGAAAGCTAAATTGGAACAATACTTTGGCATTGAATTATTCCTTAAGAACTTACTACCTACTGCCAGACTTGTTTTTAGGCAGTTCATCGAATTGTTCTTGATTCGACCCAGGAGACGGAAGACAAGTCAGATGAGTTAAGTTTTGGAAAATATTTTTTAATGAAAATATACCTTTATTCTTCGATATAATCTACATCCATAGTAATCTGTCTGCTGTTTGTTTCATGACCTTCTGATTAGAGTGAACTTTTTTCACTCTTTCTTTTTTGAATTCTTTGATTCTTTGAATTCAAAAAACTCTTTTCGGCCCATGTAGTTCATTTCGTTCCGTGAAAACCACAGGGTAATTCATCAAATATCGGGTTTAGCTGTCAAATGAGATGTATGTATGCATGGTAATCTATTCGAGGCTTCCGGACTAGCGGATCTTTGTTACAAATAACTGAACGGAAGCCGATGTGAGAAAGCTTCGCAGAAATTTCGACTTTGGCGGGATGTAACTTAGAGTACTACACCTTTTAAGATCTTCTAAGGAAAGTTGATCGCAAAGTTCGAACTCTTTATGGAAAATCTTCGACAGAAAACCGTATAAAATAAAATAGGTGTAAAATTTTTCTAATTTCGACTGGGGAAAACAAATGATAATAAAACTGGTACGCTAACCAGGTTCCGTTCAGGTCCCTCTCATAACATTAAATAATAGAGGCATGCAGGGTTAATTTCTTATTGATTTTCTCAAATGAGCTAGGTCTGTATACCCCTTTCCTGCTTAACCAGAAATTCCGCTTTACATGTGTGCTTATATAGATATACTTTACAATATCCTTTACTTACACCCAAAATGCAATATCCTTCTTATGCAAAGGATCATCCTGCTTTTCGCATTTTTTACAGCTTTACGACCGATTTGTTATTTTCATATGTGGTGCTACAAAGAGTGCATGATGTCAAGTAACTCAAATACCAAAAAACAGTAACAACAACAACAACAACAACAATAAATATGAGAATAAAACATAAACCGCCTTCACCAGCACACGTTGAAACATATACACACTTATGTGGGTAAGCATTATGGTTTATTGCACTTGCTTGTTGCTAAAAAAGAAGGAGCACTGCAACAATTGCTAAAGCCGAAAAATTTGTCGGCTTTGTTGTTGCCCTTGTTGTTGGCATTGCAACAACTTGTGTGGCATTCACGCAATAAATAAAGGCAACCAAAGGAACAAGACCAAACGAAAGTTGGTGGCATTTGATGCTGTAAATGTATTTGTGTTTGTGTACATATGTATATATATTTAGATATTTTATCATATGTTGTTTTATATGTTTGTAGCCGACATTTCTTGCATTTGTGGTGTACACATAGCACTAGATTTTTCACTACGGTGTTATACAAATATTCCTATCACCAATACATATACGCTCGTGCATAAATATACATGTAAATATGTACGAAAACATAGTGTTAAAACAAATTGTTGTTGTAATGTTGCATTATGTGCACATCGTGTACATTGTTGGGAAAGCAATCTCGATCAAGTACGTATGTACATATAAACAGACTACAATACACACATACATATATGTATGTGTCCAAATGTGTGCGTGCAGTGAAAACCTATATTATAACAGTCATGAGACAATAAAGTTGCCGGTGTCAAAAAAAAAAGAAAAAATACAATAAGTGAACCTACCCATTATCTGAGCTCTCGCACAAACTTACTCTGAAAAGTACCCAGAAATGTTGATATTTCACCTTTTCTCATTAATTCCGACCTGTTTCAACAATCAATTAACTATTAAATGGCTGTTCGTATTTTAGTTTTTGAGAAAGTGTGTGTGTGAAAATTTTGAAAAACCGAACATTTTAAAAAAGAAATTGCTTGAGCTACCTACCTGTCGAGTCCATCTATAGTATCTAAATACGCATGTATTTGTGGATGAATGTGCATAAACAATTAACAAGCTAAAGAAAAACATTAAGAAAGAGCTGCTGGCCGTCTGTAATTAGGGAAGCCCACCATAATAAGTATTGTAAAAGATAATTTTGGTCTGGTCTGGTGGATTTGAAAAGTGATATCAAATTACAATAAAACGTTTTCTTCAAATTGTTTAATAGTATGCATTTTTCAGTTTATTTTCTTCATTTTATGAACTACGTTTTGTTAAAAATAAAATGAAACAAAGTTATGAAAATATTTCGAAAAATATGAAATTTGTTATTTAAATATATATATATATATAATTATATAGTAGTTTAATATAGTAGTTTATTCTGTCTTGCTAATATTACCTATGAGCGGTTGGGTAGACGAAGTCTGTTAATTAATAGGGGTTTATTGAATTTTATACCTTCTATGACTTTATGGTGATTTTTATTAAGTGCTTGTAATATGGCGGCCCCTCCATCCATATATCTACAAACAATATAGTATTATCTACAATAAATAATAAATAACAAATTTCATATTTTCCGAATTTCATATATTATATAATATTATATATATAATATATTTTATATATTTTTTTTATATAAATGTATATATTTTTTTACACAGCTTCTTTATTTATCCATTTCAGCACTAAAAAGTAGTAAGTTTTCTCGAAAACGACAACCCTGCAATATTTTAACATATTTGAAAAATTATAAAACGGTTAAGAATTGCATGTCACGGTTGAAGCATATTAAAGCCGAATAAAAAAGCAGTTGTTCGAAAAAATTAAAGCATTCTTTTCGATTGATAAATAGGTCTATATGCATATAACCGTTCAACTTAAAAATTCCACTCACGATAACCAAACGCGTCTAACCAAGTAAACCACTTGCCATAGGTAGAATAGTGTTCTGATGTAATCTTGTGCTCTACTTATGCAAACCAGCTTTCAGTAGTGGAAAGTTTTATCGAAGCAAATCGAGCTCAACGCCAATAGTCACTGAGCTCTACATCGTCTCTATTTCGTAAGAGCAGATTTTCAATGAAATTCTCGTCAAAATATTTCCTTTAAACTCTATGTTGAAACTAACGTATTTCATGTTGATTTTCTATCATTATTTCAAAATACTTTTTTCTCTAAATGGCAACCCTATATGAAAAAAGCCTTGAGTAAAAGAATATTGGATGCCAATAAACTTCCGAGTTTTGATATTTTAACCTTAAATTTACGATTGCTCAAATTTTTCACATTATTTCTTTTGTATATATATATATATATATATATATAACCATATGTATTGTGTATAACTCATATATTTGCATAAACAAATTTCTATTGAATTTCACTTTTATTACGACTTGAATTCTGCGAGGTTTTCCATGTCTTAAATATATTTTGCTCTAAATGGCAATCTGCATCTACGAGTACATCGCTTCCTCTCTCTCTCTCTCTATAAATTGAAAATATTTACCTTGAAAATCTTAAGCAGACCTTGTTGTTATTGCTTGTTTATTTTATTCCTCTTTTAAATTGCCCTCCATTTTATAAATTTATTTACTTTATATTTTATTGCAGCGATTTTTCATACTCGTACAGTAATCCCTCCGGCTAGTAAAGCATACTATTTTGAGAAGAGTCAGTTTTCTATTAGAGAAAATAATTTGTAAATTGTGCTTAAAGTATATTTTTAGTTTTCTAATTTAGAAAATAAACGAACAATTTAACTTGCAGCATGTTTCTGGCACACAACTTGACCTTCGTTTGGTTTGGACCGCATATAAAAAATATAAAGTTGCAAAAATGTGTTGAAATGGAAGACCGACCCCCATTACTTGCAGAAAATCTTTCTTAGTTTTGCTTGGCAAACATTTAATTTTGATAGGTGGCAACTCCATTTCAAAATACTTTTTTTTTAAAGACCTATTGAGTAATTCCGGAACATCCTCATAAACGTCTTATGTTTGGAAACATTTGTAATATTTTTCGTTAAACTTTTTTGAACACGTGGCAGCTCTAAAAAATATGAAACAGCTAGAATCATTTAAAGAAAATTAAGAAGAAGAAGAAGAAAATTAATAAAATAATTATAATAAATGAACAACAATTATTAAATTAATATGATGATGAAAACTGAAACTGTATAATAATATATAACCAGACAATTTATAAAAAGAATGCCCAGACATTTTTCTAAACTTCAAGACCCATTTTTGTTAAATATTTCTTAAACAAAAATTTAATAAAGTAAGGTATAAATATAATGTGAATATTTTTTACTTATAAAACGAGAAAAATATAAAAATTACAAAAATAAAAAAAGCCAAATCTTCAATGAATTAAAGCAAGTCGTATTGATTTTACTGCCGGTGCTTATTAAAATTAATTTAATTTATTAATTTATTAAAAATCATAGCGCCAAAATTTTTGTAAAATCCTCGTATCTTATAACATATACTCTTTAAAAAAATTACTAAAATACTGAGTATTCTGCTGAATTAATTTTATTTTACAGGTAACTAGGTAAACCATACCCTGAAAAAGATTATAAATACTAATAAGTGGCAATACTGATAAGAGAAAAAATTCTTAGAAATACAAAAATAAATAATGCTAAATCTTTGGCATTGGAAATTTAAATAATGACTGTATTCAAGAAAATAAAAGTACATTTTTAGATTAATATAAAAATAAAAAAGAAATGGAAATATGAAAATATAAAAATGTATACATACATATATCTTGTCTATTACCTTTAAAATCAATTCAAAAAATGTTTTCCATTATTCAATAAATTCAAATTTAGTTAAAAAAAAAAACCTCTAAATATTTCTTAAACCAAATTAATATGAAATATAGTCCATATATAAATGTATAATGCGAGTATATTCATATAAACATGTCATTCTAATAGAACAAACAGTCCTCTATGTGATCCTTAGAGATTTGGAAAAGCCAAAATTGCGCTCACTAAGTGGACTTTCGTGCTTTAATCTCAAGAGGATTGCGTTAAAATGCCGCTTACCCTCACAAATTCTCATAACTGCAGAGCGATGCTTGAATTACATGCCGACCGTATTTCCCACCACCCATTTGCTCTTGTTCTATTTGTTGTTATTGTTGTTGGATTTCTAGTGAAATTGAGCTGCCAAAGTAAAGTATTTTGATATTTTTTGCAAATGTTTTCTTCAAACGCAACGCTTACAAATATTTTTATCGTTGTTGGTATATAAATATGTGTGTGTGTGGGTGTGTGTGTGTGTGCAAAGGATTTTAGCAGCATCTCCACCGCAACGCTTCACACTGCCACGCAGCGATGCGAGCGATGCCAGACCGCAAGAAAATCAACGAAGGCAGCTAAGAAGCAGGTTGCAACAGCACCGCGTTAAAGATTTTCGCTTTATTGCCTTCACGCTGAAAACGCTACATTTCCCCGCGCACTGACTTCTTACATTACATTTTTTACATAGTTGTTGTTACTGTTGTCCTCTGTTGTGTGCGGTTGGCTGGCTTACCAACAGATTTCGCCCTTAGCCAGCTAAAAGCGCCTCTCTTGGCGCCTTTTGTACGCACACATTTATATTTGTATATTTTTCTTTAAGCTCATATTTCGCTTTTTGTTTTTGTTGTATATATATATATATATATATATATATTTTTTGCCTTGTTTGTGCTGCGCGCCGCTTCTCGGTTACGACTTTTTCTCTCTCCCATTTGTTTTTGCACTTTGTCCTTGTGTCGCTTGAACGCCAACGCTCGCATCAATTACAAGTACAACAACGTGCAACAACAACAATATTCGCCACCGACCTCATCAACATGAACATCACCTTTCCGCTTTGGTTTTGTATAAAATTCTTTTTCTTACCGACGATGCTCGATGCGGGCACTTTGGCAAGGACACGCAATGCGTTCGGGGCAATTCGGCTGCGTCCGTGTGTGTCATGTGTAGTATTAATAGATTGCTTCTTTCTCGTTGTTGTTGTCGAGTTTTTTTTTTTTTTAAGTATGTGTGGTAAATGTTTGCAGTGGATAACGGAGAAATGAAAACTTACGAAATGCATGAAAACGCCGGGAGCGTAGACGGTAGACAATTAAAGATATTTTGGGCTTTAAGTGCTCGAGTTATTTTTCAACTTTTCTCTTCAAGAAATGTGCAGAAAAGAAATTTTATTATAACATCTAATAGAATCTTCTCTCGATTAGAATTGATTTCAAGGAATACTTTGCAGGCCTATGATCTGTTTCTCTCTCTCTCTCTTAGAAGAGCTTTGAAATTTGTGATTTCCAACTAAAACTTAACTCAGATATGATGGATATATATTATTACTAGAAAATTTAGCATTAATAACCCAGGGTTGATTGTTTAAAAAACTAATTTGAGTAGAAAACCTGTTCTGATTTCATATTGCTATATTCTGCCTCGAGTCAATTTTTACACACTTATTTGATACTTAGGAACCTTTAATGTACATTGTTTTTCAATATCATCGGACGCTTATAAATATCCTATACTTACAATATAGTACAATAAACAATAAATGCGGGAATCTTATCCATGATTCCAGAGAGCTTGTCAAATTCTTGTCATCCTTTGATCCCTCGCTTCTCAGTTCTCAGGCTTCCTGAATACCTAGTACTTTAACGTCTTAACCTTAACGAACATAACCTAAGATATCCTCTACGCTAAAGTTGATGTTGTTATCTCAACTACAAGAAAATTAAAGCTAAAAAGCGTAAATTAGATTATAGTCCCATTTTTAGGAAACCAGTGGCCTGCCAATGCCTTTCTTAAATCGAAAAACCAACTTTATCCAATGCAGTAAAGTTCTCACTTCGTTTCGTGCATTCATCTAACGTATTATTCCGTTATATTTGCTAATTATGTAAACAAATGGATTATAAATCCGTCTGTTAAAAAATAATTTGCATAATTTTAAGCTTCATAACCAACCCTAACTATTTCATTCATTTTAGAGCGTACAATTTCAATTCTCAAACGGTTAATGAGACTGATGTAATTCTTTCCAAGCTTTGTTATACAAGCCTACCTTTATGATTTGATAATCCAATGCTATAGAAAGTAAGCAAAAAAAACTATCTATAAATAAGACTTCTTATTCTCAAGCTTTCCTGCGACCGATTTATTAAATTTCCCATCCTCTATTCTCATTGGACAAGTAAAGTAATTTCCTAATGGGAATGGGAATTCCTAGTACATACTTTGGGTAGCTGGATGGGTGGACTCATCAAATAAAACTTTTGTGAGGTTAGAATGAAGAAACGCGTGCGAATTCAAATTGCCCGGGAATTCTATACGAATTTAATATATATGTACAAATCGATAAGAATATACTTACATGTATATATATTATATATTCTCTATCATCCAATGTGAATCATTAAATGCGTGCCCTTATATATCTACTACATATATGTAAATATGTTCGCACACATTGGTTATTTCGTCTTCAACTTCGAACGATAGTTTTTAGTTGCCTATGTGCTGGGTGGAACCGGTGGCTAAAACCGAAAATGTCTCTGTTTGCTGTGCGCAAACTTTGCTGCCTATTTTGTGGGTGTTATAAGTGGTTAAGTTTCGATTCACATTTGGCACGAGCGAGTAAGTTTCCTCCGTTAGCTGTGCCCTTTTATTCCGACATTGTTTGGCGTACATATATAAATATTTGTGTATAAATCGGTGGGCTTTTTAAGCACACGCACATATATTGGTAGTCTTGTCATTTTGGTGTTGTTTCTTGGAACAAATAACTTTTCCTTCATGATTTCCTAAATCCAACAAATTACACTTTGCTCTCGCCAGTGCTCAAATGTTAATTTAATAATCCTTTCTAAAATTGCGTTAATACATTAAATATATTTTATTTATATAGTAAACTCGTCCTTACAGTCCGTGTAATAGTTTTGGTCTATGTGGTTGCTTCGTTTGTAACGCTGAAATGCTCGCTATAACAATAAAAGTTTATGCTTTATTGGACAAAATACTCATAAATGTAGCCTACACTTAGGGTTACCATGAACGAAGTGATTCTAAAATGAAGATTTTTTTATTATATCAATAAACTGATTTAAGCTTCGATAAACTGAATATTCAATTTATATTTTCCATATGTAGCCATATGTACATCTCTTTCTCTCTTTCTTATTCTGTATATGTTGCCCTAAATGTAGGGGTAACTATAAGAAAGAGGTATCTTGTGTAAAGATTCAAGATTTGAAGCAGTGAGGTTCTTCTGATAGAGATATACATGGCTGTTTTGTATATAATGAGTTGAAGTAAAAATTTATAGTTTCTTAGGCAAAATGGATGCACATGAAAGTGTAGCCTACATTTAGGGTTACCATAAAAATTGTCTGAAATCCAAGAAATAAATTTTTTAATTTTCGCATAAACTCTTTAGTTTTATTGTAATCACTACGTTATCAACACATATTTATTTTGGGATCCCGAAGTGAACTGGACTTTGAGTTTTCCTGATTCACAAAGTGATGCGAAATTAAAAGATTGCTTAGAAGATTGCCACAAAAAGGTGAAATTGTAAAAAAATTTGGTTATCAAAAGAGCTCAAGTCTCGGGTTAGTCTAACGTTTTTAGCACTGTTCAGCAGAATCGTATTGGAGAAGCTCTGAATGCGTCAAGGTTTAAAAAAAAAAAATCTTTGTACTCTGCTCAGAATAAGAACAAATTAAGTGCTAATTTCTCTTTTTCTGCGAACTGTGAATTTAAATTAGAATTCTAAGATTATTATGACCTTTATATATAAAAATTACTTTTAAATAATTTTAATTAATGTTACGAACCGAAAATAAAATTATTTCGGGATCCCGAACTGAATGAGATGTCGAATTTTGTGACACGAAATCGAGCGATGTTTTAAAGAATAACCAGTAAAAGTAGAATTATAAACAAATTCGTTTTTAAAAGAAAAATATTATATATAACAGATTATGTTTTACCGTTTTCGAAAAGATTTTACCGAAATTTTCATTTCATAACAGTTGTGAATTTTGAAATTGTGAAACAGAAGTGAGTTTCCAGAGGAAATTAAAATTTCTAGTCTAATCAGCATATGAACAAATTAAGAGCTGAAATGCTATCTATCCCCTCTTCTAAAGAATCAAGCGAGCTTTGAATTTAAAACATAATTCCAAGATTATCATAGACCTTTATGTACAAAATTTACTTTTCCACTTTCAAGTGAATGCTTCATGCATCAAGGATCTTCTACAATGGTGGTGAACATAGCACAAACAAATCTATTCTATATATATCCCACCATATGCTAATCCAGCTGGCTTTAAATATTTGCGACTGCAATCTTCCACACTCCACTGTGCGTCATACGCATAGCGAGCATTTCAGCTGCAGTCTGGTGATGATTGTTTGTAGAATTTTCACTCTCAACTTTGCCGCACCGCTTCTTTAGTTTTCGTTTTCCGTAAACCGGCGACGACGACTCATATTAATTTCCATGCGTTTGTATTAACCATAAGAAGGGCTGGCTGTCGAGGGTTGAACACTCGTTATACATCGAAAATCTGCCCTAACCATCGTGACTACGCACTCCGCTGAAATACGAAATGCTACGCTGTCTGCGTGTCAACCACAGACGCGCCATGCCATGGCATCGTATACACAGAGACACAGATATATACATGTACGTATGTAGTGTCAAAAATAGACTGCCGACCGGCCGGCCGGCCAGCCAGCCGTCTGCTGTTCACTTCCGCATCCTTTGGTGTTGTGAGCTTTTCAATTGTTTCACGTCTGTGCTGCTATAGTTGCTATGACTATTGTAAGTATTACAAGAGTTGGGGTTGCGAAGATGGCTTATCCTTATTCCAGTCCTTCACTATAATGTCATTCATCATTATATCCTTGCCAACAACTGTTTGATTGTGGGGTTGATGTGCATTATCATCAGTTTCATATTTATTATGCATTTCATAGCGGCAATCTCGTCGTGGTGCGTAGCTCACTCTCTCCTCTATCGCTCTTCTTCTTTCACTCTGCATGTGTTTTGTAACAATATTGCAGTGACATTTACATTGTGGGCTTTATGCTTTCATAGGACATTTTGACAGAACGCATACAAATTATATGTATATTCAACAGCTGGAACTCAGCAGAGTTTATAAAATTGTTTTTGAGTTCCAGCGAGGTAGAGTTCTAAGGGTTCCATGTAATCACGAGACTCCGTTTTTTATTATTATGCTCTATGAAATTGTGGTTTTATAATTCTGTCACATGGTTTCGATTCCGATTTATCGAAAGAACTATTTAAGTATTTGCTCCAGAAAGGGGATTTCCAGTCATTATCTCTGAACAGATGGTACAAGGTTTCAAAGACGGACCGGTATATTTGTAATATAAAACATTTATATTTAAGACCCGACTTTAGCCCCTTATAGCATCTGCCATATACTTGCCTCGAAAATTTTACACACTTGCATGCTATAGTTAATACGAACTTACAAGGTAAATTTTTCGATTTTTCATGCTAACTTCGAAAAATGTTGATTTTTTCTATTTTACTTATGATTTAATCTTCCACAAAAAATACGTACGTATGGAACATTATTTACAGATCGCATTAGATTCAGTTTTTGTACTCGCTAGCGAAATTTTAATCATTTGCCCTTTCTTCACTCTATATTACTTAAAATATTTCGCTATTTTAACAAATGAACGAAATAACAAATAATAATATTTTCTTGTTGGAGAACTCGCGTTTAAATTTAAAGACTCACGAGCGATAAGATTTCTCTTTAAACTCTCTATATCTTAATATTGCTGCTTAATATTGTTGGAAAACTCGCGGGGAATTAAATTTTCGGCGCTCACGAGCAATAATTAAATTTTCTCTCCATATTTTTCTTTTCCGCATTTAACTCGCGAGTAAATTTTGTCTTTAAACTCGCGAGTGATAAATCAGGATTCTCTTTAATAGCGTTCATTTGGGTTTTATACTCTGGAGCTAAGGAAATTTGTTATACTCGCGAGCGATAAGTTACGTTCCTATTCAAACTCTACTTTTCCATTTTCTGACATAACATAATTCTCTGACATCAAATCGCATATTGTTGATTTTTATACTGATAGTGATAATGATACAGTGATTTGTTTTTGTAAAAATTTTCTAAATCCATTTTGATATTTTCGATTTTCATTTTCAGAATGTACGTTTTCTGACCTCTTTCCTGTATTTCGCTGTACTCCGAGCGATTTTTTCAGTAAAAGTTGGAACAAATTTTCCCAACTCACTAATCATCGTTTTTATATTTTTATATTTTATTTATGACTCTGTTAGTTATTTCGGCGAATTCAAAATCATTTCATCTATTCTACGCCTTATTTGTATGGCAAAAGCTTAAAGCCTTTGGGTGAATATGTCAAACTCGGATTTTCATAAATTTTTCGACAACACAATCCTTAAATAGTTTAATCCTCCAAATATATGGCACATATATACGTAAATAAAAGTGTTTATTTAACTTATTTTCCTTGTTCTTTCGGCTTGCACAACAAAGCAATAACAAAAAAAAAAAACATTTAACAAACATGCGGCATGCTAGCGATTGAGGGCAGGTGGTGCACATCTTTCATCAATTCATGCACAATGTCATCCCTTTGAAAACACTAACCACTAACTGTTGTCACTGTTGTCACTGTTCCTTGATGACCATTCCTGAGCTACTGTGGGCTGAAGAATGATTTGTTGTTGCTTTTATTTGCGTACAAAATGTTTCTTAATTGTGTGTACTTTGATGTAAACTGACAGCAAGTGGGCGCTTTTTTTTTGTTTTTTTTTGTGAATGTTTTAATGAATATTAATTTCATTGTTAATGAAAATAAATAAATACGTCAGGTTGCAGGGGCTTTGCGCGCCTGTGGTTATGTGAGTTCGAGAAGAGATGAGAAGAGAAGAGAAAGTACCACATATTCTCCGAACTTTGAAATTGTTGTTGTATGTAGTCTAGTTTAAATGCAATAAGCAGGCACTATTGAAATAAAATTTTCAAATGAAACTATTTTTCGGCAGCAAATTTATTAAGAAATGGTAAACAATTCAATTTTGACTTTCTAGTTTTCGAAATAAGCATTTTTTTGCTCGAATTTCTTGATTATGATGAATTTTTATTACTGTTGATCACTGTTTCATTTTGGAATTTATTCATTTTAATTTATGCATTTTCTTAAAATTGCATTTCGCATAAGAATCTCCATGGCATATACATAGTATACATATGTGTATTTAAATTTAAATTCTTTGAGTATTCTTAGCTATTTCTTGCTCCTACTTTAGTCTTTTTAAGCTAGTATACTCAACTTTTCTACCTTCCTAATGTAAACCTATTGAGAATTACAAGTTAAGGGCTAAAATGAATGAAATTGGTGATCTGTAAAATACAGTTTATGCTACAAATCGATTTCGGGTAATAGCAAAGGCATATGTTCCACCTAGAACCCAACTGTTCAGCTAAATTGCTTTGCTGGCTTTCTTAGTTGCTTTTAGATTTACTTTTCTGGGTTACCTTAAGTGATTTCCCACGAGTTCTCCGCATATAATAAAGTTTCACATTTAAGTGACTCATAAATATAGATTTTATTTAAGGAGAGCACACAAAACATTGGTTCTTAGTTAGTTCTTAGTTACAAAGGTCTATCTATTTTAATCATATATAAGCTTTTGATTGTAAGGCTTGGGAAAATATTTATTCTGCTTTGAAGTGTGCTTGTTTTAAACATTTCTTTCACAAAGTAAAAAGTAATTTCATTTTTTTGCTGATATGTACGTAATTTAACACAATCTGTAGAGAAAAACACCTTTCTGAGTTATAATGACAGACCATACCAGAAGCATATGAGTATATACATACGTGTATGGTATATTTACTTCTTCGCACTTATTTATGACCGAAATGCATTACTTGTAGTTTTTTACCTACATTATTATTATTCTAAAATTAAAATTTGTTTTTCTCTTCTTCTTCTCGTTTCAGGTGAGTTCAAATGTTAATAAACTAAACAACTGGCGCATTGAAATGAATATAAATATTAATTAGTGAATGGAAAAATAAATTATTAATTTGAAAAGATGTAGCCACAATACTCGGTTGGTTAAGTCATAGAAATTTCATGCGTTAAGTATTTTAATATTTCTTCTCTCTGCTACGCATGATTTCACAAGGTAAGCGCCAACAATATACAGCTAATTGGCGAAATACTACCCTGTATGCATTATGGATACATACGAGTATCTACATATGTATGTATATATGTTGGCATATATCGTCTTGAATTTTGAATGAAGCCGATTTTCGAGGTTATGTGCACGCATAACGGATAAATTTGTTATAAATATTTGATATATTGCGTGATCGAATTGTGATCGACAACCTGTGAGAGAAGAGAGCAAGCAAGGGACTTTTTCTTCTTCGAATTGTGGTCCAAATTATTTTCTAAAAATTTTCCCTCATCAATTCATTTATTACTTAATCTGCTGTCCATAAAAATTTACTTAAAAATATTTGAATATAAATGAAATTATTAAATTGATTTACTTTATAAAATGTCTCTGATTCATAGTTATGTTCTCATGTGCAAGTACCTAGAATCATGTGTGGTATATAAAAAACTTATACTTCTAATTGCTGTGTCTTTTTGCTTTTATAGATTTCGTTTTATGTCGTAGCGTTCTAACGAGGAAGCTTCTTTTTGTATTAATTTTTATTTTTATTGCTTTGCAAGGGTTTTTTTTTAATTGTAATTATAATGTTGCTCGAAAAAAGTTGTTTGAAATTCCCATCACGTAGACGCCATAATGTGGCATGTAACACTCGGCTACATATGTATGCCTAAATATTTACATATGTCAGGCTTAGGTATGGTTCGTGTAGGTTTTTCTCGTAGTTTTACTACCTCATGTGTGAGGTTTAATGTACTTTACGCTCCAACGCATGGGACAACGCATCACATGTGCCGGGCGACGGCATCGTAGATGCCTATGTACATATATATTGCTCTATGCAAGTTCTTACTTTAAGCTAGCCATTCAGACAATTAAATTAAATTCGAGTAGTTTTACGCTAGTGAACACAAAAAATGCATTACTCACTATTAAAGGGACAAAATATAAATTTTACATCATATAACGACATTGTAGATCTATTAAGTTAAAAATTAATTCTTCTACAATCACTACAATGCTGACACGTTTGTAGGATAATTTTTCTAGGAAGCTCTAGTCTTTAAATTCGTTCATCAATTAATTCTAAATCTTGTTCACATTTGATACTTTTACAATTCGTTGTCGATATATTCACGAGTTTTCAGATTCTAAATACTCGATTGATGTTTTATGATGAGTTATCTATATTTTTGTAATTCGTTATCCATAAGGATATGCCTTATCGGTGTTTACACGGTCGTTTCCAGTATTTTTTACAGTTCGTGATCGATATATTAACTATTATTTAACAATATTTCTCAATGCGTTATCGATATTGATGACATCGATAGTTTTACGATTCATTATCATCATTTTTACCATTTGCTAACAACATTTGTACTATTCGTTATCGATATTTGTTTAATTCGATGTTCCGTATTTGAAGCTATTTTTTTACTATATGATAATTTGCAATATATTTGCTGTATATATAGGACATTTTTGTCGATACTTGTACTAAACAATTTTAAAAATAACTTCTTATTTACGAAAGTTAAGATTTTTTTAATTGTTCACATTTTTAACGTTATTGTAGTAATTTATTAAAATATATAAAACTTGTCTATATTGTTTCTATATGTTTTGCATCTGTTCTATATGTTTCACTTTAAATTGCTTTTAACGCATCGATCTTTTCTCAACCATTATCGATGTTTTCGAACGTAATGTCGATAGTTTTTGAAGTTAATAATTCGATGTCAAATTTTTCTTGTTTTCATATCGATGCTTTTATAGATATTTTTCAAAGTTTTTCTTGGAATTATTATTTTTTTTCCAACCACATCGATATTTTCCAAACCATCGGTATTTTTTTTTGTAGTTCTACATTTTTAATCAACCTCAGGAACGTGCAGCTTTCTCAAGGTACGAGGCTTCAAATATTGTCTTCGTTCAAAACACATCAGCAATTTGAAGTCGCAAGTTATTAATTCTTTTTAGTCTGTAAAACAGTGGCCGACCCCATTCTGCTATTGTGACCTTAATAAAAATTTAATTGCCCGACAATGAGAGCAGAGCATTAAACCCGATTCACGATTTGGCTTATTAAGTCTTTCGAAGGGGAAAATATTGTGCGCGCATTTTTGTTATTTCAATTTTCTTTTTGAATTTATGAAGAACATTAAAAACACACATACATAAACACACTTTTTCACACACAACCTTTTGAAATGGCTTTCTTGCTTGGCTGATCGCCTTAACCTGTTGGCTATTAACAAGTGATTCACCTACACGCAACTCCTCTGCGCCAGTGCACCCACTCTGCCATTGCGTGCTTTGTTCTATTTACAAGTACATGTATGTATGTATATTTTACATATTTACTCGCGAAACTCTCTAATCTTTATGTCAAAAACAAAAACAAAAAAAAATATTTAGTCACTCGAAAATTTCACAGTAATAATGAAGACGTACACATACACACAGACGTATATATACAAACATACATTTGACCGACAGTGCTTTGGCCTTTGACATCATTTGTGATCCGGTCCGTTGCTTGCCACATACTTAAAGCTGAACACGTAAGACTCTTAACGATCATCTTTACTTTTCATAATTGAAATTCGTGACCCGTTATGTCTCCCGTATATTATATTCTCTCTATTTTTAATTTTTCAAAATTTTTTTTTTGATTTTGTTTTGTGCTGTTAGTAAGATGTTTTAGAAGCGTTTGCAATTCCGTTATGTTCTAAGTTTTTGATTGTTTTTGCAAATGCGATAATTTTTGTTGTCTGATACTTTCTTTAATGTTACTTAGTTCTCGTTGTGGACTTAGCTCTTAAGAATTTTAAAGATCTGAAACTATTCTCTTAATATACATCTTAAAAATATTAAACAACAAACAAAAAAAAAAAAAAAAAACAGCAGAAAATCCAATATTCAAGATCACAGCTGACAACAGTTTCGATTTGAATTCTGATTCGCCAGTTTTGTTTAACAAACAAAAAAAAATATTCAACTAAATGTAATATGTATATACTGAAATTATGTTTATAGAAGTAAAAGAAACTAATGTTTTATTAATTTATAACATCGTCTACGTCACAACAGTGAATGGCGCAACCACGTATTCTGTAAATATTGTCCACTTATAATCGAAAGCATAATTCATATCATATATTTATAGATATCTCAAAAATGGAACACGAACGAGTGAAATTAATAAAAGCTACCAGTTGAGAGGGAGAGTGAGCGAAAGTAATATCTGACTTGAATTTCAAAGAGAGGAATACTGAGCAGTTCATCGCAGCTAACTTCACTTTCTTTCCAATTGTTTCTCATTGGTAATCAAAACAAAACAATCTAGATTATGGGAAATGTAAAAAAAAAAATAAATTTTTTGAAAGTCCTATACTGGCTTCTCTAAACATAACATTTGTTTGCTCTCTGGAAAAGGTCAGAATTCGCTCTGCTTGTCCGTTAACCACGTTGCAAATTACATAATATTACATTTATAAATTCGTTCTTGCTCTTATACTCTTCTTATATATTCTTTAAAATTATGTATTACAATACAATTCCCAAAGAATTCTCGAAAGCGCATGTCTCTTAACAATTAATTTGGTTTCCTTAATACATTATTTATTTTCTTACTTGACTAACCAACTAAAAGGAGATTTTAACCTATTTGCTGTGTTCCTTTGCAGCTATCCTACATCTAAATATATGGCAATTAATGACTCTACACCTCATTAGGTATTGCAAATTGTTCGATTTTATCAAGTAATTTCCCTTCGATCGTTTGTAACTCAGAGAGAAACGATTTCTGCTGCGCGTTCATCTCCTCTTGCAGCCATTTTTGATCAGCCGTCAGCTGTTGCAACAGTTCGGTGCTCTGTATCGCAATATTTTCCTCAATAAATGCTTCCAGTTTCCTCAGCACACTGTCAGTTTGTTTTCCCAGCGCAATTTCTAGTCTTTCAAAACGTTTAACCAAGTTACCATAGTCCTCGAGTAGATTGCTTGAACTAAAGTAGAGTCATTAGATATGTGCCCAATTTTGTTTGAATTTACCTATTTATAGGTTTTTACTGTATACCTTTTTACAACATCCACCAGAGTTTCCTTAGCATCGCCGACTTCTTTCTGCACATCCTGCAGTGATGATTCGCTGCCAAAGTGTAGTGTGAAGGCCTGCAGCATATGAAAATAATTACATGAACATCTAAATTTCTGGTTACCTTTATTTGTTTTTACTTACATTATCTTCATCAGTCGCTGCGATTCCCTTGTATGAACAGTATAGTAAGATATGTAACAGTAGGCGGGAAATTGAACTTCTAGTCATAATAATATGGCAAGCGTTGTAGCCAAATAAAACCTATTTGTTAAAAAAAATAATTAAAACATTACTTCACGAGTGTTCTGCGAGCGTTCTACGAACTCAGCGGTATACGAAGCAACCGTTCGTAAGTGGTTTGCTAAATTCAGTGAAGGCCTTATCAGCACCGAAAACGATGAACCTAGTTGAGGCAAAAAGGAGCCTGCGATCCACGCAAAGGTCAAAGAAATACACAAAATTAATTTGGATGATCGTAAAATGAGGTTGATAGAGATAGCCTATAATATATAGGCTATATAGATATATATATGTATACAGAGAGAGAGAGAGATATATGAGGAAATCAAAGAGATGTGTTGGACATATCTTACTTGGAAATGTGGATTTACGAAGCTCTACAACAAGTAAGTGCTGTGCGAGCTCACAATGTCTGGTTGAGCGTGTAACAAATCAATGAAAACGATGACCAAATTGTATGAACTGAGCTTCAAATTACTTCTGTATTCTTCTGTTTTCTGATCGCCCAGCGATTTTTCCTTGTATTCAGACCGCAATAGAATGGTCGTTAGAAAGAAATTTGGCAACAGTGAAGCAAAAGATAAATCGTACAATGATGTCGAGAAGTTAGCAGAGTGCTATAATCGAGTATCGATGGAGCACTCAATTGTAATTGTGTTGAATAATAAACTCAAATTTTGTCAAATAAATGTGTTTTTTAAATCTCACTTTTTAGCGTGCTTGCTATAACCCTATATATTCACCCATTTCACTCTGTAGCTCAGACAGATACACTAATTAAGAGACTCACAAGCCATTTTGAACAATTTCAACACTCACAGAGAGCTGATTTGACAGCAACTCAAACTGTAACAGAGGTAAGGGTAGATAGCCGAAAAGTTTGCCCTAAGAACAAGCATTTGAACGAAAGAAGAAGAGCATAACGCTTGAATTATGACGAACAATGTCGCTGATGCACGCACTTACTGTCACAATTTCTAAGTATCTGCACTTTTCTCCGAAATCTTAAAGATAACTGTCACCAAATTCTCTTGAGTTCTCGATTTCATGCACGTTTTGAATCTTCTGCCTTTGAAATGAGTGTTTTCGAATTTGAAAAGCTTAACATAGGTGCTTCTTGTTTTAATTATTATTTTATTTTTGATTTTGATTTATGTGTTGTTTACTTTCGTTTCACAAAGCAAAAACATTGCCTTCACAAATTCTCTCTAGAAATATGTGGAGAGTCTCCCGTTACTTTTCGCAATGACGACAATACTAAAAGGAAATCAAAATAATTATTTGCAACCTCACCTAGTGCTCTTACGAAGGCAACTGTCTATTAATTTCGCAAAATATTTCGAAAAAATGCAACAATTGATATAAAAGTGAACAAGGCGTTAGAGCAGCGAGAGAGAGATAGGCAGTGGGAATAACGGGAAATTGTGATTTCTTGTTAATGACACACACGAACATGCAACTGGCGATGTGCCTGTCTATATTTCGCCGGTGTATTGCAAAGGTTATCACAATTTGGTGAAATTCTACATTCGCGTACAGTGAAGCCCAAAGTTTTCGAAATTTGAAAAAAATTAAATCAAAAGGCTGATGTTATGATGCAGATGAATAATTTTTACTCCTATATTTAATCCTAAAATGTAAACAATGATTTTATGTGAACGAAATAAACGCCTGTGTGTCTATCATTCCCATGAAATATCGACTTTTACTGTAGGATCAATATGTCTTATCGCCATATGTATATAAACTACATTTTCCCAGCCATTCCAGCTCACATCTTCAAGTTTTGTATTCAAGTTACTAAAAATATAGTGAAGTGAAGTAAACACCAGTGAAACACCCTGCTTTCATCTCTAAAGTGTATGCAAACTACTCACCCATTACTACAAACATTATGCTCTATTTTCTCATTATACCACCAGCCACTTTGCATTATCTCTGCGCACCTATTTCCGACATCAAACGTTTGGAAACTCCAACCTTTTGCGTTGACCAGTTCATCCTTAAGGTCTTCGAGATTCACTGACGTTAATCTATATTGATCCGTTTCATTGGATATCAAAAAGTTCGTATAAATTCTATGCGGACTTTCATCGTATCCTGTGCCCAATTGTATCCATAATTGGGCATTTGAGTGCAATAGTATTTTGTGTAATCGCTCAAGTCCAATAAAGAAACTATCTATTAAGTCACCGAAACCATTTTTGTAGTCCTGCCAATTGCGGTTGAACAATAAATCGTTGTTAATACGACGCTGTATGATCAGCCAAGCCCCGCCACCTTTCGGATCAGGTAAGCAGTAACCATACATATTGGTTAAATTATATTTTGCCATATTTAAAGCATAAATGCCGCCAGCTGTTGTTTCCTCGGCCTGCATTGACTTGATCGCTTCGTGGCAGTTGCTTGCGGTTTCAACACCAACTGGTGGCTTTGCATTCACTTTGACCGTTTTGTCGTATACATTCGGCAAAAATGCTGTGTACGAAGACCAACCATCTTCGACGGATTCAACCGGCAAATTGTTTTCAATTGTATTTCTAATATCATTTAATATTGCGTCGGCTTCTGGCGGTAACTTTTTTATCTCTTCGCGATTATTTCGTAGATTTGTTAAAAATTCTATTGGCGTTTTGTGCATTTTCTTGTCGATATGCTTTTCATCGCTATCCTGTGAGTATTTCTTACGTTTACCAAGTTCACTTTGTATTTTGTTGAGCAATTTGGTTTCAAATTTCTTCAATTCCTCCTTAAATGATTTCATTTGTGTTTCGAATAGGTCTTGTAGTGTTTTTTTGTAATTATTTTGCTTTTGCACCAGCTCTTTGCTCTGTTCGTTGAGCTTTAATACGATGTATTTTTGAAGATTCTGCAATAAATTATCATTACCTCGGCGTTTTTGCTTATTCTCCAGATTGTCCAAACGTTTATGAAGACTTGCATAGTTTTTCTGTAGGTTGCTTAGACTGAAATATATAGAGAAGATGTTTTTAAAAATATACTTAGATAAGAGAGAGAGAGAGAATTACTTCTGATGATGTTCCGTTAGTCTTTCTCGTAAAATTTTGGTCTCCTTTTGTAAATTTGCTATGGTTACCTCGCTCCCAAAAAGTAGGGTGTATACCTGGAAAGTGAATTGTTTTAATATTTCTAACATTTACAGACGTTTACACATATTACGTTGCTGTGTCCTTTCACCGATCTGGCAGCATGACTCCAAACGAATATTAAAAGTGGTAAATACGCGCAATAAATTCGACTCGTTGCCATAGTACTCTGGAACTCGCTATAACAAACAAGTTTAATTCTTTAAACAACTGAAATTTATTCGCAACTTTCAACTCTCAATTGCCGATTAAAGAACAGTGTGTGCAAATCACACTATTCACTATCACACTATTTATACTTTTATTCCATCAAATCCATCACCAAAAAAAAAAACTGGGCCAATAAGTAAAACTCAGATTTTATCAGCAATAATCCCAAGCAACCATAACACTATTACTTTTTTTTGGTTAGAAATTGTTGTAAATTACATAATTTAAGTTTTCTGTTTAGACTTTCACTAAAGCAAATCATTACCTCTTTATTAATTTCCGAAAATTTTTGTTGTTTTTCGCATAACAGTGCACTGATTTCGTTTTCGAAGACACAACGATTAATCAATTAATCTTCTACTTTAAATCAGACAAATTGTATTGAACCTCACTTATCGCTTTCACTTTGGACACTGTCGCATAATGTATCATAGCAAATAAATTGCATTGGCGAGATGATTCGATAGCAGGTTCCAGCCAACGGGAAGATTGTGAGACGAAAGTTGAGCGAGCGAAATTAAACGCCGTGAAAGTGAAATAGAGAACGCACGATTTCTACTCTTATATTGATTGCTCTTCCTCCCATAATCTGGGGTTGCTTTCAAATCTTAAAATTTTCCAGGAATATAGCATTACTCAATCGCAAAGCTGATATTCATAAGTTTACGATTTTGTTGAAAATCGAAGTGCTCTCGAAGTGTATACAGTTATTTTAATCGATTTTGATATAATGTACAACGAGTTTTTTAACCGCTACGGGTATATCAGTTTACACAAGGAAAATCGTTTAATCGGTACTTCAAAAATATTACAATAATTGATTAAAAAACTTATTAATCGATTCTGTGGTAATAAATGTTATAATGAATTAAAATTTTTTGATTATCTATTAATAATTTTTCATAATGTAAACTAATATAACCGTATGGATTACTCGATTTTCTTAGCCGATTAACAAGCTTTCGGTATAAGTTTATATTTTTTAATTATCGTTTAATAGGTTTTCCTAGTGTAATCCAATATAACAGTAAGGATTGCTAAATTTTCTGAGCCTTGTCGATAAATATATCATTTATTTGATTTATCGATGCGGTGGAATCGATTTCAACTTCAAATTAAATTATTGCTCGATAATTGTTTACCCATTCTTTTACTGATAAGAGACCTTTTATTAAAAATCAATTAATTATCACGATCTGTCGGAGTCGGAGTGCACTATGCATTGTGTTATCGATTAATCTATACTTCACCACATATACTTTGGCTATAACATTTTTTATACTTTACAGAAACTATATATACTTATACTTATATGGGTATATTTATACACACATATGTAAAAACTTTATTCCGCTAAACCTAACCTACTCCCAACTCATGGCACTCCCACGGAACCACCGGATTAAGTATTATTTCGTACGAGTGACTAGACATTTTCAGTCTCCTCTATGGTACGGGCTGACTGACTCCTAATCTGCTGAAAATGTCTCTGTTCTGTCATTATTAAAGCTGACGCTTCGCTGACAGCCTTCCAGTTCTCAGAGGACTAGCACATACGTTCTGTCAAAGTTTCCGCCGTGAAACTACCGCCAAGTGTAGTTTCTAACTTTTTCCCTTATTTTTAAAAACCGAAGGCAATGAAAAAATACATGCTCACAGTCTTCTATGCACTCTGTAGACCGCGGGCAGTCCGGACTAACGTCATGTTGGAATCTATAGAGGTAACTTCTAAAGCACTAACTTCTAATGTCCACTTAATATTTGGGTCAGGTGGAAATCCAGAACCCCGTGTTGTCTGTCTATCCGTGCGTGAATGTCCGGTATTAGTCTGTGAGTCTGTGAGTCCACCGTCCTTTGGATGAATTTTGCCACCGTTACTGCCACGTTACGATAGCTTTGCTTCTCCCCTCTAATTTTTAGGGTCCCAGCTGGTATCAACGGGTGAATTCATTTCCCCTGGATGTCAATGGGCGGCATACTGGCTATTACTTCAGCAGCAGCGCTAGATATAGTTCGGAAAGCACTTATTACGCTTACTGCAGAAAGTCTATGCACTGCGTTTATAGATCTTGCATATGATTTGACGTCTAGTGCCTGGATCCATTTTGCAGTCGCATACAATATTACAGAACTTTATCGATTTTTTAAGATTTTTTTTTAACAAATACGACTAATTAGTATCTCCGTTATGTAATCATGTTTACCTATCGTTGAGGTTGAATGACTACTTAATACAATTACTAAACAATATATAGCCTTACTGAACAGGTAGATAAACACATATGCAGTGATATAAACGGTAAATAAGTATGTGCTTGTGTTGACCCCTTTCCCAAAAGCCTCTACATATGTGTGTGTATACATTTGCATATGTATATATATATATATATATATATATATATATATATGTACGTGAGTGTATGTGTGGAGAAAAATGCATTTGCAATTGTGTCGTCACTTGTGTCATTTTACATTGCCGCCGACCCACTTTGGGCGCGTGAATGTGGCGCTTAAAAGTATTTACATATCTACACATACATACGCACATGTATCTACCACACACTGTCTACTACTGAGTGGTAACATTACGACACCAAGTACCGAGTACAAGTAAATTGCGTAAACTATGTAAAAAATAGAAACTAAAAGTATTTTCTAAAGAATTGGAGCAACTATCGCAAAAATGAGAAACCAAAAAATAGAAGAGAAAGAGCAGATCAAAAGAAAAGAAACTTACTCTATTCTCTAAAATGGAATAACAGAAATATCAGACGAATACAAAATTACTGTTGTCAATGTTTGAAGTATGAAAATATAAAATATATATATATGAAAAAGCAATATACCTCGGATTTTTGCCATCGAAAGTAACTGATGGATAGTTAACCTTCGGTTAACTTTAAACTTATCTATAAGTTACGCTCTAATCAGGCGTTTAGAAAACGTTTTTTACGCTGTATTAAATTATCGAAGAAGTTCGCAATTTAACCGAAAGTTAGTTAATCTATGGTTACTTTACCATAACCACAGCTATTCAAAAGCAGGGTAGTCTTGGAGTGAGGTGTCCACATAGTATCAAGTGTGCGAGTATTGTCGTTTCGAAATGTGCGCGATTTAACCGACAGTTAGTTAATTCGGCTTAAATTTTACCCCAATCTATTTGAAAACTAGGTTATTTTGCTTTACAAAGATTTTAATGTCAAACTTGTGTCTAATCGAGTCGATAAACAAAATATGTATATTGCTTCTGCTGCCAGTTTTCTGACCCATTTCTGCGTCATTAACTATGTCAGCCTTAAAGATGCTTAAAATCGCAGCATTCCTAAACAGCCAAAAATAACGGCAACGGCATATTTGCCTTTTTAACTCATTTTAATAATGTTCCATAATGCATTTGGCATTTTAAGTTGTTGGCTCAAACAGCAGACAACAAAAAGCTGCTCAATGCTGTTTAGAATATTTTTGTTGCTCAGCTTAAAACTTCAATGGTGATAAAGAGAGAGAGAGAGAGAGAGAGAGAGACGAAGAGGAGACCGTGCGCTGTGGCGTCACCCTTTACAAAGTCAAATGCACTGCTTATGTCACTGACAGCGTTGCATTGCCAACAGCACACAGTGCCGTTGACAGCTGTAGTTGCAACAAAAACAGTAAACACATAGTTGCAATGAATGCAGCGAATGTTGTGGAATGAAGCAATAAGCGTGCAAAAATTTTTGTATTAGAAAACAAAAACAAAACCTCTGCATAAAATATAGGAAATACAAATAAATAAATAAACTTAAACTAACTTTACATATTTGTGCAGCAAAGTTAACGCAAAGTAGAACAATTGTGCTGACAATCGACAAGCACGAGTTGCTTTTTGCCCAAAAAAAAAAAGGAAATTGTTTCAAAGTTTTGGGGCTTAGTGTGGCATTTTGTATTTATTTTTTAATTATTTTTTATTTATCGTTTTATTTATTTTTTTTACAATGTTAAACTTTTAAATTTTATTCTACATTCAGGCGTTCTTTTGCAATGCCACTTTTTTCCAGTTCAAGTAAGTTGAATGTGCATTGAATCGGCAAGTAGCATTGCTAAAAAGTAGCACGTGATGTATGCAACAACTGCAACTGTGTATGAATGCCTTTGTGTGTGTGTATGTGTGTATGTGTGTATGTGTATATACCGCTATTTACTGCCACAATTAAGCAAGCACAATTTTCGGCAATTGCTTCACCCGCAATTGTCGCTCGAATTGAGCATATTTACAGCATTTTGTGTATCTGCATTTGGCTGTGTCAGACAATCGCTGACAAAATCAGCATAGCATAACATAACATCGCCTAACAAGCATACTAGCATTCTATTTCAATGCAAAGTTGCAGGCGAACACCACAAAATCAATCGTTTTCGGTTCGAACAAATGCTGCTGTGGCAGATCTGTAACCGAATTCGTTGCCACAGAGATAGTGTTGACTAAAAAAAATCTTTATAGTGATATGTAAAATATTTGCTTTTACAATTACATTTAAAAAAAACAATCCAAAAATTGTGAAATTCAAATATTGCAACCTGTTACGTCATAAAGGAGAGCATGCAAAGTGGCAACATGGTACAACTGTAAAATTTTGTTAGTACTGGAAAAAATACATTTTCCAATCGTTCATGACGTCACAAAGTAAGTAAAGTCACTAAGTATTCATCTGTGAAGTGCACTCCAATAAAAATAGCGGAACGAAATTTTTGTAATCTCCATTTATATTATTATTGCCCAAGTCAAAATTTTGTTATTCAAGTTCAAGATCTCCACCATTATCATAATATAAACAACATAAAATTCTCGAAATGTGTTGTCGTGTAAGACAATTCATGCCTACTAACTCTCTACTATGTCAACCAAACCGTATTTTAGGTTTAGAAATCTCCTAAAGGTGGCTGGAGAGTTCTTGTTGTACGTTTGACTTTCTTTCAGCAAAAGAAATATATGATGAGCTTGCTGGAAAACACCCTTAGCTCTAATTGAGCACTCTAATACTCGAAAAGTTCTTAATACAGCATTCTACTGAAATTTTGTTAAAAGTCAAGAAGAGTTTGGGCCAGTATAGAGCGCTCAAAAATGGCCTAACTTTTACAATTTATTCTGGAAATAAGGAAAAAGTAAACGAAGTCAACTGAGGAATCTCCGTTTTCGAGAGGATCGTGCTCACTGAAACAAAACAAATTTTTAAAAAATTTACCAAATGACGACCTTGTAAAAAAAACTGGCTTTTTGATAATGATGACAATTCGATTTCTACGAAAAAACAAAATTAAATTAAATTAAATGGTAGAAAAATCTATTAAACGACGCTGCCGGTCACTATGATGGCGTATTCAATGTATCATTTATCATAAATTCCATTACATAAGTTTAGTAACTTGTGTTAGTGGCGCAACGATCTTGTTTTGCCAGCGGTGAGCAAAGTGAAAATCAATTAGCGAAGATGAGTAGCTAATAAGTCCAAACTAATAGCAATAGTTAGCCTGCCTACTGCATTGTCGAAAAGTCGAAAAAGAGTCACAGCGAAAAACAAAAAGATTATGTATTCTACAACAATAAATTGTAAATATTAAAACTTACGAAATTAATTGTGAATTCAGTAAGAAATATGCCGTAAAGGCGCATCTATTATTAATTACTGCGTATTTGAGACCACTCTAGGCACATATTAAACTAATCAGGTGTTCAGCTTTAGGCTAGGTTGCCACTGGACAGCAAAGCGTTATACCGACATATTTAGAGCCACTGTGGTGAAGTATGGTGGTGAATGGGTAAAGAGATAGGTCAAAGTACTCCGCAAAAATTTTTGGTGGATTCGAATTGAAGTTGAGATCAGAAGATTGAAGTTGTCAGAACTTATAGTTATATTAGATCGACAGATAGTCAAGTGGGAACAACCCCGTTTTATATCAGGCCAGAGAATATTACGCAAAAATTAAACTGTTCGTTCCCCATCCGGAGAATACGGAATGAATTCAATGTTATTACAATATTTTGAGATAGGCGAAATGGCAGAACTTCGAACATCCTAGAATTTCTACAGAAGCTTATTTCAGGTGCCTTTAGCATACAAATTGTATAATCACCTTCTTTAGGAAGTCAGTAAAGATGATATGTTCGCGTCGCAAAAATCCAGTAAATTCGTGGACTCGAGGTAGTGAATAGCAGAATAAAAGTCTAAAATAATGTAATATAAACCAAGATAAAGTCGTAGAGAAAGGTAAACCCTAAAATTATTGTAAGACAGAGACAAATAAGGGATTAAAGAAATTAGTGGTTTGAAGAAAACGTCGAAGCGAGGCACAAATGGAACGCTATTGATAATGCAATGGATAAATATAAAGGCTAAAAATTAAAGAAGGAATCAAATGAAGAGAAATATATGGATAGATATAAACGAAAATAGAGACTTGGGCAAAGTTAATCTCAAAATTTCAAGAAGAAATGCCGAAAACTAGAAAAGTTGAGGGCAAATACAGAAGCAAAAACCGGGTTGAAGTAAAGGTAAGGAAAAACAATGGGAAAAATAGAGACTACGTCCTTCTCATGATAGTCGGGTCAACGTAACCGGAACGGCCGCGATTTTTTTCCGGCCAAGTTTTGTCACAGTATTTCTCAAACAGTTGTATGTTTAACGTTAAAACCGTTAACCGTTGAAATGTTTTCTGACGGTACAACAACAACGACAATACAGAGATGAAGATAGCATAAAAATGTCGGAAACACGACAGTTCCGGGTCGGGAAAATATGCCCAAGTTATTAGTAACATTGAAGAATTTTTTTCAACCAACTTTTATATAACTTTTAAGACATATTTTAAGAGTGATCGCTTTAATATGCACATATTCGACTTTAGTGAGGTTGCCATGTCATCTTTTGAACCCCTTACTGCGAACAAAAACAAAAAAGAGAACGAAGAACCACATTAATTACAATTAAAATGTGGAAGGCCTGTTTGGAAATAAAAAATGACAATGCCGTGCAATTGGTTTGCAATGAAAGCAACAACAACGACAACAACAACAACAACAAAAAACAACGACAACAACAACAAAAATAATAATAATAATAATAACACCAACAACAATAAAAACAAAACGAAAAAAGACAAACTCACTGAAAGTTTACTGTTGCGAGTAGGTGTTGACGATTGCCTCTAGACTAGTTGCAATCTACAATGCCCGGCCACAGTTGCTCTGCTGCACGTACACGCACACTTTGCAACATATTTATATACATATATTTGTATGGTATAGTACCTTTTAAATGCATAAATTGATTAAGTCCATACTTCAATGGTAATTTATGCGGCAAAATTACGGCGCTGTTGGCAGCAATTGCCGCCACCGTTGCGGCTGCTGCTGCTGCGGCTAATGCCTATGAGGTAGCCAAGCGACCAGCACGCAAAATATTGGCCAGCGTGTATGTTGCACGGGCGTGTGGCAAGCACATTATTTCTAGCGTTTTTCTCGTTGTTTTTGCTTTTTGCTTTTTGTTCGCTTTCAGTGCCACTCGTAATTTTGCAACGCGCTATTAATTAATTTACAATTGCCTGGCACGCATCGTGTACTTCCTCTCTCCGCAAGCGCAATTAATTTCCAATGCACATTTGCTTGAGTGCGAGTAGCTGTATGCCTTTGCTATTGCTCAGAATCGAAATGTGTTTAGTAAAATGTATTTATTCAATTGTATTTTTACGCGTTTCTTTGTCCATGTATTAGTGCTTAATGTTTTGTTTCTCCATTCACTTAAGTATTGTGTTAAGTGCTTCCCGCTTCGATAGTTGCAAGGCATCCTTTGCTTCGCAGGTAAATTCACGATTGTTTAGAAATAATTGCATTCTTTTGATAACTAGTTGGAAAAGTATGTCTGAAAGTTTGTTAATTGTTCGTATATGCACAGGGTTGCTTGCATCAGTAAACTTTGAGTGAAGGGCAACTTTTTGGAAATGTTTCGATGTTTTTTGTAAAAATATTAAAAAATCGAAAAACTTTAAAATAATAAAAAATAAAATAATGCTGAATATTTCTCACTAATTTTTTTCGTACTAATTAATTCATCGTCACCTATCGTGCTATTTGCTTACCTAACAAGTGTCCTTTTGCCGCTGCATCGCCATTTTAATCGTGTTTAATGTAAATAAAGCAATCATTTGTTGTACTTCTAACATTTTGAAATGCTAAAGTCTTTTTCAGTGATATTATCTCAGTTAAAAATTGCTTACATACATACTTATTTCGAATTTTGAAGACTTCCATTTTCTAAACATACTAATTTTTATAGTCAAATGCCTATATAATAACAGTAAAATATAACTATATCGATTAGTTCTTAATATTTTTTTTATCTTTCATTCCAGGTGAGTTGAAACATTTGGAAATCGAGCTTTTAAGATTCACCAAGCCAATAAAGCCAAGTGGCTTAGTATAAACTATTTTTTCTACTATTCATGCGGTAAGTTATGAATAATCTAAAGAAACAATGGGGAACGTATCCAAATTTTGTTTTCTATTTGTGGTTTTCGTCTTAACAATTCCATAAAGTGAATGACCCATCAAGTTAGTAAGCGATTATGAATTCTGAAATGAAAACTGAAAATCATTCAAAATCCATTTTAGACCAGGGATGAGTCCGATCAATATCTCTATTGCCCGAAATATGCTACTGTACTCACTGGCTAAGCATATTTTGCTTTGCTTAGGGTGATTTAAGATCAGAAAGCTTTGCCGAATTTTGAGTATACAATATGATTGAGCTAGGGTGGGTTCGGTAGAAAAAGCTGTTAAAAGTTTAAAATCAGGCGTTGATACTATTAAAAAAGAGGCAGCAAAATAATATATTCTAAGGAATATTTCAATAAACATCAAATATTTCGCAAATGCTGTTCATTTCATACCAAGATTAATATCGAATTTATTTTAACAATAAGAGTTGGCAACCGTGATAAAAATATTCTTATAAAATTGGAAACAGGTGGTGACCCTACTCAAAAGGATTTAATACCCATATAGGGAAATAAATTTTTTTCTATATTTTATATTGTAAAAATATATGCATATCTTTGGAATATTTTCTCCTAAAACGATTTGGTATTTGGTAAAACGTGCGGCAGTATTTTTCGATTATAAAATTTGAATTTGAATTTATTAATCCGTGATGGCAACCCTGACAAAATATTTCTTTTAAAATTTGAAACAGGTAATTTAATAGCAATATTGCCGAAATTTATTTGTATTATAAATGTAAAAAATATCCGTATTTATATATTTCTGAAACTTTTTTTGGAAGCAAAAATTCTAAAAACTTATACATTACTAAAGCAAACTTTTTTTCCCTAAATGTTAATAATTTGCCTTCATTCCGTAACATTTTGTGTTATCACCAGGGCAAACACTTTTGTTTGCGACCTCTTGGGGTAAAACCCACACACGCATACGTAAGCTCAGACTCCAGGGGCGAATGACATGTTTCAAGCACTCCACTCACACACGCACACACACATATATACGTTGCCGCAGATAAATCGTTTCGACTTCGCCTTTGTGCAATTCGTCTAGCAAAAGCACTTAGAACTTTAAGCTGCGTTGTTGTGTTGTTGTGCCTTTGTGTCATTGTAGTCAAATGAAATGCACCGCCACCGAGATGAACTGAGCCGCAGTGGCTGCGGTGAGGTGTGGTGGGGTGGTGGAGTGTTGAAACACGATTGCGGTGCTCATTTATGCGGGTTCATAAACCAAACAAAACTGTTAACCAGACAAATAAGCATAAAACTCCAGAAGCAGCGCGCAGGGCATTTAACGATGAGCCGAGCTCAAAGAGAGGACGGGCAGCGGGAGAGCTGGGTACACAGGTGTACAGATAAGTGGAATTGTAGCGATATGTAGTGCTGAATGCCAGGCTCGAGTCTTGCCCTAGTCGACTCAAGTATTTACACATTTTATTTGCGGTTGGGTGAGTGTTTGCATAGTATCTTCATTGTACCTCGATAATACGTGCACTTACAATACATATGTATGTATTAAGCTCTGCAATATACATAAGCGACTAAGCAAACTCGAGTCGGGTCTTGCGCTTTACTTACCTTATTATCGGAATTGTTTAGATACTACATAAGTATATGTTATAACTCAGTCTGTGGATCCGCCAGGAAGTCAATTTCGAGCTTCAATTGGGCTTATGGCAATAACCAAGCAGCTCAAGCTTCATATGAACCCTGTAGATGAAAGTTCTTCGAAGTGCCACCTATAACTTTCTCTTTTCTTTTCTAAAATATCAATTCGTTTGAAGATTCTCTGGACGTCTCATATGTTGTGACTATGCCTATCTTCAGATATCGAAAATCTATATTAAGATATCGTTGGTCTAAAAATTTAAGTTTCGATCGAAAAATTTAGGGACATATTTCAAAAATTGGACGATGGTAGTATATCCTCGACCGATCTTTGGGTGTTCGGCGCTTTTGTGAAGCGGAATTTGATGCGGTCTAGTTTTGAGTGTTACTGCGCTTAGCCGTTCAATTAGTCGGTTCCCGAAATTGTCTTTATTCTTGATTGGAAACGACAACACGACGTTTTCGAAAGATCTTTAGACAAAGCGAGAATTAGGAAAACTTTTCTTTCATCAAAAGACTTTCCACGAAAGAAAAAATTTGATCCATCTTATGGGTAAAAATCTGAAGTTCAAATCGTCTTCTCCTGTAGCGAGTATCTCATGGCTTGACAGAAGAGTGTAGAGGCGCGTGGAGCATTACAAGCCCGCTCTCTAATCTGTTCGAGGCTAAAGTAATTTAGGTACCTTAAGGTAGCATATTTCTAAAGTCTAATAATTTTTTTGAACTACCATTCTTGAACCAAATTATTCTTGAACAGGTCCTCGTGTCAATTCTTTTGAAGACAGTCACTGAAATACAGTTATTTCTTATTGCTCTTGTTACTGTCTCTGCAACTGTTGAGCCTGTCGATGCGACACCTTCCTAACAAATACAATTGTTTTATACACCTTCCTGGAGTTGCTTACATACATACATCATATACATCAAGGCAGTGCTTGCAACAAATATTAACTGTGCCTCAACGTTGTAAGCTTCGCTCCATACCAGTCCCATTCTCCACGACCGAGTGTTGCAGGGCCCCAACCAGTTCAGTCCATCGGCTAGTCGGGGGCAATCAGTTAGAAGTCAACAAGCGGGCAAATAACCAAAGTAGCCAGTAGCCTGGCTACCCAACTCAATCGTGCCACCAAATAGCTAACTGCAACAACAACAATAACAACATACACAATCAGCTGCCACAATCTTCAAGGTAACTTTGACTTTGACTCGCAACCAAGTTGACGCTCATTTGTATAGCTGGCTTGCTAACTTGCTATGTATTTTCAGTTTGTTTATATGTATGTGTGTATGTATTTGCATTTCGTTTACTGTTGATTTTTGCGATTGTACTTGCAACTTGAAAGCAATTGTGCTGTAGTTGCTGCTCCCACTCGTTGCTCATCGGTCATAAGCGACTGATAAGCGGAAGTATCCATTTTGGGGTTAGGGTAGATAAAAAAAAAATTGGTTTTGAAACTTTTTGCATTAAATTGCCAGGGATGCACCCTACTGCAAGAACAATACTTTTCTCAAATAAAATATAAAAACATTATTTTTATCATCCAGAATTGTCACACCCTAATGTCGTCTAATATTATTTGATGGTTGATGTAGAAGGAAAGTGGGGAATCAATGATTATCCCTATCTTAATTTTGGCTTTGGTTTGAAGGCGAACTGTTGAGTACGCAGAGTACTCTCAATACTAAGTTGAGTACACATAGAAATTGTAGGGAATTTTTACTGGCGACAATACCCGATTATTTTCAAGTATTAGTAAAAACTGAATAAGTGCCTGCTGAACAATTATTTGAGCTTATTTGTCTGTTGCAAAGGCTTTGAGACGAAGGTGGAGGTTCGATAAGGTTCTTATACTCTATTTCCCAGCGAGGCTAACATTGGTTAGTTACTTAGTATATTTGGCGTATACTTCAGCCTTTTTCCTTGATTTTGGTAACATTCTCTGTACTCAGGGTTAATATAAGAAGACAAAACCGAAGACCAAACCTCGCTCCCGGAAGACTTAATGCATTTCAATATACCGTGGAACTAGTTTTCGCTATGCCTAGGAAAACATTAAAGTTATCTTTCGAGGGGTTGAGAATTGAATTTGTAACAAAATGGTGTTCTTATATGGGTTTAGCAAACTGTTCAGAGTAAGCTTGCTCTTTTAGTCCATAACTCTCTTGCGACGTTCCACAAGTTTTCTTTATTAGCGACCGCCCCATGGCAGTAAATGTCAAGTTCCCATATGTAGCTTAGTAAAAATGCTTAGAAGAACAATTATTCTCGCGTATCCTTCACTTGAAGAAGAGACAAAAACTCAAGTCTTTGGCAAAGAATGAGATTTCGGATGCGTAGCTAGTTTTCGGTTTTCCGACAACTAATCACTCGGTTTGTTTATTTCAGATTTATACCAAGTAACCTTTGAACTGTCGAAACCATTTGATTAATTTTATGTTAAGTCGAGGTGCCGTTACCACATGGTGCAAATCAGCACAGATAAATCGGTATTATGTTTTAAGTAGACGAAAAATTTAGGGGCACCCACAAAAACAATAAATCCATTGTCATTGAAGACACTGAAAATTCTGTTTGTGCTTAGGTTCTACTGTAATTTGATGAAATTTCTTGGACTGTGCTGTTCGAAGTAGACCGCAATAAACTACAAGCGACGCTAGGTGTCGCTATGCTCAATATGTATAACGGAAACGTAGGAAATTATAGAAGGATTTTCATTTTTAGAGGTTTGCTCAAATTATTTTCTCCGCAAATCTGCATCAACTATGTGGTCACTTAAAGCTAACTGTTGTTGGTCAATCAAAACTCTCAACAAACTTTCTGAGCGCTGTTATACGCTGACAGTTTTGCATCATGAGTACATACACACATCTCTGGCATATATCAAAACTGTGAAGTTTCCTAAAAATTTAGTCCACATAAGCGTGGAGGCTGCACTTGACCACAGCTGACACATGGTTAGCGTGGTTTATGGCTTTAACTAACTGCAAATAGCGGTTTGAATGTGCTGAGCTATTGCTTGTCCTTCCAGTGGCAGGGGCGAAATCTGTTGACTGGCATTGCACTTTGCCGTCAAATGATAAAACTTTATGCATTGTTGTTGTTTGATATTGTTACACTGTCAGTATGTCACTGTCATCAACGTTGATTCGTTAGCTGTTGTTGTTGTTGCTATGTGCACTACTGTACTTGTTATCACCACTGTCACAGCTCCTAACATTAATGATCCTGTCACTCTATTCTGGCGCGCGAATTTATCGCAGCAACTTTCATCAACAGCATGGTTGGCAACGCCGGAATGTACGCATGTACACATGTACATACAAATATGTGCATGTGTGCTTATGTAGCTAATGCATTTACCTGATATCAGCAGCAAAGCTCTCCGAAATGTAGACAACTTAAATAGTTTTCGGAAAATCGGTTATTAGCTGTCATAAATCTGTGTGATGGCGTCACAAGTTTGCGATATATAATATTATGTAAGTGACTTTATCGCAAATAAAGTTCTCTTTTTCTGAATATAGTTAATGGAATGGAAAAAATCTAATCCATTTACATAAAAATCATAATGTACCGATGCGCATATTTTCCTAAAAGCCTACCTGTCAGCTGTACTCCAATTCCGGAAAGACTCATTACAACTCCCAAGTTATTATCGGAATCTCGTTGATCTCGTACGATGACTCTGGACATCGCTCTTATGTATTTTTATACTGCATAATATTTCACGACCGGAGACCTCAATTAAACAATTAGATCAAACGTCATGGTAGATTTATGAAGAAGAGTAGTTTTCCTTTTGCTATCAGTCGGTCGTCTCTGGTTTTCCCCCAGAAGCGCTAAGTTTCCATAAGAAAATGAGTAGATCAGAACACTTCCGATACCGAGTCTCATGGTTTTAGTTAATAGACTGTATTCCCATAGAATTGAAACTAAAATAGCTTTCCATTTTCCCTACCAAATCGTTGAGATCGCCTCAATGTGCTAGAGCTCAGCAGAGTCAGCGTGACGAGCTTCGCTGTCAAAGTTTAATTAATCTGCAGCCCGGAACGCACTTAAATTCTCGATGAAGAAGCCTTTCCATCCCCAGAAATCCAGAAATAACTAACATTTGCATAAAATGGCTTGCCTCTCTTGATACAAGCATTGCGCCCGATTGAAGATGTTCCCGACCCGGATTTTTATCCGGAAAGCACTGTCAACTCAGCAGCGTTCCTCAAAATCATGAAGGAAATGTTTTCTCCGCGTGCAACAACAACATCGAAGTTGATAATTCCAGATTTAGCTTTTAGTGGGATTCCATGAGCCGCACTGTGCTCCTTTGTTTCTTATGTCTTTTTAAACTCAGCCCATATCTCGATCTCCCTCTAGCGATCTCATCCAGAGCTTAGTGGGATTCATACAATCTCACAATCAAGTGGAATGGATTCTTGAGTGGCAGGCGTTAATTACCCCAGTATATTTTTGGGTCAAAAATGAGCTGTCTAACTCGCACTAACGTTCTCGATTACTTCCGCGTTTTCATTAACGCTGCCGTGCATTTCATATCTTCGCAAACGCCCAACTACGTTTACCGTTTCAAGGCATGTTATACAAAAAATTAAACGAAGAAGAAAACAAAAAGGCGCAAACTAACCTAACAACAACCAAAATCCTCAAACGAATAGGCTGAACTTAAGCGCAAGACTTTAGACTAAGAACCTTACATTCATATTCTAGCTGTATATATCTATGTATGTATTTGTGGTCATGACGGATCGAAAGACCAATGACCAAAGCGAAAGACTTAACTTAGCCAATACATGACCGCACGACCGGCCAACTGGCCAATCGGCTGAAAGAAACTATTGCTATGAACTCGTATGAGTTAAGACAAGCGACGTCTTTCTGTTACGGCACATGGTGATTGCCGAGATAATAGACTGAAAATTGGTTAGCACAAAAGCAATACATGGCTGCGCCGCTGACTGACTAGCTTACTGGCGGAGCGACTGGCTGACTGAGTGGCAAAAAGCATTTCGTAGCAAATTACTAGTTAGAAGAACTGAAGTCAAAACGTTCAACTGAAATAGGCACTAAAAACACCATAATCAAGTGAACAGCAATAAAAGAATTAAAGCAGAGGGAAAAAACAGAAGTAAAAACTTACCGGGAAGCCAAGTAAAAATTATAAAAAAATAAGCTATTAAAAAATAAATAGTCAAAGCCGAGCTCAAGCTGGAGCTGGGCACAACAGCAGCAAGTTAGCAAGCAATAGGATCATACACCACAATGCGCCAGCATGCGTACGAACGTAACATAGAACGTACTTACGTATGTAACAGAGTAGCTGCCGAGCCGAGTGAGCCGAGTGCAATCGCTTGAAAGATGTTGCTTGTTGGGGAGTACCGGACGTCGGGCAAACATTAGTGCAATAGTGTAAATATTACACGAAAACGCATGACGAACCGCTTGGAACCAAACCAGACTGGACCGCAGAACAGAGTAAAGTTGATAACCTTGAGAGCATTATATGCGAAAGTTCAATGAATTGTTTACTTCTATGTACACAAAGTGAATTAAGATCGTAAGCTAAATGCTGGCGGAGACACTGAAGCATAAGTGGCGAAGCGAGTAAACGAAACAAGCGCAGAAGCGGGCGAAAGATGAATTGGAAAGCAGAAAAGCAGAAGCATAACATAACATAACATAGCATAGTATGCATAACAAAGTGACAGGAAATAAAAGTGAAAAAGTAAAAACGTACCGACGCAACGGCGCTACGACGCAACGACGCAACGACCGAGACCAACTACAGATTAATATGGCCCATAACACACAGGTATGACGATGCGACGAGGCGACGAGACGACGAGACGACGAGAGTTCGTCGGCGCAAAAAACTTCATAGCAAAGTGGATAAAACAACACAAAGAAAGTCCAATGAAACAGAAGGTAAACGAGCCTGTTGGAGGAGGCTTAAGCGCCTGTAGTAAGAAAAATTGTGCAAGAACTGCAGCAAATATGAGGAAACCAAAAAAAAAATATATATGCGGTCGTTGGGGGCCGGTTTTGTAGTGCAGTGTACAGCGCGTATTCTAAAAAAGTTTATAAATCGGCGACCAACAAGTTTCAGAACAGGTCGAAGAACGAGACTAAGAACGACTTTGGGTTAAAAAAAAAACACAAGAAAGCTAAATATAAAAATAAACACACATCGGAGGATTGTCGCAGACGCCGCCGCAGTCGCACCAAGCCAACGAAATGGAGACTGCAATTGAAAACCATGTCTATAGTTACATTTGTGCGGACGTAGCAGAAAATCGATAAGATTCGGTTTCGATTACAAATATACAAAACGAGACAAAGACACAGTGAACGTCGTCTGCGATCGACGCTGTTTGTCCGTCCGACGAGGCAACACCGGCCAAGCCAACTATGGCTCCGTCTGTATAAACGTCCGCTTGTGTTTATGCCCGCCCGTCCGTCCGTCCGTCCGTCCGTCCGTCTTGATCGCAATGTATCGTTGCGTTGAGCGGTTGATAGGTGATTGCTAAAAGCGTTTTCAATAAATTATATATTAAATGGCAACACATATACCATACCACTTGCTTGGGAGTGGAGGAACAATGTGCTGTTCAAAATCGTCCGAGTTCTGTAGAGCATTTTTTACTCGAAGCTCGTTCGCTCTGTGCTCGGACACAATTGAATGCGGCGGCGCAAATTGCGTCAAGATCGGTGGCGTTACTCAAGCGCCACGTCGCTATAAATAAACAAATGGCAATTTTTCAGTCTTTCAACCCGGGAAAGTGGTGAGAGAAATAATAAAATTTCAGTTGATTAGCGCACAAAGCGCGGTCACCGCATGGAGATCGCGATAGTGAATGAGACGCGTTCACTTAGATAATAATGCGCTTGAATACGGTGCTAAAGTGGAACAAAAAAAAAATAAATTGTTGAAGCGAGTCAAACTTTCTGGTTAGAAGAACACAGGATTTTGAGAAATTTGAAAGCGAAGCTAAGTCTTTGGGGAACCGGTAAGGTTGGCCGAGTATTTTAGTTCGCATCCTCATTGAATTGGCTGTGATCTGAAAGAAAAGAAAGAAAGAGCAACATCTTGGGTATACTAATCTGATCGAACCATGTTCGATCGTGTATGCCAAGAACAGGGTTGTATTTTCTTCGTAATTTATACGACGTTTATGTAAGATTAGTTAACAGTCGAAGAACTTTAAAAATTAGTTGACTAGGAGATGGTTCAAAGATAGTCTAGCAACACGTTTTCACGATCAATATTTGCCACCAATTTGAAAACAATCTCCCTCGTTTTTTTTGTTATCCTCAGGGGAGAGTTTAAATCTGAAATTGAAACTACTTATCATAGGTTTCTCCTTCAGCCGACTGGCCGGGCCTTAGGCTGAATTTATTGATATTAGTTACGAGTTGAGTTAAGGACCTAGACAGCGCTTTCCTTACTGCTCTGTTACCCAACTTGGAGCCCAGTTTCCTACAGAGAATTCCGAAAATTCTCTTTTTTCTCTTGTTGACCTCCCCCAAATAGAAAAATTTTGACTTGTAGATAGTGTAGCCACATTGATACCACATGGTACACTGACAGATGTTCTTCGGCAATACTAAACAAGCGCTTTGAGAACTAATTGATTTTCTGATGTTGGAACTCCAGCAAAGTTTCTAAGGGCTTATTGACACTTTTTCACGCGCCGAACAAGAACGCGGCCAGTGATCAAGGTGAGGTGGAACGATTTTAAATAAACATTTGGCGAAACAAATAACGACTTCAGGCGTCTTTGCCCTAAGAAATGACACAGTCGTAACTAAGTAAGAGTTTAAAATAAAAAAATTCAACTTTTTTAACACTTGCGATAACTGCGCAATTATGCGCACACACAATGCCCGATTGAGCAAATCAGCAAATCAGCAAATCAAGAAGGGTGCACAGATTTGATTAATGTTGCTGCAGAACAGCGACGTACTAGCGAAAAGGACAGTTGGCCAATTGCAATGCAAGGCGGTGCCCTTTGTCGGTGCTTAGGACGCTTCACGCTTGGCGGCCAGGTTGCACATTATTTCAACACCTGCCACATTATGATTGCGCTTCATAATTCAGCGTTGCAATTGAGATTGCAGTGCGCAGCAATTCGTTGTTTATTATTACTTCCCCTCAAGTAAAAGCAACATACAGCCAACATGTTGTTTTCCCATCATCGAGAGCAACACTTAACGTCTTAAATTGCCATTGCTCCCCTGCGTAGGGTTCTTCGTTGTCGTTCTTTTTTTTTTTTTTTTGTTGTGCATCGCGCATCCTGAGGTTCAGTGGCATCACAACCGCAACCGATAATGCCACTATCAGCCACTGTTGGCGAAGAGCATATGAAATTGTAGACACACATTCGCCTCTCTTCGCCTCGCCTGGTTGGAAATATGAGCCATGTGGGACCGAGCTTGTTTCCCATATCCTTCAGCAAATACGTTTCTCTCCTTTTCGTAATCTATTTATGTAATATATAACTAAAAAATACCGATTGGCAACCGACGAATAAGCATAAACACTGAACCGCTGTGCGTTCGGGAGACACGTTGACTTTTACACCCATAGTTTTGGCGCTTAATTTCCAGTAGCCGACCGCTGAGCTGAGTGAACCACCAAGCTAAAAGCTCATCAAGCCGAACATAACAACAGCAGCTGTCATGATTACCGCTGGTGGATTCAAACAAATTATGGGAAATATTATTGTTGAGGCTGTGCGAAAAGCAGTCGCGACTCGAAGACACAAGTCAGCTGCAGTCTGACACAGAGCCGTGGACAATTACCCGACGTCACCGCAGACCACCACAACACCTTGGTCGCAGATTGCTCGAACAGCTGGTAGGTTTCAACGGAACACAGCGGAAATTATGACTGCCACCAAAAAGAAACGGAACGACCGCACCAAGCTACGTGCGCAAGCCGACGGAGATGATGACAACGACGCTATGAGATTGCAAAAAACAAAAAAAAAAAACAATTTATTTTTTAAATTACAAAACAAGGTTTCCAGGATACGGTGGCGGCGCATGGGCACCTGAAAGTGTAATAACAATGAATGAACTCGGCGCATAAATTGGCAAACAGCTGTCATTATATGTAGTAAAGTGGCAACCACCAAATGGCTGCTTGACTGCCTGACTGGCTGACTGCTGGTGCCACTGCAAAAGAGTAGCAACACAGAACGCAGAACACAATGCCGAGTAACCAACAACCAGCAACCAGCAAGCAGCAAATGCGCAGTAAAACAATGCAGTGAGAGAGGGAGTGGGGTAGCGGAGATTGGATGGAGCAACAGTGAGTCGCCTGCTTGTATATTGAAGCGTGGCACGATTATGAAACAATCAGCTGGCTGGGTTTGTAGGGTAATTGCGCCATAGACGGATAGACGAACGGACGGACAGCGTGGCATAGACGTGGTGTTGACGGCGACAACGACGGAAAACAACGAAAAAAATCAAAAAAAAATCAAAAAAAGAAACGAAAGAAAGACTGCGGCGGCGGTGCGCATAATGACGCTGCCACAATAATCATGCAGCTAAACATAAAGCCTCAACCAACGAGTCCACGAATCAACTAACTAACCAGTGGCACCCAAGGAAACGAAGCCAGCCAGCCAGCCATTCCAGCTCAGCGACGGCAGCAACCTGCTTTCTGCTTTAGAAGAAAATGGAAACGTGGAAAATTGTGAACAGAACATAAGAAGCTAGCAAAAAGGTCGATTGCAATTGCAGCACAGTTTTTAAGAGCGTGCAAAATTATAGTGGAAATGAAAATTAAAGCAAAAAGAAAAGTGCAAGTCGCAAGTCGCAAATGGAAAGGGGAAGAACAGAATAATATAAACCAAGAGGGGTCTTTAAAAATAGTGCCGAGCAAAATAGTTTGCAACCTAGAAGCAGAATTCTAAAAAGATTTGTACACAAAAAAAAAGAGAAAAACGTACTGAAAGTAGCGAACTGAGCTTAAGCTGCCAACCAAGCCAGTGCAATTGCACGTTTGGTGCGCGGACGTTGCGAAAGAAATGACACAAAGAAGTTGTGAATGACGCTTAAGAGTTCACTTTTCACATCACTACGCTCTCGAATGGGCAGCGATTGAGCTTCGAAAGCAAAAAACAAACAAATAGTCATGCAGCAAAGACAAAAACACCACCAACAACATACCGAAGAAACTTTCTATACGCTATAAGAAGTGCTTTATAAAGCATGGCAAGAAGATAGCAAAATTGTAAAAAAAAAAAAGCTAGTTGAACAAATAAAAGTGCAGCAGTGTGCAATGCAGTGAAGCGAACTCGAATAATGTGAGAAAATTTGTGATAAGAATTCATCAAGGATGCTCCAGTTAGCGCGGGCGGGTGAGCAGCTGGAGCAGCACTAAACTGGACCTAAGCACAGTAACAACGCGCATAAAGTGAGAATGGCATAAGTGTTGAAACGAAAGAGCGAACTCATCTACTAACTAGTATGGAGTAAAGTTTACATTGAATAAATGCAGCAAAGTAAAGAGGAGTGTTCAATGAAATAATGTGAAGCTGCGAACTGTGGAGTATTTAGTTCAACAAAAGCTGCATGCGAAGTGACCGATAAGACATACTTGGAAGTTCAAATAAAAACGTCAAGTGGCAAAAAAAAAAATAGTAAGAAAAAATCCGTAAGTGAAAGCATTGAAAGTAAATGAGCTGTCATATACTTTCTAGAAAGTGATTGAAATTGTGTAAAATAAGTAATTTGTTTATCGCAAAAATCAGAAGTGGAACAATTAAGCTAGAGTCGCACAATGCTGTAACGCATCGGCCTTTCAAGACAGTCTTCGAAATTACATTAATACACTTTTTACTGGCAGTCATTTTATCAAGGCTTAACTCCCACATATAGTTGTTGGGAGAGTGGACTATTGCAAAATATTTCTCGCGGTGCTAAGGCTTCTTTCTTATGGATTATTTCATGTTGGAAATGCGCTCTTTGCAATGAGACTGCCTCTTCTAGTCTAACCAAATTAGCTACTTTAGAGAACGAGGAAACAACGGCACACAAATCTGCATATTATTTTGCCTTTTTTATTTAGCGATAATTAATAAAACAGACTTTACACAGCACTTATTTGCTGTGGTTATCTTTCTAGTATACCAAAATTTTACATTAACAGCCGTCCCTACTCATTTAAACTCTAATCCACTCTATTCTCCTTCCCAGTTATGTAATTTTCTACATTTCTGTAACAACTGGTGAGCGAATTGCTTGCCGTTTGGTAGTTCTCACTTTCGGAAGCTTACTTTGAGTGCCAATCAAAAAGTTTCTGGTGACTTTCCAGCAACTGTCAACAAATAACTTTGACAGTTGAAATAGTGGCGGTGGCGGTGGCAGTGAGCAGTAACAAAAATCAACACTGCTTTTGACACTGCTTTTAACGAGTACGTATGTCACTAATGCGAATTGCAATTGTTTCACTGAAATTTTATATTTCAGTTTGTCTTGTTTGATATATGTAATTATGTATAGACGTTAGCTTAGCGTATATGTCACTTATAAAAAAAAATTTAAGGTTAAGTTTCAGGTAGTATATTTCAGGTAGTACATCTCAGGTAGTATGCTTCAGGTAGAATGTGGATATGGGAAGTATATGTATAACGAGATAACGGGTAACTCCAAAGTAAGTCCCAGTTTGAGATAATTCAGAGGTTAATTTAGATCCAGTCTAGTTCCAAATTAACACTTGTGGCATACATTGCCATTCATAAATCTACTGAGAATTACAATTGTATTGGATAAACGAATGAAATAGTAAGCGGGTTTCAAATTGGAGATAAATAAATTGTGCTAATCGGAAAATATGTATTAAATCGAAATAAAAATGCTTTCTTTTTTACTTTAAGTTCAAGATTTAAACTTCGCTTTGGCTATAGTTTCAGAAATTTTCGATTCGATTTCACACCAACTCCAACAACGAGCATCGAAAAAACAAATAACGCTTAAACGACACTTCACCAACAACAACAACAAAGTTTTTCGTTTTCTTTTGCAGTATGGTTGGTTTTATTGTTGTGGTTATTGCAACTTAAGCTGTCTCTTGGATAACTGCTGCCTCTATAAGGCGCATACGTACACACACACTGTCACTTGATTTTGTACACACATTTTAACTTGTGTAACGAGCAACTTCATAACTGCTGCGTTGCTGCATCTTCTTCACCTTTTACTGAAGTAAATATTTTTGCTTTCGTTTGCCAAATTCAGCCTTGTTATTGTTGTTACTGTTGCAACAAAGTTCCTTCAACCCAAGGACTGACTGTCGAGTCGGCCCACCAATTGGCCAAAACAAAACGCATAGCGGCTGTTGCTTGTTGTTGTTTTTGTTGTTTTTGTTGTGTTCAACCCCTTGCACGGACAATCAACCACTGTTGAGATAACAGTTGCTTGTGTCATATATATATATATATGTATGTTTGTGTGTTTGTGTGACGCTTTGTGGCGCAAAGTGTTGGCTGTTAACTACCTCCATGGCTCGCCGGGCGCTTACTCTGCTCCTCTGCTCTTCTGCCTTGCTTGTTGGTTGCTTCTGCTGCTTTCGTATTTTGTTGGTGATTTAATTTTCGTACACGAATATACATGTACGCATGCATGTATGCTTGTTGTATATATATATATGTATATATATATATGTGTATGTAGTGGACATGAATGTTTACATACACCTTGCATGCATCAAATTCTGTTGTTGTTGTTATTATTATTCTTATTGTTGTTGTTGTTGTTGTTGTTGTTGTTTTGTCAGCGGGCGCACGGCGGCACCACAGCCTGGTTGAAACTGAACTGCATACAATGTTTCCTGACGCTGGCGCTTGTGCTCTGGTCTGGCTGCACGCTCAGTCGCTCGCGACGCAACGCTCGGTTTACCATTTAAAATTGTTAAATGTTTTCGCTTGTAAATTTGTTTGATTTCCTTTTTGTTGTTATTTTTAACATGTGAACACACACACACACATACGTACACTTGCAGTTGTATGTGTTTGTAATTCATGTACACATATCTGTGTGATGTTGCCACATATCGCATATTTACTCAGCCGTTTGGCGGCTAGTTGCTTTTTCAACTTTTTGTACAAATTTTTATCTCTTTTATTATTATTTTGTTTTTCTATTTGCGTTGCACATTTGTTTTCCTGCCTTTTTCAACAAATTCTCTGCCTCTTGCGCGCTCACTCATGCGCTAGTTTACGGTTTTCTTAGCTTTTTGTTTTTTTTTTTTTTTGTTTTTTTTTTGTTTATTTTTTGTGGGCTAATACGCTGCTTGACATGCTTTTTCAGCGCTTGCATGCTTTTTAAATGTTCTCCAAGTTTTCTTATTTCTATTTTCTGGCTCGACTTTGGTCTCTTGTGCACTTTTTTTTGTGTTGCATTTGAAGTTATTTGCTTTCATCTGCATGTTTGTCGGTCGTTTTAGCCGCGATTTTTATGATTAGTTGTGATTGTACTTTGTTGTTGTAAGTATGTTATTAATTTTGTTTTAATTCGTTTGTTTTTAAATAGGCTTAGCGTGTGTTACATAAGCCTATTTTGTTGACAATTTATTATTTAGCTGCTTGTCGCTAGATTTCTTACTGCTTGTAACTTTTATATGTGGGGTGGATTGCGATTTTATTTGGAAATTATTTTCTCAATTTTAATATTGCTGGTGAATATTATTTTAGCCAAAATATTTTAACTAAGATATGTGCTTGAGACGAAGATATAAGGAACAAGCTTGGAGATATTTCCTAACCCCTACCAATATAATTGTTTCAAGAAATTTGCTAAATGCCGATTAAACGAATAAATACTTGGAAAACCGTACAAATTTAATTTAATAACCGTACAACCGTTTAATATTCAGAGAGAAACAATGGATTTGGCTTACTTTTTTTGGCGCCGAAATGTAGGCAACATGTTGCGGTACGTTATTTTTTTACGGTGTACTTCTTGTATGAAAAAAATTATTTTAACTAACTTAAAACTTAAACTAAAATACTCTGTTGCAACATGTTGCGAGAGTATAAATATTAAAAATTAAAAAATATTAAATTTGCCGAAATGTAGGCAAAATTTTTTATGCTTGCTTCTTGATGTTTTATCTTGCCATTTATTGAGTTTGGTGTTTCTTTAACAGCAATTGGAAACAAAAATATAAACAATATTAATTAAATTCTTTATTTTTTAAAGAAACAAATTGTCGTGATTGATTGGCGCCGAAATTTAGGCAACATAATTTCCGCACTTTAGTTTTTACAGTGTATTTCTTTTATTCAAAAATGTGTGTGTGTTAAAATTTTAATTTGAAGACTTTAACAAATTTTTGTGAAAAAATTACTTTTCTAAGCGTAAAATTTGATTACTAAAATTTGTTGCATTAATAGATTTTGAAATTTTCCGAAAAAGAAAGTAAAACATTTTAATTCAAAAATAATATAAAAAATGAGAATTGAGGTATATTTATAATCTGAAAATATTCGTGCTCGAGAATTAATTTAAGAATTAAACTAAATTAATTAATTTAAGATGTGGATGGTATGAATACATATCTACAAGTACATGCTAGATATAATAAAAATTCCGTTATAGATTTTAAACGACTTTATTTTAACATAATATTAAATTTTGTAAAACATTTTGATTAATTTTTTTTATAAAAGGAACTGGAATAACACAAATATGATAGTGCAAAAAAATTAAACATTTTTCGAGGGTTTTTTGAGAAAAACTTCATTTGGAATTCACCACTTTTATTTAAAAAAAAAAAACCAAACACTTTTTTATAAACAGAACTGTGACTGCACAAGCAAAGTTACAACCTCTTTGAGGTTATGTTGGAAAAATAACTGGTGTTCTAATGTTATTAAAGTTAAATTTAGATACAGATTTCTTCTTGACCAAAGTTCTAAAAATTTCTTTGAAAATAAAAATATTTTCAAACCAAAGTTATCGTTTTAACAATATTTATATATATAATTTATATATATATATATTTATATATATACATATTTATATATATAGTGGTCCATCGACTAGAATATCGCAGTAATTTTTTGCAGTGCTTTTCGCTTATAATTGTCTTGTGCCAAAAATAAACATTTCCGCTATTTTCACCACAGTGTTCGTGTTGCGAACAACCGTTAGCCGACCTATGAGACCATTTGCAGCCGTTATCCTTGCCTTTGCCATGAGCACTATTTATGCTAATCATTTATTAAAATTGCGTGTTCATTAATAAATGCGCGCACGCATATACATATACATATGTACATACATAGAACATGAGAGGCATCATAAATAGCGTGTGTTGTAGGCAATAAAGAAATAGAAATAGTATTCTCCGCATTTCTTCGGAGACTTAAAGTGAAAGAAGTGCATGCTTGTGCTATTTATTTGTGGATTCGAAATTGTTTAATTAGAATATAGGTCGGATATTTAATATTTTTAGTGTTACATAATTAAGAAGAAACCGATATGCATGGACTACATATGCTACATATGTATGTATATATTTGAAGGTATTTTTTATGGGCATATATATATTTTTCTTTCCCCTTCACTTTCAACTAATTTGTTTTTGTTTTTGTTTTTGATCGGCTTCTTGTTTAATAATTCGTCAATTTAGTATTTTTGGTATATACAAGCATACATGTAGGAAAAATTTGATACAGTGAACTAAGGTTTGAGTTCACACTGATTTCAAATCTGAGTTTGACTGCATTGCGTTCTTAGTAACCAACTCTGCAATACAACGGAAATTATTTTTGTACAATTTTCGGTTAACAAAAACTGATATAATTGGTTTAAAAGACTTTATTGGTGAGTCTATGAAATTTTTTTTCAATATTTTTTGTTTACAGAAAGTTAAAGAGCGCATACATACGTGCACATATTAATATCTGTATATATGTATATCTGTTATATAAATCTGAAAGGGTCAATATCTTCCAGAAACTTGTAATATCGATCTTATATTTTTTTGTTTTAATAAAATAATTGTTTATAATCTCTCATCACAAAAGCTACCTTTTATACTACTAACCCTAAATAGTTGCCAATATTTATATGAATATTTGAGAATAATTTTTCTCGTTGTAAATTGGATTTATATAACGACTGAAATTTAAATTTGAAAGTTTTTTTCAACTTAAATTGTAGTCAAATATTAATAAATATTAATTAAATAATATTAAATTATTGCTTTAGTTCGAAATTAATCTAATACTGTCGAATGTGCCCATTTCAGGTTCCAGTAGCCAAAACTTTCTTACTTTCTATGTCGGTTATGACCTTATAACTAAATTTATGCTACTCAAGTAAAATATCGGCACCTAATTTTAAAGTAAATATCTGTCTCTCTTCTTGTATATCTATTAAATACAATATCTAAAATGCTAAGGCCAAGTGCAAAGTAAATTGTGTTGCAATATTTCAGTCGGGTTTTACATCGAGTTATCATTTAATAGAGCTATTGCTTTGCAGAAATGAAGAAGTCAAATATTTCTCAGCAATGTAAAATTCCAAGAAATATATTTGCAAACTTCGTCCATCAATTTTCCTATACGGACGTTTTATTTCGCTTCCCATCAACTGTTGCGCCTTTAAGCCAATATAATTTGTTGTTTGTGTTTTTATGTATTGCACATCATAATTAACGCAGTTCATACACTCTTTATATACATATAAATGCTATATAGTATATAACTACACATATTCTACATATTTGTTTATCTTGTCTTCTAGAGCATGCTCAAATTTATACATCCATAATTATCTGTACGCGTGTGAATGCCGCTATAAATTTGGTGTATGAACAACAAATCCGCCCACCGCCACAACTTCTTTTGAAATCAGAAAATCATCACTTACTTGCGCCTGTGAGAAAGATCAATTGGAAAAGTGTGCAACTGTTTTAATAAAGCAAAGAATTATATGAGGGATCTGCTCTCTGATCTTCTCCAGAATGTATTTATACATATATATATATATATACATGTATATGTATTTATTTTACTCACACTTTATAGTTTTGTTTACGCCATTTGTGGCTGTCTGTTGTACGCAATGCAACTCTTTATTATTCCGTTATTTAGGACGTCCTATTTTTCGTCGCCTTTCATTTCGTTTGATCTCAGCTATGAAAATATACTCCTGTGTGGAAGTATCGTGGAATCGGAATGTGAATATATGGTTGCTTGTATATGCATAAACCGTAAGTAAATCAATCCAAATCTCTCACTCCCAAAGCACTTTTTGAGATTTGGAAACACAAAGTTACTCGCAAGGGGTCTGAAGTAAAAAATGTACTCATTGCGCGAACAACTCGTAAAATAATGAATGAATTTACTTTGGTCAAAAATATCTAGACTTCTTCCAGTATAGTGGTTTTTTAATAAACTAATTGTCGAACTTCAACTATTCTCTCGGAATAAACTCGGGTCGAGAGATTGTATTGTGTTTTTCAAGGTTATCGTTGTTAATGACGCCGCTAAAGGAACTCAAGCAAGGGACAGAAATAATTGGAAAATTAAATTGCATCAAGCGAAGACCCGCGCCGGGCTGTGGAGCTGACGATGATGCTGATGATGTTTATATATGGGAACTCTACTACGAATAATGCGGGATCCCCATTCCTGGAAGCCAGCTACCCTAATTCTTTCTCTCGTTCGCTACCAAGGTTGGTTTTGATTTTGAGTTTATTCAACGCCAGATGAGTGTAATAGTCGTCTATAGTTCGGTGTCCATGACTGCAGTCAGTGGACCACTTAGTAAACATTACAATTGGCAATATAGAAAGGTAAAATTTTTTTTACTAAACTTTTACTTCTCTTTCGTATTAACTGCGAAATTCAACAAAGCAGGAAAGGGAACATGAAACTATTAAAAGATGGTGTTTGTGTAAAACTTACTGGCTTATCAATTAGCCTAGTGTTCGATTGCTGCGTTTGACTAAGGGCTCAACATGATGTTGTATTACTCAAAGCTCCAAAAATTTATTTGAATCAGTTAGCCGCACGTAAAGAAAAGTGATAGATGGTAATAGATTTTTGTAACTTTTTGTGCCGCATTAAATGCCTACAAAAACATACAAACACCTCTCTCCAGCGTAATTAAATTGCTCTTCAAATAATTTTATTTACTTAAAACTGTATTTATTTTTTTAATTACGAAATTTAATTGTCTGCTTTTGTTACGTTATGTTATGTATGCTTGTAGTTTATAATTGCTTTTATTTTTTATTTTTTTTTTTTTTGCCTCACCAAAACTTATACTATCTGCTTGTGTTTAACAAAGCTCTAATTTATACATAGTCACGGCTGACGAATTAACGTTTCGTGTACGTGATAATTTGCCAGCGGGTGGTTTAACGTATTTACGTAAGTTGTAACGTAGCTTACATAATTGTTTACATACTTGCATGTGTGGATTCATACTCGGTATATATACTTACACTTCACTTGGTTATGTGCACTCCTTTGGTGCTATAACACAAAGCACCACTCCGCACCGCTCCGTAGATTATTTCTAAGTGTGAAAGGAAGGGGGGTTACGAATCGGCTGGACGGTCAGAAAATAGTAAAAGCTATTCAATAGTAAAAGCTTGTATAAGATTTAGTTAATTGGGCAATTCGTGGGTGCACTGCTTTCTCCGAGCTTTCGTTAGCTTTCGAATTTTTTTAATTTTTTTAAAATTTTTTATATTTTTTAAAAAAATTAAAAGAAAAAATTTTTTTTTTTGGTTTTTTTTTGTTCTTTTTTTTTGTTTTTAAGAAGTCTCAAGAACTTCCAAAGCCCTATATTTTGTGCAACTTATTTTTATCCGTTATTTGTGCCATTTTTATTTACCATCCATTTGAACTTGGATAGCAGAACCCAATATATTGTTCAAGACAGACGGGGCTACATCACCGTACTGATATTTGATATATATCCGATTAGGAGCTTTCAAAACTAATTAAGACATGCTTTTTACTACTGTCATAACAACAACATTACAATAAAGGGCCTGAGGAAACGTTTAGACAAGTAGTTCTACCAAATCGGGACGAAAAGCTGGACAGCGAAACTTGGTGATATGGATCCTAATCTTTTATCGTAATTTTTGTGTGTTGTGGTTAGACTCATGATGACTTCTTCTTTTCTTACAAGATTCCAGCTTATCTCTGAAATTAATAAGTAGAATTAAAAACTCTTCCCAAAAGCTCAACAGCCGTTCAAAGTTAACTTAAAGCTTTTGAAGCCACTCCAACAGCCAGGCAGTACAGAAGCGCCAGCAATATTTACTATTAGTTGCATTCAATACCACAAACCAGCCATACCATAAACCTTAAGGCTTACTACTAGCTTATTACATAGGCTAGACAAAAATACAGTTAAGCGCTAAGCGAATTTATCGTGAATTTATGTTTCTACATAAACTCTGGTATTTATTGTGCTTGTACCATATACGAAGTGATTGCAGTATACTTAAGTACTTGTGTACGACTTAATTGACTACACATTTCCAAATGTGCAAACGCTGCAACATACTTACGTATGTTTGTATGTAATCGTTAAAGTGTTGTAGTTGAATTATACGATTTAATGTCTGTTTCACTGCATAAGTAGATAGACACACACATACACTCCCAAGCACATGTACATCAGTTAATAACGTTACGTAAAGCGTATCACAGGCTTTTGCGCCTGTATATATGCTAAAGTTCAGTGTAAGTAATCGCCTTCGGACTTATGAGCCACGCAGTAATCCTATCCGATTTGCTATCTATGACAAATCCAATATGCTCTCTGTGCGCCTTACAATGTTTCTGAGTGTTTTTCTTGTTTTTGTTGTTTCTTTTGTTTTTGTTTCTGTTTTCTTATGCAAATCAAAATTTTGCTAACTAGCTTCTTTTTTTCTTAGTGGCTGGGTGGAAGAAAATTTTACGTTTAAAGACTCTAATTTTGGAATATGACTACTTGAAGGTAGTCATATTGTAGCTTACAGACATGTTTCTGTTTGCATGTGTGTGCGTGCGTCGTTTTGTACTGGAGAGTTGTCCCTTCCATAGCAGGGCGTTAGGAAAATTATTGAATTAAGCGCTGTTCACTAGTTCCTTCTACTAGTACATCGATTTGAACTGGTGTTATGTGTATATGTGTATGACATGTTGCCGAAATTTTTCTACTGTTAATGGTCACACTCACTAACACATGCATACGTGTGTATTTACATTCATGTGTTGCCTCCTCTTGTACCATAGCGCCTACAGCATAAACATTAGAATCGTTTGCTTGTATATCGCCTACAAAACAAGTCGCTTTCTCGGCATTCATAGCCACACATATATGTATGTTCACACGTACACACATACATGTATTGCCCAAACCATATAATTACGTTACGAATACGAATAATTACCGCGTAGTGGGCAATGTTAGGTATGTGCTATCGCTCTAACAACTATGCGTTATTATGTACATCTTTACATATGTATATATGAGATATATATGTATGTATCATTTCACAAAGCCGGAATTCCAGTGAAAACGTCCTTCGACAAGTGCGTTCAAACAGTTTGGGGTGTGTCCAACAATTTTGTTGCTTTTTATTATGCATATGTTTCATCTATTCAACAGTATATCTTCAGAGTTTAATACGAACAAAATGTTATGAAATGAGTAATGTGTTAGCAGCAGCAAATGTTTGACTTAAAAATAAAGCGGAACATTAGTTATGCGCGCATTTAAAAAATATTTTGTTGCTATTCGCGACTAAGTTAAAATTATTATATAAAACACAGCATAAATTTACATAGTCTATTGGATATTGAGTGGATATCGAAAAAGTGCTATCTATCTACACCTTATATTACCTGGTGTTATGTTAAGTTACGTCGTATGTTAATTTCTGTTACGTCAAATTATATTAAGCAATATTGTCATATAATGCTGCTAACTAGACTGACTAACTAGTTGATTTGTGTTGAAGTCGTGCCTTTTTAACCATATGTTAAGTCGCAACCGCCTTATAAAAGTCATGTTACGTTGGGTATAAATTTTATATATTGTCGCGCGTAGATTTACATAAAATTATTTCATGTCAACACGTCTGAAGTATATATTAGGTCTAGTAAAAAGAAATCCACTATTTCTGCATTAAATTGAAGGTTTTATTTAGCATAGCTAGAATGATTCGATTCAGGTCAAATATGGACCGTTTTGCTCGATAACTTGTTGTTTTTTTTTGAAGATAATTTCATAATGCCACTCTTATGGGAAACTCTCATCCCTATTGGCAAAAGCCTGGGACAGTCGATTTTCATAGGCACCTCTTGACTAACTTGCCATAGACAGGATTAGGTAATGATAACTTGCATAAGAACCTCACAACCAAGCTGCTTCCGCTATTCTCTTCTTGTTGACCATAGTTGGCCGCTTCTGGGCGCTTGCTTTCTTCAGGCGGTCCAATTGTTGCTTACATGACGGTCCGACTCGACCATTTCGATTGTTTTTATCGAATTTTTGGACAACTGGTCCGAGCCTGGTGCACCTGTGACACCAAAATTATCGGAACGAAATGAACGAAACTAAAAGTGCGAGTGATTGGCTGCTACAGTATCAGTGCCATAAACACTATTCACATTTTCAGTCGCCTGGCTTGCGTTCATCGAAAAAAAAAACGGGAAAATATGGCGTATTTTCTCATTGCTGTTATACAACTTAGGCGCGTGCTCAGACAATACTGAGTCCAGCAATCACTACCAAACTGTCTGAGAAGTTTCTTTAGAACGAAATCTTATTTAACCTATGCAAATCTATTAACCCGATCGCACCTATACAGCACGAGATATAGAAAAATATATGGAAACATAATGGATTTCTTTTCACTAGACCTAATAGTTTATATTACATGTCTTGTAATGTATATTGCCTTGCGTTACGCTAAGTCAGGTCAAATCATGTTATGTTGTTTTGAGTCATGTCAATTTAAATTTAGCCATATTATCGTCTATAATTAGTATTAACCATATTATGTTATAGTAAATTTAAATTTTATGACTATGTGTTGTAATACTACTAAAATGCATTAGGTAAATTTATATGTAATTTCTGAAATGTGACGTGCCTTTGATTTTTTACGATACAAGAAGTATAGCTAAATTTTTACATCTCTCGCTTTTTGGCTTTCCGTACGATATTTCATAGTATGGCGATCTTATACATGTTGTGTTCAAAAAGTAACGGGAATGTTCTTCGACTGTGCTGTTCGACTTTAATGGCAGAGTGCATCATGAATTCTTGCCTCAAGTTCAAGCGGTCAATAAGGAGTACTACCTACAAGTTCAACGCCCCAATTTGTGGAAAAACAATTTATGGCTCTTGCTCACTTTTGCTGAATTCTGCTCATACTTCGTTGCTTGTTCGTGAATTTTTGGCCAAAAACAATACCGTAAAGATGCCCCAGTATCCATATTCATCGGACATGGCTCCGTGTGACTTTTTCCTATTTCCAAAAATAAAGAGAATCTTAAAGGGCCGTGGTTTTAGACAAGTATAGATGACATTGAAAGCGCTGAAGACTATCCCAATAATCGAGTTTGAGAAGTGTTTCGACGATTGGAAGAAGCGCTGGCGTAAGTGCATGATTTCGAATAGAGACTGTTTTGAAGGCGACAGCGTTAATATTAACATTAATTGATTATTGAATAAATATTTTAAACGAATATTCCCGTTATTTTTTGAACACACCACGTATGGCATGGTTGTAAAAAACATGTCGGCGACACCAGAGAATTTATGATAACTTTTTGATTTTTACTATTCTCAAAATTCAACTTCCTTCATTGCTTAACTAAGTTCTACTTCAGCTCAATACTTTTGGTCTAACGACTTTCTATCTTTGTTTTAACCCTGCTATATAATATCTGTTCTCAAGTCGGCGCAGATAGGTGTCTAAATTAAGGTCAAGCATGCAGTGCCTGAAATCCTAAAACCTACTGTCATGATCTCATTGGTAAACAGTTACTTTGACGATCGATGTGGAACGAAATTAGCTCTCTTCCACTCACTCAGCTGTAAGTTCCAATGAACTTATGAAATCTACGGCTCATAATGACTTGGGTCTTAGGAGGATATATTAGCTGTGAACTAAAATTCTTCCCTCAAGCTCGCTTTCAAGTTTAAGCATCTTTGTCAATGTTGCAGTTGAAACTATCTAGCGGTGAGTGACCTAACGCTCACATCCCCCAATCACCAATCACCAATCACAAATTTTATGTGAAATTCTTAGTCTTTGCTCAATAAATCACCAATTTAAGGTGTTCGGGGAGCACACACACGTGCGCAGACACTTACGCGTAGCGCTGCATTTAAATGAATCATCGTGAAGGAATTCGCCATAAAAGCTATTGCCTGCGCAAATGCATGCTTAAGAAAAATAAGCCATTTTACGACTTCCAGTGAGAGAAAAATGCAATTAATGCTAGTCTCTTGCATTCGAAAGGCTTTAATTACACGCATGCGTCCACGTGCGTGTGTGTGTGTGTGTGTATGTGTGTGTGCAAGTGTTAATAATTTGTCCTGTGTGAAAGCACTATGTCCAAAAGGCAGCAATTTGACGCTTAATGCGTCGTCGATAAGCTGTCGCCAACGCCATCACCCGCCATAGCCCGCAATTCTTAAGAATTCTACCTGCTTTACTTAATGTGTGTGTGTGTGTGTGTGTATGGGATGTGGGATATGGGATATGGGATATTTTACAAATCTTTCACGATTTCAATACTGAACTTGCTCATTTTTGATTTTGCCTCTTCCACATTTTGTGCTCTTAACTGCAGATGTTGTTGCTGTTGTTGTTGCTGTTGCTGTGCATCTCCTCGTCAACGTTCGCCTCAATCTAGTTGCTGTTGTTGTGTGTAACCAATGCTATCAGCACACAAATAATCTCGCCGCTTTTACAGTTACAGTGAAATTCCTGGCATGTCGAACCGTTCGCCACAAGTTCACAAATCATTAACACAATGTTGTACGTGCCAGCCGTACAACTACACACACACACACACACACACACACACACACTTACGTAACTATGTAATGGCTAACGGCTATGTAAGCGAATGCGAGTATCAGTGCATGTCTGCTGCGCACACACTAAAAGCTCGTTGTGATCGGCGTGTGCGGAGCGGGGCGTAGCATGCAAAAGGTCATAGCCAAGTCAAAACTAATCAGCCCGAATGAGCCTGAGTCGGGGGCAGCGACAAAAAACGGCTGCTATCAGGAGCATAAGCATTATTGGCATCTTTGCCGCTGCAGCATCGTCATCAGATTTTGCCGGCTTTGATGATATCAAATTACGACATACATACAGACGTTAGCTTGCATCCACAGTTTTTGCGCTGGAGCTGGTTACGAAAATGTTGCCATAGCGCTAAACTGATGACATTACCAATGCAGCGTCAACAATTTTGTCACTTACGTACACACCTTAGCACCGATAGCAAGCTACAGGCCAGTCACATGTCCCAGCGAACTTGAGAATATTTTAAGTTGGTTTCACAAAAAATTTGTGTTCTCAAATGTTTCTCAACTTGTTCTCAACTCAACAGACCTTTGAGAAAATTATATTTTGCAAGTTTATGATTTCGCGACTTTCTCATTCTTTAACCATTATTTATCTGAAGTAAAAAATGAGAACTTAAAGAGTATTGGTTTGCTTCTAAGAGACTTTCAATTCCTAAATATATTTCTCAACTCATTCTCGACAAATTTTTGAGAGAATTATATTTATGAAGTCTATCATCTAAGTCTATATCTAAGTCTATGTATATTCACATTATCAATTTAGTCGTAATATGAAATAAAAATTGGTAATTAATAAAAATTTTGATCTACTTCAAATTCTCAAATACTCGTATATCTCAACTCCTTCTCAACTAGCCTTTGAGAAAATTGTTTACTATCAAATCAGTGAGATTTAAAGTCTTCTCAAATTTATTCTTACGATAAATTGAGCAACTTAGGATAACTATTGGTTGTCTTCAAAAATATATTATACATAAATATTTCTCAACTCATTCTCAACAATGCTTTGAGAATTACTTCAAGTCCTTCTCGATTTATTTTCAAATATTTTGTGTGATTATTATCACATACTTTATAATTATCAAATTAATATGTAAAATCTTGCTCCATAAGACTTTGAAAAATTTTATATACGTATGTATCTCAAGTCGATATTTATTTATTTATGTTTGGTCGAGATCTATGTTATATATGTGATCTATGTTCTTTCTAAACCTAATTTCTAATAATATATATATTTTTTTCATGATAAATATGTAATGCTTTAATATTTTATAGACAATTAACTGGAAGTTAAACTTTTACTAACTTTAACTTTAGTTAACTTATTGAAATTATGTTGAAATAAAGTTGAGTTTTGTACTCACAGTTTTACATATATAATTTTGAGCTAAAAATCGAAGAAGTACACATGTAAGATATTTTTTTGCGTTTATTATGCATATATAACTGTATTTTAAGTTTAGAAAAGCTGTAACGAAATTGTTGAGAAACTGTTGAGATCTAGAAATACCTAAATCTTCAGCCAAAATTAAATTCAACTAAGTACTAGATAGAATCTGGAAAATTGTAGCCAAATATTGGAGCTAAGTATGTATCCAAATTCAGAAAACTAGTAACTATTGAGATGCTGTTGAGATCAAGTTGAGATCAAGTTGAAATATGAAGAGTCACAATTCGCGGTTAGCTTTAATATCAAACTGGATTCATATATTTTATGTTGTGAGTGTTGTGAATATGTTGAGAATATTCGATTGTTGAGATGCTGTTGAGATTAAGCTGAGTTTTTCAAATTCCTCAACTTATAGTCAGATTTAGTATTAAGCTAAAATCAGTTATACTCTGTTAAGGAAAATTTCAAAATTATATGCTTGCCTTCAAGGATTTCAGCCTCCTAAAACTCAGCAAATTATACCTAAATTGTTGAGATGTTATTGAGAATTGACTCGGTGAACGTAGCGAGCCATTTTCATTAGATAACCTCAAAAGGAAATTGTTGCTTGTGATATGTGTTGCTGTGGACGATCACAAATGTCGGCTTGCTAGCGCCCAGACACTTTCTACCTACTCGCACATGCCGCGAGGCGCAGCTAATTTTCTTGTGTGGGACGTGTGAGAAAAACTTTAGACAACAACAAGAAAGGAGCAACAAAAGCGCAGCAAACATGCAAGCATTTCAACGCCCTAAAAACAGCAAAAATAATTAAATGAAAATAGAAATAATAAAAAAAATGAACAGACACCGAGACACCGAGACAACGGAAATGGCAGCTGCCGCGATAGCGCAACGCACTCGATTAATGTTCAATGGTTTCGAGTATGAAAGGGCTCCTCTTTCTTCAACCACTCTTCATTGCCGGCCAAGTAGAACTAAAACGTTGTGAAAAGGGGAAAATATATTGAAAATGATGTGCATACATGAAGCAAAGTCGCACGTAAGTGTGTGCAGCGAGGCGAGTGTGTGCACTGATACCGGTCGTGAACGCCGAGAGCCGTAAGGCGGTGGCCTTAATTGGTTTCCATTCATCGAATCAACGTGCCGCTTAAGTAATACGCATGTAGTACACGTATGTATGCATGTGTGTGTGTGTGTGTGTGTTGCGCAAGGAAGCTCTGCGGTGGACGCCATCGGTTTTGTTGCATGCCTCTCACTTGTGGCACATTATTGAACACTTCGTCGTCTTCGTCTTCGTCTTCCTCTTCCTCTTCGTCGTCGTTTTCGTCAGCGACGCAGCGCATGGCGTTTAATTAATCAAGCAATCAAATGTCAGTTTGCGGTATATTACTTCGCACAGCCGCATTCTTTTCAAAATTCTGTAATGGACCACTTGTGTTTGAGAGGCATTACTTCTTCTTTGTTGTTGGTATTTTTGGCTCATTCCTTTGAAAGGTAATGTGTTCTTTATCAAGCGTGAAGATGTGTTGTGTTTTATGCCGAATTTATTATTTATTTCCCCCTTTCCTTTCAAATTGCCTCTAATAGGGATATTGGTAATGTTATTATCAGCCTTGCATTAGCCTCATAAATGTTGAAGTGTGGGCTTTTCTACATTTTCGATTTTTTTTTAGGGTCTGTGAAGTGTTAAAATTTGTTTGCTTTGATTAAAATGTCATTAGGTTGGACATGGAAAATCGCTTTGTTGCACTTGGTTTGTGTGTAGTTGAGTGGAAAATCCTATTTGTGCATGCAAATGTATGTACATATGTGTGAGTAATTATGTAAAAATGTACATATGTATGCCAAAAACTTTTGTTGCCTTGTTATCTTCTGCATAAATGCATTTTTGATTTGAAAAAATGTTTTTAATTAAAAAATAAAAAACCTACCTAAACCTAAATTGAAACACATAGAAAACCAAAATCAAATAAATTTTGTTGCAAAAATTTCTAAGCTAATAATTTTAGATTTGATATAATTTTAATTAATATTAATACTAAAAATTAAAATTTTTTTTTATGAAAATTTTTTCGCTAAATATTTCGTACTGTAATTATAAATAAATTTAGTGCAAATTAAAGGCAAAAAAGTATCTAAATGTCCCAGTTGTGTGTTTGTTTTGCGAAGTTTTAGTTTAATTTTGGTTTGAAAAGAAACTTTTTTTTAACTTAAAGTAATTTTTTTTGTTATCATTGAGAATTTATATTAATATATTATTTACATATTTTATATTATATATTATATATTTATATTAATTCTATGACAATATATTTTAATCTTAATTTAATATTATTTTAATTTAATATTATTAGTCTTCTGTTTTAAAAATTATCTAAAATAAAATAACTAAGTTTTTTATAAATTAATATTCCTATATTGAATTTAAAATATTTACATTTTGAAAAATTTTTATTTTCACCAATAGTTTTAATTAGAAATTTTTTCTCAAAATTTTTTTTTTTGTTTTTGATTGTAATGAGTAATATTACTTTTTTTTTGTATTAAATTCAAATTATTTCAAACGTTTAAATAAAAGAAGCGAACACCTCAGCTCTTAGAAAATATTTTAAAAAATATTTAAACGTTTTTTGGAACTCAAAATATTATTTAAAAATTTTACTTTAAAATATTTTTCTTTTTACAGAATTTTGTTTTAAAAAGTTTTTGTTTTGCTAATTGTGGATTTTAAATTTATATTCAAAAAATTAATTCTAAAATTTTCGTAGTATATAGTTTTTGTACAAAATTACTTTTTATATAATATTATTTTATATAAAATTAGAATTATTATTACAATTATCAGTTATTTTTATATTATTATATTAAATTATTTAATTATGTATAATATAATATAATATAGTGTATATATAATAATTATAATATGTATAATTATTACATTTTTGTTAGTTAATTATAATATGTAATGTAATATTACAAATTACAATTATCAAGCATTTAAATTAAAGTGGCGAACATTTAAGCTCATTTTATAATTTATTTTTTACAATTTTGTAAAATTCTTTGAAATTCATTTTTGTTTTATTTCAAAAATCGCTTACTCAGGCGAATTTCGATTTTGTTTATATTTTAATTACTTAAAATAATTCTTTCGTAGTTACATACATGTTGGCCACTGCATTTCAAAATGAATTATCGATTTACCTTCACATTTTAAATATAAAAAAATATATACATATAGCATTACAATAATTATTTATTTGCACTTCTTCCTCTTCTTTTTTCTTCCACACGCCATTAAACTAACAAAATTAATTAATATTTTTAATATTCTTCACTTTACAGGTAAGTTTCGGTTCAAGTACTCATTAAAGCATGTCCAAGTTCCAATGCTGCCGCGGCAAATCGAAAGCGCGAGCGCCCCAGGTGGAATTAAAGTGTCCGCAGTAAATGGAATTCCACACTTTGTGTAGCAATTGACCGGTTGCAATTGCAAATTCCTCAAATATGTTAACAGCCATGCATGTAGGTATGTATTTATTTGTATATATTATGCATTAATTGCAAATAAACGCGTCGTCGCGCAATAAAAATAACGCCTGCCCGCTTTTGACAGCCTGCAACACCTACCACATCACTTTAATTAATCGCCAACATGGCAATTGCAACAAAATCAACCACTTAATCGCCATCAAACACGCTCCCGCCGATGCACAATCGATATTTGTTGCCGTTTTGCAGCGCGTCAGGCGTGCACAAACCGCCACGAGCCACATTGGCGAACATTCCGAAAATCCATTCGGAGAAAATATCAAAATAAACAGTTATTTTTATAAATAATCAATTGAGAAGTGTATTTGCGCTAAAACATAATAAATCGCTGGCAATTTTTAATTTCGCCCGGTTGCGCTAAATTTTGTGGCCACAAAGTCAGGTCATCACTTATACTCCAAATTCACACACACACACACATATATAAATATGCATGTGTGCATTGCAATTGCAGCGGCGATTTTGTTAGCAAGCACTTTTTTCTAAACCCAATTTAAGTGTATTATATTGGCGCCGTTCTCTCCCCTCGCCCCACAGACACATACACACCTACACATATACATATTCACTTATGCCGAAAGCCACAGTTTGGCTTCCGAGCACCACGCAGCTATCTTCCATGTCTAATCACTCGAACCTGCAGGGTGCAATCCAAAACTGAAGCGCTAATATTTAAATTGAAAGTGAAAGCTGTTTATTTCAAGCAGCGTAAACAGGTAGCGCATTTCAATTAATTTAATTGAAACTCAGAGGAGATCAAAAATAAAAATTTAATAAATAAATCTGAAAAAATTAGAAACAACAACAATTTGGTAAAGTTGTTGTGCAATTTAAATGCGATTAACTGTGTTGTGCTATTTGTTGTGACTTTGATTGTGAGAGGATTAAGTCGACTTTTATTTCAATAATCGTTTTTGCGGAATTTAAAAAAAAAATGTAAAATGCTTTGCGATTAAATATATTTTGAAATTCTGATAAAAAATAAGTTTTTTTTTCTCGGAATTGCGCTAATGAAATGTATTTGGATTTTTAAAGCAAAAATTAGAAATAAAACGAATATGGTGTGAAGTGAAGTATTTTCGAAAATAAGTAGATTTTTTCGAAAATCAAACTGATTTGATGTTTAGAAATAAAATGCTTGAGAAAATATTCCGCAGTAACAGTTCTACTAGCACGGTATTTTGACTACTGTCTTGCTTTAAAATATCGCCAAAAGTATGCCTTTCGGAATTTAGTGAAAGCTTTTCTTTAAAAAATAATTTTAAAAACTTCTTATATTTTTCAACCTTATAATTTAATATGATTTTAGATTTCACAATCTTCCTGCTTGAATTGTTCCTACCTGTTACATTAAAAGCATTACCTTATGGTAATAATTAAACTTATTTTGCAAAAATTCCGATTATTTAGCACTTTAAAAAAATTTTTATCACAATATATTTCGAAAATGGTTTGAATACAAAAATTCATGCTTAAATTTCTATTTCTCGAATAACTCAGTGCCAAAAAACTGGTTTAAAAGTAAAAGTTGTTGTGTTTCTAAAAAGGGATGCCATCTCATTTTAATACATTTGTCATATTGTTTGCCAAGTTATGGGTAATGAGCATAAGTTTTAAAAATTTACTTTTTATTTTATTTTTTGTTATTTTATTATTAAAAAAGGCAGAAAATCGCTTTTTCCAAGAACAAACGGAAACGAGGTCATAGACTCATGTACTTTCATTACTATAGTTTGCTTCGTGCCCGAGACATTTATATTAAAATGTACCAAATTAACTGCAAAGTGATATATGCGATATAAACTCAACCAAAGTGGTTTAATTGAATATATTAGATATACGAGGGAAAAGTCAACCAGAGAAAAGGTAATCATTATATTAGAAATAAGGGGCTTTTATCATGGTCTACACCGATTTCTTTCATATTTAGCGCGAAATCACATTGTGTTTAACAAAGCATCCACTTAATTTCATTAAAATATCACACATATTGACCAACGTGAACTGTTTAAAGTCAGATGGAAAGTCGGGAATTCTTCTATCGGGCATTTTTGGGATAGAGGAAGATCTGCACTGATCACATTAACTCTTTTCATTGTTCAAGTATATTAGGGAACATGCTTTCACCCAATTTACCGGCATAAAGTCTGCTATAATAACTAGAATATGTAGTATATGGGAGCTGGGATAATTCGTTGATCGATTTCACACATTTTCGGCAGTAAACTATGGTACATCCAATATTACACGTTCACTTAATTTTGCTAAGATATCCTCATCATCATCATCATCATCATCATATTGACCGAAATATATGGTATAAAGTCTATCTGGAGGTTGAAAATCCTTAAATTAGGTACATGGGGGCTATGTGAAGTGCTTACCCGATTTTCCCCATATTTGACACAAGAGGACACTATTATCATATAAAGATAATCCTTCAATTTAATTACGATATCTTACAGATTTACCGAAATATATGTTATAAAGTCTACAGGAAGTTGAAAATTTTTATATTAGGTATATGATGGCTAGAGGAAATATTTACTCAATTTTTCCCATTTTTGACACCAGATCACATTATTATCATAGAAAGAGAATCTGCCCTTCTTTTTAATAAATAAATATTTTTTTTCCAAAAACCAAAATTCCCGTTGTTTTCTGAACTCACCTCCTACGTATGCAGAAACATTCACACACATGGCCTTCTGAGTGAAATTTACTGTAATATTTTTCAATTAATTCTCTTCTACTAGAAGCTAATTTATAGTAAAATAAATAATTTACAAAAAAATCTTGACTTTTTGCAAACTTCATCAATGCTGTCATTACTATGCTCGTCATTAGCCTCGTCGCTGATAAGGAACCACTCGAGTTGTGTACAAATCGAAAAATAAAATTGTTAAAAATGTTTCGTTCTGCAGAAACATTTCCTTATACATTTCGTTAAGGCATCAATCATGCATGCCAACATGAGAAACAACAACAACAAGCACATAGATTACTGGTATTAAACATCAAACCTTCTAACAGCTACAAACAGTAACATGACTTGAATTTATAATTTGTCAAGTGGTGGCTCATTAATGCGAGGCATACGTGCAGACATACAAACATACAGACATACAAACATACTAGTATATGGGAACGGTGATGATCAGTATAACGATAATGACAGTGTTGTGATGGCCATTGGCTGCTGTTTGCCGCCGGGCCGTCAACTCGGTTCTGCTTAATTCCGCAGCTGACAGACAGACACATCTTAATGCTGCCCTAGAGATGTTAAACTTCTTCACTGTCTTTAAATTGATTGACCTTTTTGGCGTTGCTGTGACCGTTTGCGCTGCTAATGTGTGCTCTATGCTATAGATGTTGTTGTTGTTGTTGTTGTTGCTGTTATTTCGATTAACCTCGAATTTGGCTGTCGCTCATCTTGTACGAATTTGCTTATGGCTAGGCACATCTGTTTGATGTAGTAGTAATCTCCTTTTTGCTTTGCCTTGCTACATATACATATACATATTTACGTATATGGTAGATATATACCGATTGAGTAATTTACGATTTGAAAACGGTTCAAAATTTGCATTTTTAGTAAATATAATGAATTCGCTACAAATTTGTGCGCTTGTGTTCACTTTTGATTAGAGGATTACTTGGTCGAATTATTGCCGAAAATTCCGAAATCGATTAAGGCAATGTTGAATGAATTTATTAGTTGGCAGCGATTGGGGTGTGGGAAGTTATGGGTGTGCTTAATTAAGTATCTGTTGAATTTGGAATTTAACTTCGCAAAATAGCAAAGGCGTGAGACAAACGGTTGGGGTGACTAAACTTTGTAGTACATGAATGCAAAATCCACAATTCTCAGTAGCTTTAAACCATCTTTGAGTGAAAAAAGTTGAGGGGAATTAAAACGATTTAGTTAATTTAAATTGGTTCCATTGAGTATCGAATTTATTTACTTTCTTTGTAAAACGATTCTCGATAAATGACTGGAAAGAATTTGGTGGAAGCTCGAGTGAAAGCTTTCTATTGAAAATGAAAGCTGACTTGCAGTTAATTAAAGTTAAAAAGTTTGTTCAAATAAAAATGAATCGATATTTTTTTCAGCATTTTATAACTACAAATGGTTGTATGAAACGATATGTAAGATTAAAATGAGCGTCTAATTTCATTATTTTCTTTTAACTGTCTAAATGAGCATAATGAAATTCATGAAACAATATGAAAATAACTTATAATAAAATAATATTAATATTAATATAATAATATAATAATTTTTGCAAAAATCCGTTGAAGAAGAGCTTTTTGAAGTTCAAAATTGTAAAAACTGTCTGATGAAAGCTTATATGAAAGCTTTTTAAAGCAATCAAAAGACAAAAATATAATTTTAAGCGCTTATTTCAATACATGCAATTAAACATTTCTAAATGTCAACATTTTAGGGATACACAAAAATAAAATATGAGTAAGAAGTGTATTCTTCACATTAGCAATACCCTATACATAAGGCTTTTTGTAAAAAAAAAGTGAAAGCCTTCATAGATAAAAGCTCACTGAAGCGAAGCTGAAAGTCGGTTGCTTGCTGTAGAAATTGAATAAAGCAACATAAGCGCCTATGGCAAATAGGCAAATATTAATAAATAAATTATTTTAATCTGCACATTTCAAGCAAAAATTTTACAAAAACACGACATATCGAATTTTAGTATCGAAATCTAATTAATCAAAATCCTGATGAAAGTTTTTAACATAATTTGCTAGCCAGTTTATAGTTTGTTGATTTTGACGATATTTTTTTTACTGCGGTACTGATTACCACTGCTACGACACCAGAACACATTAACGGTGGTAAAAGATTGAGTGGTATTTCAACCAAACAAAATACAAAAAAAACATAATTAATAATGGCGCTTACACGGCTAATGTCTCTTAAAAATAAATATACACTGTAATATTGGCGTGAGTGGCAAACATAAATGGTAGCTTAAAAAAAAATTTTTTTTTCATCTAAAAATACAGAACTAATAACAGAATAACTTTTTTTTTATATAAATTTAGTGATTTTAAATAATTTATTCCTCTTGTTTAATACCACTATGTATATACATGCTTTTCTGACTACAATTTTTATATTATATTAAAGTCAATATGAAGAAAACATCGACTCTATTTCTGTCAGTATTTTATAAATATGACAACTGTCAATTTTCCCGCATGCAACAGCGCTGAAAGGACTTAACGCTAACGCCACTTTACCTTACCATGTTGCGATTGACAGTTGGCGCAGCTGTCAAAGAAGCCGTTGACATTTGTCAGCAGCAAGACGTCAATTAGTCGGCGTAAAATTGACATGAGCAAACAAGTCGAAATTCGTTATGAAGTGTGTAGAGAATTGGAAGACTACATTTGTATGGGTATATTTCTATGCGGATGTACACAAGAAGAAAATTAATAAAAAATGTCACACCTTCATGTGTTAGCAATGTAATTAAGCTTGAGTGCGGGTAGTTCCTGAAAAATATTTAAGCTACTTATTGTGAGGACGTGCTTCTGATTTATCTTATGATTGTTAGTAGAGTCACGGGTTTGTTGCGATAGACGCATACATTTTTGGATACACAAATAATTTTAGACAAACGCAACGAGTTGCTGAACGGCTGATAACTAATGCAAGTACCCACACAGTTTTAGCGCGCTGCATAGTGTGTTGTGATAGTAGAAAATTGGAAAAACTTTTTAGTATAAAGAAACTTATGTTGTAGAGCATTTAATTATACTTGTTATATTGAAATTTTTCGTGTTGAAACAGGTGAACTTCTTGAAAAATACAAATTTAGTCATAGGCGCAGTGTAGCACCAAGAAATAGAAACAGAAAGTGGTAACGTCAAGTGAACACAACATGAAGGTCAAACTTCCTGCCTTAGGCAGTGGAAATTCACTTGTTTTCAAATAAAAAAATAAAGAAAAGTTTTCACTAAATTGTTCTCCAAAAAATTTTAAACGTATTGCTAATACGTCCATCCGTCTAGACGTCCATTTTAAGAATATAAGGAAGCAAAAAACTATTTGCATTCATATAGGCTTACCCAGAAAATGCTGACGTTTTCTTTTAATTCCTCAATGTAATCCATTTATATACAATAGCACTATAGCTGGTGATTTAACAGACTTGCCAGAACTTAAAATAGCTAAATTTCTTCGCACTAAACCTGTTAAGTTCAGAAATACAGAGAGAGCAAAAGCGATATATATTGAGAAAGGTAGAAATGGAAAGAGCGAAAAAGGTAGATAGAGAGTGAGTCACTTTTTCTGGAGATTTATGAGAAAACAATAGTCAGTTGAGACTACTGCAGCATGTCGACTGTCTTCAATAATTTGTTTGTGTGTTTTGTTTTTTTTTATTGTTTTTTAAATTCGAACAAAATTTTTTGTATTATGAAAATTATAAAAGTTCTAAAATTTCCAAATATTATGCCGACACTAAAACTTTATTAAAGTAAAAGAAAAATGCAATCGTTATTAGAAGTCGTGACAGTTAAAGTATAAAAAATAGTGTGAAAGAAAAATCTTGTGAAAAAATGTGAAAGATGCAACAAAATTTTTTTTGAAATTAATTTAACAAAAATCACAATATTATTTTCAAATAAAAAATAATTGATTTTCAAAATAAATAAAAATGGACTCCCAAAGTTATTTACAAATTTTTGTTTGCAAATTTTAACCACAATTTATATAGGTACGCTCCACTGTACTTGAACTATGTATTAACATTTAATAGCACAACCTTTGTGGTTTCTTTATTGACTTTGAAATTACGGTTTATTTCAAGTTTGTTTAATGTTTTAATTTATGTTTTTTGTTTTATAATTGTTTGTTTTCTTCCTTAGCTTCATAATTTAATCTTTATGAGCAATTGTGATTTCTTGTTTGATGAAATTTTCTTCGTTATTGCAATTATTATTACTTTTTAATCACATCTTGTTTATTTTAATACTTTTTCAGTATTTGAAAATTTGTTTTATCGACCGAAATTTTACCCTTGATAAGATTGCATTGTTTCTTGTTCGTTTGTTGTGCTTTATTTTGTTATCAACTCATTGAAAATATCAGATAAAAGTTCATTGCACCAAAAAAGAAAAAACGAAGCAGAATGCGTAATAAAAAGTAAAAAATCACGGAATTGGCATAAAACGAACAAGTTACGAAATGTATAAATACATATGTACATATGCGCATTTAATAATTTTCTTTATTTAGATAAAATATTTAATTTCAATATTTGTTGAAAAATAAGTTTGTTGTGTATATTTTATAAGTACATAGATTTGTGTAAACTCTGGCAATTTATAAGCTCGTTTCCTTGCATACATACTTACATATATAGTCTATAAGTTTATCTTGAATATACTTTTATAGTCTCTGTGATGTTTTTTAATGTTTTCTAATTTCTTTTTATTGGTTTTTATTATTTTTTTTATTTTTATATTTATTTAAATTTTTTTTTAATTTTTTTTTTTTATTAATTTTTTTAATTATTATTTTTATTTTTTTATTATGATTTTTATTTATATACGACGAGTACTACACACAATTACTTTATTGTGATATTTCCAAGCGTTGAGCGAGCTCCCTCTTCCTTTCAGCGTTGCTCTGTCCGCAAACACACGCTAAACAAACAGCACTCTGGTTTAATTCACACGCTTACGCTTGCTTTGCCGCTCACAGATAAGATAAGATCCGCGCTGCTTCGTTTGCCTTATGTCGTGAAGCACCGTTAAGTATTCTACTTTCGTAGTTTGTTGCGTCACGCGGCCTGAAAGAAGTCATTGCCTTTGTTATCAGATTGTAAAGAAAATTTACCGTTACTCATAGCAGTAATATATGTATATATAAATGCATATGATTTTGATCAATTAATTAGGATAAGGCGTCGGTTAATGGCGCTACTTCAGATTCCCTGATTCCCAAAATTGAGGTCGGCTTTTAGGAATTTATTACGATATGTGTTCGTTGTCCGCTCAATGTCAAATGTTCCGTAAGAATGTTAGAGGAAGAAGTGGGAAGTGTATTTAAATGAAACTTTAAGGTGAATGTTGCCAATTTATTGTGATCTTTGATGAGCCAAAGTAAAAATCGAGTAAATGCAGTTTAATAGAAATTAGCAAGCGTTTTAGAGCTGTTACAATTCTAAACTCAAAATAACTGTAATAATTTCGCATTATTCCAGTACCGAGTTAACTCTTAATACCTTCTTGAATACTTCAACAGTTTCCTAATTTCGCCTTTAATACACAATCAGCCAATTCACAAATAACAGTAATAGTGAGTTCTTTGAACCGTTTCTGGTATCAATCCATTCTAATGTTCCGAATATAGGTATGGGTAAGGAGTTATCTTATGAAACAACTATGATCTCTTACCTAAGTAAGCTTTCTGCGTCCGTTAGCTATAATTAAAGTCTAGACTTTTTTTGAGTAAAGAAAAGAGATCTACAAAGGCTCAAGCTAAAGATGGGGTATAAAGAAGGTGGAATTATTTGTTTATTTGTAGGGCAAAATTCAGATCCAGATTTACCAAGGGAGCTCCTTAAATGACTAGATCCTTATCAAAGAGTTAGAAGAGTTGTTATCGTAGAAGAAACAGGCCGATACATACTTTTCGTTGGTCATCTCATAGTTTTCTTTGAAGAGCATGTTCTTCAAAATTTTATAAGCTAAGTAAGGTTTAGACTTCGATGAACGGATAAGGGTTTTGTTGGTGAATGTCTTATAGCGACTGGACTCCTAAGTCAACTATATAGTTTTTGAGAGTTTCAGACTATTCGTATCGTTCAAATTTTATTCAGCTAATTAGAACAGCAGGCTCTCATTTTCTAATTCCATGCCATATGCTTGTAAGATTCAATGTACTCCCATTTACTGGACCACCTAGTTATACATTCCATTATTATAAACATATTAATTTTTATGTGGCACACGCTTAAAATAACAATAAAAATTCCTCGGTATCTGGCATCCTTTGACGAACTTTTCTCACCACCAAACAATCGCCAGCAACAATGAATCCATTCACACCTCGCGGCAGAGGTAAACACAACCGATAAGCAAAGAAACAACAGCACGAAATTGCAAATAAAAATAAACAATTACAATTTGCGTTTTTGTTGCTCTTGCTGCTTTGTTGTTTGGTGTATTTATATTGTTTCCTTGTTCTTTTTGCTTTTCGAAAACACCTTAGGTAATTGCCAAGTATTGGTTCCACTCTGCTATTGAGCTGTTTTTATTTGCCACCGTCAACGATGCGCACATACTTATCTACACTAATACATACATATACATACATATGTGCATAGGTGTGTGTTAGACTTACATACATAATGCAAAGCTGTTATCGTTAGCAGATATATTAGCAGATTAGCAGATTAGCAGATTTATTTATAGCAGATTATATTATAAATAATACTTAAAAAGATAATAAGAATATATACTAAATAAAAACAAAATATTCAAATTATATAATTATAAAATTATATAAAATAAAGTAAAATAAATTAAATAATATAAAATTATAAAAATTATTATATTATAAAATTATCTTAATTCGTAGAATACAAAAGAAGTAATATATTTAAAGAAAAGTAGGAATTATAAAAAACAATAAAAAAATTATAAATTCTAATAATTAAGAAATTTCAACATTTTAAATGTGTGCACCAAAAAATTGAATAAGAGAATAAAAATGGTAACCGTAAAAATACAGATTAAATATTTTAGTTAAAACTACAATATAAATTTTTATTTAAAACAAAAATATTAAAGTATTTGCTACGTAGTACAGTTAATAATAAATGTTTATAAGCTTATATATAATAATAATAATATATGTATATAAAAAATTTAAATTTTAAAAATAAAATTTCCTACTTAAAATATTTTTAAAGTGATAAATGAAGAATTCTGAAAATATTGGAAAACTAACCATTTTAAGTAAAATAACTAAAAATGTGGATTAAAATTTCTTTTTTTTTTTAGTAAAAAAACATACATTATTATTACATAAAAAGTCCTAGAATATTTGGAAAGTCACGAATATAACATATTCAAAAATAAAAATGAATTTGGTAACGGTAAAAAGAATTGAATAACTAAAACTGTATAGTGAAAGATGAAAGAAAGTTGGATAAATTAAAAAAATCAAGTTTTATTTAACAAAATATATTTGCTAAGTGATAAGAATAAAAATTAAAAAAAAAACCTAAAATATATTAAATTATTTTTGTTATGAGAAAATATATTTAAAAAAATGTAGCTTAAAATATAACATAAAATACTATTAATATATAAATGATTAGTGCACAAACTTTTGTAAAATATTCTAGATACAATAACAATTAAAAAAAATTAAAGTAAATGTCAAAAATAAAAAATAGTAAATTAAAAAAATTTATTTAAAATTATTAAACTTTATTTCAATAGAGCAAAAAAGTCGTAAAATATTAGGATTTAATAAATATAATTTTTGACCAATAAAAATAAAAAGGAATACTGAAAAAAAATAAGGGAAGAATATTAAGAAATAAAATATTTTTTGTGAAATAATAACAATTTATGTAACAATAATATACAATTTATTTTAAAAACAAAAAAAAACGCAAAAACATTTGTTTCGTTTCTATAAAAATAAAATAAAAATATGTCTAAAACACGTAAACGCAATAAATAAATTAAGGTGCGAATTGTAATAAAAAATTTCCCAAAAAGATGAATGTATGAAAAGCGAACAGTCACGTCGAAATGCGCCTCACAATAAAAGTATTTGTTGGCAAACAGAACAAAAATACTTGTTGTATGCTTCTATAAAAATACCTACCTACAGATATTTGTACACATACACAGATATGTATATATCTATAAATATACACATTTATTTGAATATAAAGCGCCAAAGCCATCCAAATTCGTCACTCATCCATAGGGAGATACACATGCATACTTACATATATGTGTATATATATATATATATATATATATATATATCGACAAGGGAAGAAACATATTGTTGCTGTTGCCCCAACGGCACACTTGACACAATTTCCGCACACAGAATTTTTGGCGGTCGCCAAGAAGATGACAACGACAATGACTCCGTCAGTCAGTGAGCCACATAACCAAATGTGCGCACACATACTCACTTAGTTACATAAAATGTATAAGAAATTGAAGAGAATCGCACATTTCACACGCAATACAATTTTTTATGCACCGCAATTTGCTTTTTACAGATTCTTAAATGCTTACAGGAATAGCTTTTGGCACACGCCTGCTGCCATCCGCTCGCCGCCGGCGCCCGCTCACCACACTTTGTGCAGCTACAAAGTCGCCCAGCCCAGCGAGCAGCGTGTAAAAATAAAATTACAACAAAAAAAAAAAACACTCACAAAAATTCAGCGGCGTGTAAATTTAGCATAAAATCGTAAATGAAATTTAAGCGTAAAAAACGCTTACACACACACACACACACACAAGTATCTACTGCTGCAACAACAATGCGCGAAAGCTTAGCGCTCGCTGCCATCAGACAATTTGTCAAGGTAACGCCGTGAGCAAGGCAAAGAGGCCATCAAATGTGCAACACGAAGGTGTGTGCGTGCGCGCGGCAGTCTCACACACACATGTGCGCAGCTTTCACAGTCGATTTGGCTGCCAGCCATGTCGGTGCGATTGCCGAAAGAGGCGTTGCTGGGCCACTATTATTGCCTGTTAGCTGACTAAGCGGTGATACGGGCAAGGTCATTCAACTGCATTGCATGCGGCATATGACGTGCGTGTATATTTATATGTGTGTTTGTATGTGTGTTTGTATGTGTGTTTGTATGTGTGTGGAATTTTTGTTTAAAAATAAAGGTGTAGGAAATGTTTGGGAAGTCTTTGGAAGATTATTAATTTAGTTTTGCACCGCAGACAAAAAAGTAATAAAGCTAATTGTTAATACATACATGTATACTGTTATGTATATGCAGTTATATATAAATTGTAACAACAGGTCATCGTTTATACATAAATACATCCCGCAAATACTAAGTCTTTCTGATTTATTTCATACTAACACTAAGTTATACCAGCTATAGCACAATGAGAATTCACTAGGCGGTATCAGATTTGAGATACGAGACCTAAGGTTCAGAAAGGCTTGTTATCTGAAAAATTTTTAAAGCCTTTCCTTTGGAGATAGTTTCCGTAAGTTCATAAAACCCATTTCCTTCCAGTCCAATGAGAGGCTTGAAAGGTCTTAAATCCCCTTAACTGGGGACTATGTACTATCAAGCACTGCTCCTAAATGTATACTTCATTTCGGCTTATCAATTAAACGCTTTTCAAGAGAACCAGTGAGTTTAAATGCGGCTAGCGAAGACGAAATTCCCATCACTCCAGGTTTACATTTCCTCCATGAGTCGTTATTAATTAAGAGCTATTTAGAGCACGGTAACTCAAAAATTGTCTAGTGTTTACACCAAATTTCAATAGTTGTCTTCGATCGTCGAAATTTCGGAAGTGACGAATCGAACAAGCTAGTTGCTTGTATAAATCATACAATAGTTAGATAATCAAGTACAATTAGAATAGAAAGTTGTTATATCACTCTAATGGGACATCCACATACTCTCTTATTTGGAATATATTTTTTGCTAAATATTTGGATTATAGCGTAGAACTCAAATACAACTAAATACTGGCTTAAAGAACCTGAGTTGGAAATCACTTTCATTCGAATGTATACAGCGAAATAAATACTTAACTGGGGCTATAACTAAACCAGAAGAGTTAGAAATATATTTTATTGGACCAATTCTCTTTATAAGGCTCTGTTACAAAAATAGTGAACTTTATAATACTTCCCATATTGGAAAGCACAAAAATTGCCTCAGACCCCCAGCACAATAAGATCAAGAAACAGCTTTTGATTATGTGTCAGATAAGACAATTACAGGGAGTGAATATTCTATAAAACATATTACCTTTCACGGTGGTTCATAAAATTTGACCTCATTTTAACCGGATCTTGATAAAAGGTCTCCATACGTTTAATTAACAAGTAAATAAGTACCCGTATTACTCGTATTAAAATATGGGTCAGCAGTCAATCCAACCAATCTGACCGACTTTTCAACATCACGGGATGAAATTATCTGGAGAGATATATTTTTCAGTGTAACATACAGGTTTTATATCGGATATGTGATTCGCGATGATACATGTTTGGCGTCTGGTTTCTATCTCTTCTCTGCTCTTCTGACTGTTTATATAGTAAAACTGAGCCTTCATTACAATTCATATTGAAATCACATCGGCCAATCGGGATTCCAGCAGAAATATATTTCGAGTCTGAAGAGAAGATAACAGATAGAGATAAAACTGCTCAGTTCTTTTCGTATTCATAGAGACCGGATCCCATCATTGGAAGTGCTCCACTCCTCAAATTAAAGTTATACGAAAATTCAAGTGTGTTTTTTTTTATCGAGTAGCTCTATTTGTTGTACTTTTACAGTGGTGTGCAAAAGTTTAGTTTAGAAGAAGCAATCGTTCAGTTTTTAGAAATTAATTTAGTTGAAATATTGAAATCAGCGTTTCACCTACACACTCACACTATGATCTTATACCCATGTGTTCATATGTATTTTGTTGCATGCATATCCTTGAAAACTTGAAGAAGTTGAATGAAATTGAGGCGGAAACCGCAGCGTACATTACGTGAGTCAGCAGCAAAACTTTTAATTACTTAATTGAAGACATCGACTAAAGTTAAACCATCAGCACTACTACAGACACAGTTGTACTTTTCATAGTAAATAGTACATACATACATATACGTGTGTTATATACCTATGTGTGCTTGGGCGGGGGGTAATAAATGATAAGTGTTAATTCGATGCAAAGAACAGGAGCAAGTTGAAAGCGCAGCGAAAGAGTGTTACTTTTTGTTGTTGTTGTTGTTGTTGCCATTTACAAGTTATTTTTAATTTTTTACCCACTTGTACCCACAGGTGCTGAAGTCGTTTTATGCGAGCAGTTGTATATGTTTCTTTTAAGTCATATAACACATACATATATATGTATATATATAGTTATATGATAGCCAGGCACCGATAGTAATCAAATTTAGTACACGCGCCATGTTAATTGTATCGCTTAATTGCACATAATTGTATTTGACATACATGGCTGATGAGCTGCAAACACACATATACAAGAATATTATGAATGCAATAAGGACATGCGTTTGAAAACATATGAATATTAAATTGATTAATAATTTGTTTCGTGTAACTAACATTGTTTACAAAAAATGTAAAAATAAAAAAAATTTTTTATTATTTTATATTAAAAAAATAATAATAACATTGCAAATGAAATAGAATTATAATTTTTAAATATAACAAAAATTACATTGAAAATTAAAAAAAATTAAAAAATTTTAATTATTAAAAATACAATTAAAAATACAAAAAAATTAAAATTTAAAAATACAATTTTTTGTATATCAGTGATTAAAATATATAAATACATACATAAAATTTAAATTGCAGAATTATAATTTTTTAAACACAAAAAAATTATATCTTAAACGTTAAAAAAGAACGTATAATCATTAGAAATACAAATTGTGTAGTTCGGTATTTATTATTATCATATATTTTTGATATGCGGTATCATATATATAATACACATTTAAAAAAATTTTTTATAAAAAATAATTTTAAAAAGTTACTTATGGAAATATATATTTTTTTTAATAGTAAAAATATTTCAAAAAATTTTAAAACTTGAAATTATAAAAAATTATATCTTTAAAAAGCGATTATTTAATACATAAATAAAATGTATTTCATTTCTTCAATTAAATATTTATTATTATAATATAGTATAAATTATAGAGTTGTAATTTTTTAAAAATTAAAAGCAATCATAAAAATAGATAAAATTAAAAAAATTGTTAAAAATTAAGAAATATAGTAAAAAATTAAAAAAAAATTCTCTTGAAAATATTTCAAAAATCATTATTTAATAAATAAACTATTTTAATTTTGTTAAATTTTTATACAATATATAAAGAATTCGAATTTCTTAACACAATAAAAAAAAACTGTTTTTTTGTAATTTTTGTAACTTTTTGTAATTAAACAATATCAATTTATAGTATTACTAACAAATTAAAAGCTTACAGAAAAAACTTTTTGTCTGACATTGAATTGGAAAAAATTTTAATTTTGAAAATTGAATTATGGAATTAAAATTTTAGAAAATTGTGTTATAAAAAATTAAAAAAGCTATAAACGTTATAAAAATTTCTGCATTTTATTTTTACAAAAACAAACGAAACTATAGTTGATTCAATTATTTATTTATTACATATTTTAGAAATTAAATTTAAAATATGAAAAGAGAAAGAAGTGGAAGAAGTTTTGAAGCCTTCAAAAAATTAACTAATTATTTTGCAATACTTTGAAAATTTAGAAAGTAAACACACAAACAGTTACATTAACTCTTCTGATCCACAGTCACAACACATTTCTCCACTTTAAATACATACATGATATCTCAAAAATATTTCAAGCAAAATTCCATGCGGCCACTCGAATATTGGGCGAGCGATAACCATATATTCATTCAAGTATGCCAGAGATTTTGTTACATAAATAAGGAAACCACATCTTTCTGCAGCAACATGTGCCATTTGGTATTTAAGAAAAATTAATGCATATTTCGTTGGGTGGCATGTTACTTAACTAAGCTAAGAAGCTCAATATTAATTACAAATATTATAATTTGAACTCAAACTGGATTGAAATTCGCGTGGCACAAATGACACGACAGAGAGACCCAGTGGGAAAAAAGTGAAGTTGGCGAAGAAATTGATCAGTTGCAGTGCTCTGTATATTATTAAAGAATATTGAATATTAGGGTGGAAAGGTAATAAAAAAAAAAAAATATTAATATTAGTATAAGTGGAGCGTTGCCACCCGTTTAAAATTTAAATTTAGGAAATGTTATGTGAAACGAACACTGCAATGTATCAAACTGAAAGTTTTAGAAGGATTATAGTTGAAAATATTTGTGATAAGGTTTGCCATCTGTTCACTTATTTAATTTGTCCACAAATTAGATCATTGAATTTTATTTTAAAATACTTTTAGAACACATCAATTCTTAGCGGAATAATTATATAATTATTAAAATAATTTTTTGTAGTTAAAATCGTATATAAAATTTTGTGTTTAAAATAATTATTTGTAAGAACAATCTCCATACATTTCACTACAGGAGCTGGGAGACCAAAATACCTGACATTACCTTATCGATTCCAAGGTAGTGCATTAAGTAATCAATAATAATAATTACTTTTTTAATTACTCATATAAGCAATCATTGCTCGTTTTCATTCCTACTGGGTTATTATGTAAAAAAAATTTAATTGAATGTTAATTATGAGCTTAGAAACCCACACTGTAACCCACAGCACCACGACGAATAGCGGCAATAAAAGCGAAGCCACTGTGAAATGCCTGCTAAGAGTATGCTAACCGATTAGCTACACTAAAATACACACACACACATATATATATATATATATACAGACAAACAATATTTGAGCTCACATATTGTGCCGCCGAATTAATTAGCCAGTTAATTAATTTATTTGTTTATGTATCGGCGTTAAGTTGCGTCAATGCTATGCGGACAGACAGTGGGCAACAACAACTGCGTCGACCAGCCGTAAGACACTAGAGCCGCAGCATTAAATGGCCCTTGTGCCAGAAACGAAAACAAATTCTTTTTGTTGCTTTTCTTGTGCTCTATTTGTCACCGAGTGACGCGTGGGCTCAATTCGTTTGACGACGCACAGATAAACTGGCTGACCAGTTAGCTGCCCACCAGCCACGCTCGAGCGCTCGCTAATATGCAAATGTCGCTAGTCATGCATAAACGTTGACACATATGTATGTACATACATGCAGAGAGCATTGAGTTGTTGTGTGTGCTTGCTGTTTGCTGTTTGTTGCTTGTTCCATTTTTTTGGAGCGCCACATTTTTAGGTCAAGTTACGAATAGCCACAGGCCGGCTGTGTTGTTGTAAAAGGCAGGCGAAACGAATGCATTTATTTGTGTATTACTTTATATATTTATAAGTGCACATATATATACATATATTTATAGGTATGTGTTCGTATGTAAATAAATTTTAGGCATTTAACGCTTGCCGAGCGTGTCTCCGCTTATTGAAGACCATAAAGCAGCATGAATTTATAACCTAACATATATATATATATATACGATTATGTACTCTTCTAAATCCACATAAATCCATGTAAACGAAATATTCGGCAACAACTGTTATGTTGCAGATGTTTGTTGCCTTTTTGAAATTAAATTCAGTAAATTCAGTAAATTTTCAGCCTACGCACTGCTTGCTTGCTCGCTCGCTTAGCCGGCAGCAGTTGGATTATGTCTGGTGCAATCGCCGTGTGACATTTGGGGACTGTGGCAACTTTTCTTCATTTTCTCCTCCTCTTGCTTTCAAAATCTTGCGCGCCGTGATAGTTATGACAGACAGAAAGTGCTGTGTATGTTTTGCTTCGCTTTTTTGCTCTTTCTTTGTTATTTTTATTTCGCAAATCTTTAAATCGCCTAATCGCACTATCTATAAATGCAATTCATTAAGCAGCGGTAATCGGATTAATTAATCGCTTAGCAAAACTTCACGAAAAATGTAGAAATATTGGATTTCGATTTCTGCTTTTCAACTTCAAAGTAGTAAACAGTTTCGTAATCGCTGTGTAAACTCAGAAAATAATAAAATTAAAACGGTAAAAAATTATAACTGTTTGCCGATGAATCGAGCCGAATTGTTACCGTTACAAAAGTAATTTTTCGAATCGTGTAGTAATTTCGATCGGCGTTTAGCATGATTATCAAAATGTTATCTTTTTTTTAATTTCATATAGTTTATATTTATATTTAAGTCACATTTTTTATCGATATATTTCATTATTATCTATCGAAATTTCAAATGACTGAAGTCCACTAATTTAAGTGTATATATTATCGTAACTATTTATAGTTATTTGGAGGATGCAGGAATGATAATTTTGAGAGAAGTCTTGCGCGTTGCGATTAATCGATAATCGATAACCGATTATAATTAATCCATACTCGAATAATGGATATTTTCTTAAATTTTTTTTTTTAACTTCGATGCACATTTTTCTTCGTACACACATTGTTCTTAGTACGATTGATTCTTATTTTAAAAATTTCCTCATTATTTAAAGCTCTCATTTTGGTGTTTGCTTGCCAATGAGCATTAGTTTAATCACATATTAGTGCTGTTCTAAAATTTTTGTGTTGTTATAGTAAAATTTTCTACAACATAGTTGATCGCCATTGCCATTTCCTTTAAATATTTGCAATCGGTATTGGAAAAAATTTAAATTTGAGAATTATCGATTTTGAACGTATCTCAATTGACTCTTATAAATTAGTTTGTTCCACTTTCGTTTCTAGATTATCGAAAATTACGGTTTTACACTTTCATTCAATTAAATTTTTCAATATATTTGATAAGCATTTCATACTTAAATTTATCGATTAAATTAAGTTGTATTTTTTTGCATTTGCATCGACCATTTAACTGTTTTCGATATTTAAAGTTAATTTTTTTTTAATTCTATTCCTTCTCGATGCTAGATAAACTTGTTTCTCAGATATAATTTCGCCACGTTCATGATTTTTTTTTAAAAGATAATTTCATTGTTTTTCGATAATTGTTGATATACATATTTTTTAAATTCCTTTTCGTTAGTTTAGTAGATAATCCGATATGCTAATTTAGTCAATAATTTGATAGTTGAGCGATAATTATTAGGATAATTTTTTTGGGATTTTTCCTTTCTCTATCGTAAATAATTCATTAATGTTAGTGTAATCAGTTATTTTTTTAATCTGATTCACATAATATGATTATTCGATGAATAATGTAAGATCGAATAGTGTAAGATTAAAAGATAATAAATAGCCGATAACTGTTGATATGCTTGTTTTATTTTTTACATCTCGGTCGTAAGTAATCGATTAATTTTTTTAATCGACCATATAATTTTTTATTGATAAATATTAATGTATATTATCTTAATTTTTCTTCTCGACCGCTTTTCCAGACTCAGTGTTTTAAATTTTTTCAAACACAAAAAGAAAGACAAAAGATGAAATATGAGAATATTCTTAAAATAAATCCATATAAAATCTAATATAATTGATTCAGATTTAATAATTTTTCCCATCTATACCTTCTTCTTAATTATAAGTTATATTGGAAATATCCTTCAAATAAAATAAAATCATAGAAATTCGACAAATTTGCTATTAAAAATATCATTCGCTTGGCTTACTTCTCCACTATCAGTACAGAAAATATTTACAAAAAAATTAAAGACATTTTATTTCATAAATTACTCAGTGTGTACTGACGGGCAGCATAAATTTACTAAACCGTCGCCGTCAGTGCCACCGCCACTTAAGTCCAACTATCAATTTCAAACGCTAATCACCAGCAATTGAATATGCATTTCAAACATTTTCAAATAACAAATTTCAACAAATTTCCGTTAATTATCTTAACGTAATCGATTAGTCACCTCAAAAATGTTTACTCACTCAATGAAATTGACAGGCTGACAGACAAAAAAGCCACTTGCAAGGGTGAGACGGCAAGGTGGCAAGCGGCAAAACGCAACTTCTGGGTAACAAAGACAACAACCGAGTGTGCCACACCCACACAGACACATGCACAGCTACTGCTGGCGGCCCAACTGTTAACACCTGCCACATTTAGCCAATAAAGTGGAATATATAAAAGTCGAATAAATTCGTGTAAAATCGCAACAATGAGAAATCAACGAAATTCATGCGTCGAACAACAATTGTTGGCGAATGCTGGCGATATGTGGCAAGCGGCAGCAGCACCTGCACTCTGCTGCTGCATGCAACATTTCATTGTTAAAGTTAATAGCACCGTGAATCATGATTGCTGTGCAATCACTTCTTTGTTGTTATTGTTGTTGCTGTTGTTGCTGTTGTTGTTGTTGTTGTTGTTGTTGTTGTTGGTCATTAAGCATTGTTGTTGGTAGCGCAGAGTAGCAGCAAGAACAAATTGGGCTGGCCTGCTTTGTTTGCCACCGATGCTGGTGGCATTGTTTTTTGGCTGCTACTACCGACTCCAGCTTGTTGATTAGCGATTAGTTGTGCTCAACTGCAGAAATAAATTACAACCAAATTGGCAATAAAATTACAAACAATTGCACGTCTTATTAACACGTTTAAATAAATGCAAAAAGCAGTCAAAAACAAATCAAAAATAAAGGGGAAACATTCGCTCGCTTCACACGGCGTTGCTGTTGCCTTCCCATTCCATTCAAAAAGTCAATTAAGGAGGGAGAGGTCGTTCAATTAAATATAAGAAACGAGCTAAGCGATAGCCATAAGCTGCTCAAATCTACAGTTGCTGGCATTGAAATGGTGTCATGTGTGTGGACTGTGTTTTAACTTTAATAAATGTAGAAAAATATTTCGGGGAACGTAGTAATGTATAACTTACGGTATTTAATAAGAGCATTGATTTGAGAACAATTATACAAAATCTTATAAATAATTCTAGCGAGTTGCTGTTTAAACGCGATCTGATTTACCTAGACAAATGACAAATTTGTGTACCACATATAATTCCTAACTTCATGCACAAATGGAATGTAACCCCACAAATAGCAATTACAAATCCAAATCTTGTGAGAAACTAACCTGTGCAGACTTTTAACACTGAAAATCTGCTAGAATATTGCAGAAAGATCGTTCATCATTTTCCTCTAAAGTTAAAGACCAATTTCATATAATTGCCACTTAAAAAAATTTTGTTTTTAAATCGTTAAATGTTAAAGCGAAGTTTTCTGCTATAGTTTCACAAATTTATCCACTTCTTTATGTTATTTTCTACAAGTAGTCAACTTTTTACTATTTCACATAAACCGTTTGAGAATTGCATATATATTTTACTACATGAGTGAAATAGTGAGCGTAAACTGTAGTTCGCCTAAAAGTATACTTGTCTCATTAGCATTTAATAGATTTAGTTGAAAATACAGTAAAAGTCGGGAAAGCAGACGTAATCCACCAAAAACATATGATGACTCAGATAATATATATATATATATATATTTATATATATGCCTATAAAAAAATAAGGCAACGTGTGAAGTAATAATTGTTTATATAAATGATTTTCTAAAATAAATGGGTCTCAAAGCTTGAAATTTTATTTATATATATATATATATTTTTTTTTTATAGGAATGTGGCATACAATATATGTATATTAATTTTGAAGAGAATATATGAATATTTTTCAAATTAAAAAAATATTATTGGAAATTATAAAATATTACAGTGTGTTCTCATTTTGTTGCCAACCACCGTACTTATACGCTGCAGCTGCTGTTAACCACAACCAATGGCAAACAATTGCACGCTGCAGCCACATTCGCTACCTGCGCCACCAACAGCTCACCAGCAATCATTCACAATTTACTCACCAAAATATGGTTCCGCGCTGTTTGCTTTTAAGTGCCTTTATTTTTGTGCTTCTTTTTCCATTTTTTTTGTTTTGTTTTACATCTCCCCTTTCTGGCTGATGGTGTTCTTTTGCCTTGGTTGCTTGCAGAGGTTAGCCTAGGTTATGGTACAGTTCGCCAAGTCAAACACATGCCAAAAATCCGCCAACAAATACAAAACCAAGAACCAAAAGCAAAAAACAAAAAAGTTCGAAAGAGACCACACCAACACTCGTTGGCTGGGGTTGACTAGGCGATCGAGCGGCCGAAAAGTGGTTGGAGGCTATCGGCCAGCAGCGATCAGCTGTTGTGGCGCGCAAACAAACAAGCCAAAGTGGCACCAAAGCGCTCAAAAGCCCAAATACGAAAACAAATATTGGCGCTTACAACCCACACACATACACAGACACACACTCACTATACCAACATATGAGTATCGGTGGCCGTTCGGCTTGAAGCGGCAAGCGTGCAATTTGCTCCTCTTACCTGGCGCAATTGGCGCGCGCGCGCGAAATACAATACAAGGTAGGAGGAAGAAGACGCAGAAGAAGAAGCGTACCCACTCATTACGGCCGCAGCTACCGCCACAACAGCAATCACACAATGGCGTATAATTGCAAAAAACGGCATCGACAATTCCAATTGATTTCATTTTGCTGCTCATTCATTTTCATAATAATTACTTGGCGGCGTCTACTCTTCGCTTTGTTTGTGTGTGTATGTGTTTATGTGTGTATGTGTAGTTGTTTTTGTTGCGCATTTCGTTATGATTTACGCTGCTTTTGGTTGTAGCTTTGATCGCGCATTGCGCGCTGAACTCTGCTGCGGTATGATGTAAACAGCCAGAATGACGGCTCATAAACCGCCAAACAATGCACCATTAAATTTAAGCTTTTTCTTACGTTTCTTAGTTTATTGGCTCATATGGCGTTATAAGCGCGGATATTTACTTGCGTGTTTATTCGCGAAATCGAACGCGTAAAAATTGTAACAAAAATCGAACCAAAGAACAAAAGCGACAAAAGGGAGAAAAACATTTTTTATTTTTTTTTGGTAATTTTAGGAAGAATGAGTATTACCAGTGCTTAGTAATACCACTGCAGTTTTTAGAGTTTTTTTGTTTAATAAAATAATTTTTTGAACGAAAAAAAAAATTGGTAAAATAATCCCAATTAATTTTAGAAACGACTAGCAAAGGAAAGAGATATGATTGAGGTTAGAATAAGATATTGCGTTATGTTTTGAGAGAGAGCGAGAGAGAGAAAGAAATAGAAAGAGAGAGAGAAAGAAATAGAAAGAGAGAGAGAAAGGGAAAGAAAGAGAGAGAGAGAGAAAGAGAAATTTTGAAAGCGATTTTTCGAAAAGTTCTTAGTATATATTTTTTCCTGTTGCTATATTTCTCTCAAGCTCAATTTTATAACTTCTTTTCTGAAGTGGTGAAAAATTTATGTTAATGCTTCAAACACATTTTGGTATTGTAGCGAGTGTTCTATTGACGCTCGCTTAGATGAAATTGAGTAGGCTTCGTCTATCCCGATACTTCTAGCTCAACGGCGATTATTTAGAGCTTACAATTGAAACCATATGCGGTAGCAGCCAAGTTCACTGAGTATATGACTAATATGATCTGGATCTAATAGTAGATCCTAAAAACTACCTTTCTATCCCTCTGGTCGAAAGACTTCTTTTTAAGTGGTTTCACATTTGTCCTTTTGGTCGAGAGGCTTAGTGTAAACAATTTTTGCATTATCGCTCGAACAATTTTTATTATTTTTTACCTCAATAGGGATTTTCACACCTAAAATAAATAAATTATGGTGTCCTTTAAATACATATATTCGGAAGTTGTCCAACCTTCATTAGTTCCATAATATGACGGTGAAGAGAAAATGACGACTAACGTTAGAACCGTGTCTCACTCCCGCTGTCTAAACCACCCGAATGATTAAATTCCCCCTGATAACAGCTTTGCTGCTGACATTTTGAGTCCCAAATCCTTTATTTGAGTGCAACTGATTATAAGTATAAGTTCCAATGAGTTTATATGAGTCTCACTCAATCGGTATCATTGGTGTCAGTCAATAAGGGTGTGAATATGTGAACTTTTCATTAACGTCATTCCTTCGAAAAGAATTTTTGAGCAGCTCATAGTTTGGAAAGGGAACAGGGATTGAAGAAACATAAAAACATTTTAGAAATGATGGCTAGCTGAATCCTCACCAAATAAATGAAATGGGTAAAGTCGGTTTCAAGTATAAAGTGTCCACAGATTAATTAGAGTAGAGTTAAGCGCGGCTCTAAGCCCATCAAACCTTTATGAAGACCTAAGATCTTTTGCACTGCGTTGTGGGAAGGTCTAATTATTGAAGCCATTCGACAAATTCTACAGCCTCCAGATGAAAAGTTACATTTTGGTACCACCAGCATGATTGCTTAGAGGGATTTCGAGAGCTTAGTTTTCTTATTTCATTATGTATTTTCTTCTTGGGCGACAGTAGTGTTTTTTCCGTTATGTACTGCTGGCTTTCTACCCTAACTGTAAAGCCGAAAATTTAGTGTCCATAAATTCTTCTCAACTTTTTCATGTAAATTTTTTTTTTTTTTGGAAAACTTTTGATAAAAGGTGCTCGTAACCCGCATAACTGTTTTAAGTTGCACGCATTCTTTGCACAACAACATTTCTAAGCACACAAATTGTTGCGGAAATATTTATTTAATGATATTAAAAAACTCGAGAGATACACATAGTAAATATGTATATATATATATACGCTTATGTAAATAACTGTGCTTATTTATATCCTTTTACAAATGCATAGTAATAAAAACTACGTTTCACTAAAAAATATGCACACAAAGCCAATTGCATTTATGGCTGAAGATAATCATAAATTAACGAATATAAACAGCGCATGGCAATTATTTACATAAACACACTATTCAACCACATACATATATGTTGGAATAGAAAAAACACAAAACTTTTTCTCAGAAACAACCCAGCAAAGGGGTGCATTAAATGTCAGCTCAAAAAATGTGTTTTGAGGTTATGTTCGAGGTTTTTCTCTAGATCATAATGTTTAAATTGTTGTAAGTGTAGCATACACAACTTTAATCGGTCCGAGAATGTTCTGAAAGGTTGTTCCACACTCACACTACTTGGTTATAGTATTCCAAAATAGCATGAAACTACTTCTAGATTCACTCTTTTTCTCTCTCTTTTTCGATGCTCTCTCTGAAGTGCATCATGTTTACTCAAATAATATTATAAAAACTGCGGTTACCCACTTCCCTCTCTGAGATGAATTATTGTTGCGACTTACGGCACTTTATTCACTTACATAAAGTGATTCCAAAAACAAATTTTGAACGTTGGCTTGCACTTTTCGGTTAATTTTTGATGCACATCATGAATGATACTGTTGTTGTTAATATCTTTTGACCTTTTGAAGAAACGTAGCACTATTTCAGCTTTTATATTTAATCTTTGGCTATTCAAATTCTCTTTCTTGTTATCTGCTCACTTTCTACAGCCCAACTATTGTTAAACACTATCCTTTTTCGCAGTTTAGGTTAAGTTAAACGAGAACAGCTTAATTCGGTCTAAAATTGTAACTACTCACACACTAGTTAACGCACTGCTAAAGCTTTTAAGCTGTGTAAAATATATATATATAAAGATATATAACGATATATATAAAATTTTTTTTAGTTTGGGTTGATTTAACTGAGAGTAGTTATTTTTGGTCTAGTTTGTAACTAGTAAACCACTAGTGAATACACTGTTGGAGTTTATAATAAAACTCAGAAAAATACGTGAACAGGGATTTTTGCCTGAGGCGCCACAGTTTGTGAGGCCAAAATAGGTTTTCTGCAGACGCAAATGTATACTTGCCACATAATCGCTAACATTGCGTATTTGGTGAGATTGCAATGTTGGACGAGTATGACTATTGCATATGCAGCATATAAGTAGGTATATTCAAACAAGTGTACATATGCAGCAACAACAACTCATTCGTATATGTGTTTGGAAGTAGATTTGAGCGCGTATGTGCAACTGTGGTGAGGCAGCTTTGCAATTCCCACACAGAGCGGCAACTAAACATATGTGTGTATGTATATGTATATGTGTGCGTGCATGAATACTCACATACATATGTACATGTTGCATGCAACGCTCATGCAGAAAACGCCTTGTAGCAATGTGGAGTCGTTGCCTCTTCATATGCATAATTTACTTTGCAATGTAGTTGCGGTCGCATTGCAATTGCTGTTGCAGTTGTTTGCCGTTCAAATCCGCATACGCAAACGAAGCGCACACCTTCACACTTGCAACACTTGCCACACTTGCCACACATGCTGCCACATGCGTTGGTGCTAACGTTACTTATGCTTATGCCATTGCAATAACAACAACAATAGTGGTAGCTAATGCTACCATAACAACAACAATAATAGCAGCGGCTACTGCCTGCCTCCGCAAACAATCCCACTCAGCAAGTTATTTATGCGCCGCAACAGCAACATTAACGCCAGCAACAACAATGGCAGCGGCAGCAACACTTGTTCACTTGTTCAGTTAGTTTTTCGTTTAGTTGGCGTTGGATTTCCTTAATTCTCAGCAATTCGTACGCGATCAGTTTCATTATGAAATTAATTTTCCACTTTTCAATTGCAATGCATAATGCGTTAAGGCAGATGTGGCAAGTAGCAAATATTGTTGCAAGTATGCTATGTTTGCGTGCTAGCTGGAGATGCCGACTGTCACTCAAGACGAATATTCATACGTACATAGTTGCCACAGCAGCAACACCGGCGACTGCAGCGGAAGTGAGCAACAGGGTGCACGCAATGAGATTATGCGGTTGCAATTTCAATACCATTGAGCACATTATATACATAAATACATACATACATACATACATATGTACAGATCTACATGCATATGTAATTATATAAATATGCTTGCGTGCAAAGGAGCGTACTTCTTGCAACACCTTGAGTTACGCAGACGTTGCAACAATTACTTACATATTGAGGTTGAGCGATGATGTTGCATTTTACCATTTTTTATAGACACACTAAATGAATCTACATATGTATATTTCATGGTTACGTGAGAAATGATGCAGCATATGCTAACCTAAAAGTTCGTGAGTCCTTCGTGTCTGCTTTCATGTCGGCTTGCGGTTGTGAGCAATACAAATTGCATTTATAAGGATTGGTGAGGGTCAGAGTGTGTTTATTGCTACTATACAAGTCATGAATTGAGTTCTAAGGCCTGAAAGTAGTAATTTAGTAAAACAATAGAAAATGAATAATGAAATCAATATGAAGTTACTAGAATATCCCCAAAACCTCAAATTGCCGGATCAAATGTTTATTATGGCACAGGAAACCATTTATGATTGTCTGGGGAGTAGAGATCCTTCGTATATCTTTGCTATATATATCCTTCAAGCTTTTGTGTACAGATCTCAGTAGGGATTCCCAAATGTAAATTATATATGTCTGAATTTGATAGCCCAAAGATGTATCGTACTCCGGAACCCTTTTAAAACTTAAAATATTTCTTCTTTAACTGCATATCATCTCAAATGCCCAAGCACACACAAATGGGTTTATTTTCCAATTAATTTTGAAATTATTCCAATGAATCCTTCCTATTAATTCAAAGTATGTTTGGAACTTTCCATCAAGCGTGAGGACAGTATTGTATAACAAATAAAATCTTCCGTGCTAATACCATCGAAGGTTAAAATCTGGGACAATGTTTAGGTATATGACCTATTTCTCTCAAAACAATGTCTCACGTGCAACCGAAATAAAAATGGAGATAAGAAAAAAAAAGATGTTTTGAAAGCATCTGTTATAAAGAGCTTCCAAATTATCCAATTAACTTGGAAACGTATAAACCTTAATGATCAGAGATAGGATCTGGATTATATAAAGATGGGGAACTATAATTAATAAATTGGAGTATAACGGTCTAACCTGCAAGTTGTAAATAATATTGATTACCTTCAGAGTTTATGTGCTACAAATTTATTCTCTATAACTTCTTAAGTACGAAAATTGGCTACTTACGAAATTTTTCCATACGCTCTTCCATCACTACAATTTGGTGTAGTGTGCCGGGGTTCATTTAGTGGCTGATTACCGTTTTTTGATACACAAGTTCCGCAACGAAAAGAAAATTGCTTCGATTTCCAGTTACGTTCTTGAAATTTCTTAGATTATAGGAAACTAGAAGTTGATGAAAATACCCTGTTTTTAAATGAAAAAGTTGGTCAGATTGTTCAAGATTCAAAGTATAAACAAAATTACATAATATCCCGAAGACTTTCAATACCTTTTGGTGACTAGAAAGGCTCATATGAAATTCCGGGAAGACGTGAAATTAAATTACAACTGCTATCTACTTCATATATTTCTTCATATCCATTTAAATTTGCTAAGGTCAGTTGAAGCATAGAGCGTGTTCCATCCATCGCTGGCAATGCCACAGCATCGGAATTATTTTTGACATGAAAAAGTTTCTCCCAAAATTCCTTCAATTGTTTTCAGACCCTACAACCCAAAGTACAACTGGCGCTTAATACTGTGTTTCCAACTTAAAATGCATTTAAAACAATTACATACCTAAATTATATGTCTATAATTGAAAAGTTTGCTTAATCATAGGGACTCGCGGCAATAGCTCAACATAATTAAACAGCTTCATTATTATTGGAATTCGACCCGTGTCCTATAAGCAATATTGTTTACCTTATCAGGGAATAGGGCATTTATACGGCAAATTAAGTGATTAACATTCTATTTTTTGCATTTTTTCTGGCAAATTTCGGTGTATATTGACTTTTTTCCTCAAGCATCCGTTCAAAATGTTTAATTTTGAGATTCATGTAGCTGCTGGCAATTACTTCGCACAACAACGTTGTTGTCGCTTGGTTGTTGCATTTGCTAATGTCTTGTGAAAAAGTTTGTAACTTGATATGAAATTGTCAACACAACTGGGCAGTTGCTGATAAAATATACGCACATAAAATGTGTAAACCGAAAAGTTGTAGAGGCATATTATAAATTCAAACAACTCACAACATACACAAGCTGTTGTTATGCAGCATTTGCAATAAAATACAAATTATTATACAAATGCATTAAGGTGGGTCTTAATCAAAGGCATAAAATAATTTATGGAACTTAATTTTGTATGATCCAAATATGAGGAAAGAAATACAGGATGGTATCCAGTTTTTTGGAAACGTGTTTTTTCAAGATATTGATTTAGATTTAGTATTTGGTGCGGAGGTTAGTATATATATATATATATTTTGACTGACAGGTGGCAGCATTTTTGTTATTTTATATAACAAAACATAGGTATAATTTTAAATACAAATAATTTATACAAGCTATATATAAGTAATATCTACGCTATTTTCAGACTACAAAATTGAATTAAAAAAATTTTTTTTTTCAAAATTTATTTAATCAATAAAAATTTTTTCAATTTTTTTGGTGGTGAAATTTTATTTTACAATCATTTTAAAATCATATGCTTATAGAAAACTGTTTTAAGTATTAATTTTTAATATTTTTTGAGACATTTTTTGGGCCCACCCTAATGTGCAACTAATCTATAGATTGTGTCATTAACAGGCAAAGCGATTATGTGTTGCCGGAGGACAAACCCAGCGGTTGACCGCAGGAATTTTCATAATTTACTTGACAAAATAATCGCTGTTATGTAACTAGGCTAAGCCAGAGTGGTAAAATGGGTTTCCATGAAACACGTGTGTATGTGTATAAATATGTCCATACATACTGGTGGAAGTTGACATAAGCTGCTAACCTGGCCTACAAACGTAGCCATATTATATTTGGGAAGGAATGTAAATTTTTGTGGGGAAAAATATTCAAAAATTACAAAATACTTGAAAAAAATTTTTTTTGAAAATTAATATACATATATGCAGGCAGGCAGGCAGGATATGAAATTTTTTGGATTGAAAAATATTAAAAATTAAAAAAATACTAATGAAACTAAAAATTTTAAATAAAATAAATATTATTTAAATAAAATGAATAATTTTTAAAAAATAAAAATATTATATATTTCGCTATGAACAACAAAAATTTAAGTTAGTGAAAATAAAAATTTTAAAATTTAAATTATTTTCAAAAATTTATTACATCTAACTATGTATACACACATGCATATATATGTATTAAAAAAATTTTATTCTTATCGTGCATTAGTTAATCATTCAATCGCATTATCAACGTAGTCATTCCATCACTCAACAACAACAACAACAACAACAACAAAATACGCTATGTACATATCCATGTAATCGTTTTTTTTTTTTGCTGTGGTTACTTCCTGCGTGCGCTTTACCAAAGCGCAATTGCATGTCAGCAGCAGCAGCAGCAGCAGCAGCAGCAGCAGCAGCAGCAGCAGTGGCAGTGGCAGTGGCAGTGGCAGTGGCTGTGGCAGCGAGTGTCGGCAGCCCCATCATCATCAATCACTTATAGGTGCTGATATTTGCAAAACATGAACAGCGATAGAACAACAAATAGTCACAGCAACAAAAACAATAGATGTTGCATGCAACAAGCAACAACAACAACAATAAGAGCAGCTTCAACTTCAAGAGCAGCAGCAACATCAACAGTCAAGCGGAAAATTGCTCGCTTTTGCATTGCAACATGCCACTAATGCGCTTTGCACCAGCAACAAAGTAAAGCAGCGAAGCAGCGCAAAGTCGTTAGAAAAACCGAAATTGAAATGCATTTGTGAAGTAAGCAAAAACAAAAGCACATCTTCAGCAAAAAACTTTTAAAATTTTCCACAAAAAAATGTGGTGTTGTTGCAGCGAGCAGTGTGTGGCAAGTTGCATTTGGTACGCAACCACTTGCCAACAACACTCACTCTTTTTCTGCTGCACTCAAATGTCAATTCGCTCATTCATTCATGCAATAAAAACTAAGCTGACCAACGCTGTTGTTGTTGTTGTTTGATGTTTGTTGGTGGTGGTGTTGCTGTTGCTGTTGCTGTTGCTGTTGCTGTTGCTGTTGCTGTTATCGCCACTGGACTTGCCAGTTTCACACATATAATGGCTGTCATGTTGTTGCTCTCTTTTGAATGCAACGAAATGAAAATATCCTTTTAGAGTCATTTACGGCAGCGTACGAACACGAAGAACACGTAAAGCCGAAGTGGCAATTGTTGGTCGCCCTTCTCTCGCATCGCCTTCATGCCATTTCCGGTGTGTTGCAATTTAAATGAAATGCTATGTGTTGTTGTAGTTGCGTGTTTATTTCTTCCACTTTCTGTTTTTGCTGGCGATTTGCTGCCCAACAGCATCAATTTATCGCTGAGCTCTTCAACTGTTAATCTGCTGATGGATTTGTTATAAAAAGTAATAGTAGCTAATGCAGGTATCAATGATGCCACAATTTTTTATTTTTTCAATTATTGATACAAGTTTAAGACAATGTGGTAAATTAAAAGATATATACCGATATTTAAAAGTTATATGTACATATATACAAATCTCTGAAAACTTAAACAAAATTAAATGAGTTTTTTGTAAATGTGTTATAACTTTACTATAAGAGAATTAAAGGAAAAAAAGTTTCAAATTTTTTTAAAAACACTGGCAACTCTATTTACAAGACGTTAACTTTAGTTTACAAAAATATTTAACTACCATAGTTTTTACAATGGTTTATGAGCAGAAACAGTTACTTCAACAAGGTTTATCGTTGCATGGAAACCCTATAAAATTGCTACGCACTTAAAAAATATATTACGTGTTTCAGAATATAATTATGTGATTGAATATTTTTAAGAGCAACCCTTTTTTCGCAGTATTACATAATTATATAGTCGATTAATAATTTATATTTCATACCCCCTATTTAGCATTTTATATAGATTACATAACATAACACTATTTAACTTTACTTTTGAGTTGCTATATGTTATATTTTAATTATGTATTAAGGTGTGAATTGTAAATTTAGTTCTATATGGCAACACTATACAAAACTTGTTTTAATGAAATTTCATTGGCGCAGCCAACCCTTTAAACTAACGATTGAATTTTACATCTTTCGATTAAATGGCAAACTTATAAAAATTTATTTTAAATAAAAATTTGAAAGGTTTTCAGTATTTAAATTCGCATTATATTTTGTCAATTTTTTGTTTTCGATTTTCTGTTATAAAATAATTAAAATTTTCAATACCATATTTTTCTTATTTTTGTTGAAAATTTTTAATTTTAAAGTTTGTTGTTGCTGGCTAAAAAAATTATTAGCTAAAAATATTCTAAAACATCTTCTTTTTGTTACAACGTACTTGTCAAACTGAAAGTCATGCAACAAAGTTTGAATATCTATATATTTACCCTTTTACCCTTTTATAACATTTAAATCATTACTTTAATAAAGTACGATTTATTAAATTAAATTAAGTAAATTGCGCTTAAATAATACCCAAGTAAGGTTTAAAAAAGGCCAACAAATTCAATACGAAAAGTTAAACTAAATATTATATAAATAATAAATATAAAAAATATAAATAAATAATAAATTATAGAATATTTTAGTATTATTAAAAATGTTTCTTGTTTCAATTTTAATCAATTTTAAAAATTCAGGTAATCAATTCTAAAAATTATTAAAACATTTGTTAGATTAATTTAATTAAAACAAAATAATTTAATTCATATTAATGTTATATTTTCTTAATTTGCTCCATTTACTATGGCAACACCAAAAATATTGAATTCACCAAATAGTATTTTTTAATATTTATATGAATATTTTAAAGTTGATTTGAAAAGATCTAATAAAACTAATAAAAATTTAAATACAAGTAAAAAATTTTATACAAAAATTATTATTTTTAATTCTTTCTGTCCTATGGCAACACCAAAAGCATTTAACCTCGTATTATTTATGTATTACTTATTTCTCTTTTTTTATATGTTTCAATTTGTTTTATTTTTCAACATCTAAACTCATTAAAATATTTAGTTTCCCCATCTGTGTGCGTTAACTTCTTTTATAAGCAGGATCTTAATTCTATTTTATACTCTTTACGGTTTATCCCAACCTTTATGCATTCATGAACAGCATTTAAATGACAGAAGCATTTCCACATAAGTTAATATTATTCGCGATAATGCACATACAAACATACTAATGTCTTGAAAAGCTTAACTGTGAACTGGCGAAAGGTCACTTTTCAACTTTCATACTTCAATATTGTGTACGTCAATATTTATGCAAGCAACTTTATGTGATATATTAAGTCCATGTTACATTTGTATATGGATAAATTATAAATTGTGGAAGAATTTTATATCTGTTTTTCCGCATAAACACTCAGCCCTGGCATTTCAATGGTAACTTCCTTATATGTCGGTATATATGTATATGTTCACTTTGCTCTTTGTAGTTGCCATATCATGGAGTTGACTGGCACGACAACTCTTCAAACGGTTTATCATTTGATTGCACTCGACGGCTTACAATAAAAATAGCTTGCATATACACTAATTTCTGATTCTCGTAACCCGCAATGATAAATAAATTACTCATTCATTTTTACCAATCACTTGTTTTTGCAATGGTGTTATCAACTATGTTCGTAGTTTTTTTTTACATTCGCAGACGTATACCCGTATAAGACCAGACATTTTAGCTATTTTGGTATACACAGCTTTATTCAGCTATAATTTTCTTAAGCTGAATAAGTGCTAGAAGTCTGAAATATCTTAAGACTAGAACTGCATGCCAGAAAATTCAGTTATTTCTATATTCAGCGCTTTATGAAGCCATCATCTTAAGATAGAAAAATCTTGAAAGTTAAAAGGCTCGAAAAGTCGTTTTGTTTTCAGTGTTTATTCAGCTTAAGAGTATGATAGCTGAATGAAATCTTAAAGGCCTAAAATACCACCAAACAAAATCTCGGACGCTTTGACATTCATCACATTATTCAGCTATCATCAACTTACGCTGAATAAAAGCTGCACAGTCGAATTATTCCTCAGACCGGTGATTTGTTTAGTATAGTCACGGGTACGCTGAATTTATTTCGGGCACTCACTTTCTAGGATAGATCAATTGTTCGAGTAATATCAAACTAAAATTTTTAAGTGGATTTTTTTAGCTAAATTTAAAAGCTAAAACGATTTTCGTTTCGTATTTGAATGTTTAGTGGTGCATTATACTGTGGTGAATCCACATTAGATACAATTCTTGTCATCCGTTAAATATAGTGTTATTTTTCTTGCAAAAAAATATACTAAAAGGTACAGAAATATCAATTGCTATGTGTATTTCTACATTTAAAAAAAATTGATGCCAGCAATATGTTTCTTTTATAAATTATGTTTCTAAATTTTTATCCGAGAAAATAAAAAGTTTAACACGCATACAATTCCTCTTCGATTGGTTCAAATTTGGTACGATTTTTTCTAAATTTTTAATAAAAATCATTTGATTATTAATATAAATGCTATCTTCGGTAACGAAATGACAAAAATTTTTCTAAATTCAAAATCTAAACTTTTCAAATTTATTTATGGTCTTTTTTCTTCTATACAATTTACCTTTATTCGCATAAAAATTTGTATCTTCCAGATTTCAAATAATTTTGTAATAAAAAAAAATGTTTTTAATAAAATATTTAATATCCCTATGAAAAATTCAGTTAGCATAGTTGTTTATTGCATATTTTCATTTTCAGGAAAAAATTTGTCGTACAAAATTATTTTATAATGAAATTAAAAACTCTTATATTTTATAATTATTTTCTTTCGTATGAAATATTGCGTGTTTCTATAATAAATTTTGTATACTTATATCGTGATTACAAATATTATACAGTTTCTGGTACATGTTCGAGTCATTATAGCTATTACGCTGCATTATGCAGCTACAAGCAACGCTGACGGCTTTCTATGAGCGTAAATCGCATTTAGCGGTTAATTTAAGTGGCAACGCGCGGTGGCTTCCGCGTAACGCATTCACCGGCGCCGCTGACGGAAATGCACGCTGCCACAACTAATCCAAATTCAAAGTCAAAACTTTAAACACATAAATTTTGTTGGCAAACATTGCTAAATATATACATACATACATACATGTGCATACATACATATATATATATATGCACAGTAGTTGTTGTACTAATATGCAAATTTATGTGTTTTTGTAAGACATGTTTGCGTTGGCTTGTATGCAAAATAACTTTAAGTTATTCATGACATGCCTGCTTCTACCCGCACTAGTAGCTGCCTATGCGGATTTGCATGCTTATTTAGATACTAGGGTGTGTCGAAGTGCATTTGGTCAAGGTTGAAATGTGCGACAATCGGACGCGCATTGTGAATGATGAGAAAACAGCAACAAAATAATATTTTTTGAAGATGACATAATCACTAATAATTGTTTAATCGATAAATTTTTTTCGAACATTTCTGTTTTCGATTTTTTTTATTACTTCTGTTTTAATATTTAATGTTTACTAATTCTGAATTAAGTAGCTAATTAACGGCCATTATTTCAATAGGAAAAAATTTTTAAATAACTTATGTTTAAAATATATACCTTATAAATATACATATATAGTTTTTTTTTTCTAAAAAATATATGTTTTTAAACTCTATAAAAACATTTTTCAAAAATATTGCTGTAAAAATCACTGCACTTTACTGTACACTTTTTCAGCAAAGTTGATTTGTTTTACTATATACTAAACCCTAAAGTTTCACAATTTATTAACATTTCAATTGAGTTGAAACTTGATTGATTGCGTTAATTGAACTTGTTGATTTTTAGGTTTTCTGACTTTGAAAATATTTTTTTTGTGTATTTAAATTTTTTAAATGGTATTTTTTTTGAGGTTTCCTAAAAATTTTGTTAGAAATTTTTTCTTTAATTGTAAATTTGTGTATTCTAAGGAATTATCGGTAATCGGATATCGGCTATTTTTTTTTTTTTAGCGATGTAGCGTTTCCTAGAGGGATGCTGTTTAACCAGTTTTCAAAGTGAAAATATGTATTTTAAACTTATGTTTTTAATAAATTACTTTATAGTAAGTATATATCGTATAGTATAATTCGGAATAGCATTTGAAATGCGGGGTTATTTATTTCCAAAACTCATGTTTTGTACGACAAAGGCACGGAGCACTTCGCACTTGGTTAACGGGAACTTGGTTTTTGGCCTCCTAACATCCAGAAAAAGTCGTTGTGGTTTACATGAAATTATTTTTCGAAACCTTTTCGAAACGTAAGATGATGCCAATGTCAACAATGTTCAAAATTGTTGATTAAGTGAGATTAGGAAATATTTTTAGTAAGTTTGAAATCTATTATGGTATTTCATTTATATATAAGATTTACTTTTAAAGAGTATCTAGGAAGATTGCATTTCGAAGCAGAATTCCTTAACATATCGGCACACCCTAATGATAGTATTTAAATCTTACACTCATTAGTCTAACTGGTCTTCAGCTTACTATGACCATTGCGTATTTTAATTTACTCAACAATCAAGTCATTCAAGATGAGCCATTTCTTGATATTTTATTTGTGATTTCCTTTAAATTACAAGTTGTCAAACAGGCCGTTATTTAAATGTATTTCATTATTATTCAGCATTTTATGAGCCATTATCAACAGTTCACTTTTCGTTTTGTCGCGCTTTGACTTTAGCGCAATAAATTTTTTCATCAACGACATAGTTTTTAAACTTATTTTATATGTTCCATTTTTTTCTTGAACAGATGAGTCTATTATTGAGCATTTAAAAGAGCAAAAAAGAAAACAAAAGCAGGTGCTAGTTTGCTAAGCTTCCTGACCTTTTTAAAATTTAAACCTTTATTATTTTTTTTTTTTTATTAATTTTTCGCCCGCCTGCCGCTGCTGCCAAGGGCTTGTGGTCTCTGCTGTTCATATTTAAAATTTGTTGTTGGAGTTTTTTTGGAAATTTTTTTTTTTACCACAATTCCAAGTGATTTGCACACCAAACCGGTCGGTACTTTTTCCTTTTCGGAATTTATGACGTTTCGGCTTAATGCATGCAAAAGTCACTCACCTCAACCCTTTTTTTTTATTGTTTATTGTTGTTGTTGGTATTATGTATATACCTAGCTTAATATGAAAACAACGAGCAGCTTTGGATTCCCACAATTTTAAATTTGCACATTTGAACAAAGGCCATTTACTATTTGTGCTTTGTTGTTGCTGTTGTTGTTGCTTTTTATTTATTTACTATTTGCCATTTAGCAATTTTGTCGTCCGATTTATGTGACTCAATTCACTGTCGTTTCGTGTTGCCAATTGATTTAGTACCTCGATTTGTTGGCTAACGAGTTGAACTCGCTCCGCTATTTGTTGTTGCTTGGCAAATTTACAATTGCTGATTAGTGTCTATTATTTATTCCTATCTATTCCTATTAATGTATCATATTTATTTTTGTAATTTTTTTTCCATTCTTTCTTTTTAGGTCTACCAAAATGTTGCATATCAACAATTTAATCAAATTATTGGCTTTTTGTTTTCCTAATTAGCTCATTGATTCAGTTTTTAGTTTTTAAAATATTTTAGTAAAGATTTATGACCGAAAGCTTTTAATGCTCGAAACAAAAAAGATGCGAACCGGCTTAAAAATGTAAATTTCGAACTAATTATATGCATGAGAAGGGTAGGGGTGCAATAAGTTCAAAAAAATTTTTAGATAAGATCACTGATATAAAAGTTTTGGAAAGCCTTTCAAGCTTTCACTTTAAAAATAAGCGCGACGCAATTAACATCACTAAATACAAAGTGAAGGATAAGGAAGCGTTGGAATATAAAATATAACTCATAATGAATCTTCAATTAGAGCTTTGTATCCATTGAAACTGTTGAGAGAGATAGTGCTCTAGAAGTTTGTAAACAAAATTATAGTAAAGCTCTCTCAGTTCTGCTTTAAGCTCGCTGGCAACTCGAAAATGCTGCTGTCTATCAATGTCAATTAATTTTGCCAATTTTGAATCGATGTTCGATACTACAGGCAAATGAAGCCCGACTTTTTGGTTCCTTTTATCAACGTTAATATCAAAAGTGGCATAAGCTTTAAGCTCCGCTATGTTACGTCCACAATGTTTCTGTTTGATTTGCGGTTCAGTGAAAATTTATTCTCTGTCTTATGCAAGGTGCGGGCGATCATTCTTCGGCTAAGGAAATATGAAGCGACGTGTGCAGATCACATTTTAGTTCGTTGACTTTAATTTACTGGACTGAGTTAGGCAAAGGATGTAGGTATTGGAGTTTGGTTAGATTCTAATTGAGCTGATTATAGTTTTGGGAGCTTTTTGAATCAATTGTGCTTAAAAGCTTTAGTGGTAATAATGTAAATTTTCTAAATCTGTGTTCGTTTATTGCACTTGCTCTTATATTATCGTTTTCGGTAATCTACGACTTATCAAAGTTGTCTTCGTGTTCCTAATTTATTAATTATTATAATATTAAGGGTGAGAAGCTCATGATCGGGATCCTGTCAATTTAGGTCGATCGAATCTGAGTAATGTCTATTTCAAGTTTCCTGATTAGATCAGTCAGTTGCAATTTATTCAATAAGGGCAGGAGGTTCTTTCAACTAGAGTCGTTAAGTAAATTCTCAATAGGTTTTAAACAAGCGAAAGTAAGTATGCTTTCTGAATCTTACTAATTTACAGATTTGCGAACGCTTTCTAGCAGAAACTGTTTTAGAAGCGAGGTCAAATAATTCAAAATTTAAATGAATTCATATTCATTCTGATATTCATAATGAAATTTTGACCAATTTTTAGCCTTGTGTGGATGTTAAATTTAGTTTCGGGTATTCATGCTAGCAGTTGCTTCGTGAACGAAGAGATGGAATCATTCAGTTCCTACCTCAGTTGGTGAGTTTTTGCACTTATGGGTTAAATCGGGAACCTTCATTAGTACTACACTTCGTTAGACACTTTTCCATCTTTTGTCATTTCAGTGGTTTCTCAAAGCACCGACACACACAACTAATGAAACCACATTAATTTCTCCATAACAGCCCATCTTACTTAGACTTCTTGCAAATCACCCCAAATAATTTGATAAACCAATAAACGGACCAGCTGCAAATGATCATAAATTCTCTTAAGCAACTTCGAAAAGCCAACAGCTTGTTAAATAAATTTGTATTCTATTATTTTCCCCACTCCTTTATTTTATATACCTTCCCCCGGCCGCCACTTCGTCGAACCGCTCATTCGTGATCACTTCAAATTCAAATAAATTTTCGAATCGCCAACAATGTAAATGAATTTGTTAAATATTAAAATGCTTTTCTAATAATCAACTGTAAATGACTGGGCGGAGTGTGAGGAGCTGCTAATAAGTGCAGCAACAACAACAACAACAACTGCAAATATTGCAGTCATTTGCATATTTCAGCCATTTATCGCTTGCAATAAAATGACCAAATAAATGCAATTTTTCATGAACTTTTTCATGCCAACTACAACAACGAAAAAAAGAAAACAATAACAACAAATACAATTAAGCCGTAAAATGACAATGAACCACACCACCACACGACGATGTTTGCGTAAATAAAGTACAAAAGCACAAATGTAAATAGGAAATAAAAATTAGATTGCCTTACGCATAAACAACAACAAATAAACAAATAAACGAGCAAAAAAGCAAACAAATTAGACAACTACTTAAACAGACAGCCAACCAGCCAGCCGGGCAAACAGCCGGTCAGTCGAACAGTCAGTCGTACGTATCGGTGGACACGAGCCGCTGACGAACGTTGACAACAAAGCGACTCAAATCATTTTTGTGCAGCGAAAATCGACAAATCTTTCTTTTACAATGCAATTTGTTTATTGTTGTTATTGTTTTTTGTTTTTTTTTTGTTTTTGCTTTGCATATTGTTCTTATTATGTTTTATTTACGTTTTGTTGTCACCATTCGGGGTGTTTTGTTTGTTAGTGAATTAGGGGCCAGACGAAGAGCTCGTAAATTGGGTAGGCGAGGTGTGGTGTGTAAGCATGGCTCTGTGGGGAGTTATTTTATTATTTCACAACTGATTAGCACCATTCAACAAAAAAGCGCAAGACCGTGTGTGTGTTTATTCGCTTGTTTAACGGTTTCGAAGTGCAATGCGAGACCGATAATTGCATTGCAAACTAATGGCATTTCAATTGCACGGAGGTAAATGTGTGGTTGTGAGTGTATATTTAACTAAGTGTGTGTTTTCATTTACGTTTGCCGGCAATTGGGAGGAGGAGAGCTTTGCCGGATTTAGATTTAAGGCTTCAATTTAAATTAAACTAAATGACAAATTATTTAACTAAAATTATTTCAAATTCATGGAAAAAAATAAAGAAAAGGTATATAATTAAAAAAAAGAAAACTACAAATTAAATTAACAAAAAAAATTTTTAATATATTAAAATTAAAAAATTAAATTAAATTTGTAACAGAAAAAAGAAAAAATTAAAGTGAGTAATAGAATACAATAATAATGACAGTTAAATTAAATAAATAATATTATAAACTAAAGGAGATTGAATATAAATTATAAAAGTGGAAAGTGGATTTCGTTCATTTTTAAGAAGATGTGGTTTGAGGCGAGTTTGGTACAAATCTATAACAAGCGACACATAAGTATTAGGGATATTTCACAATAAAGTTTGATTTTATTTTTTATATAGTACAATAAAAAGTGTTTCCTTCGTTATTTCGTTTCTCTCAAACTAAAAGTAATAAGGTTGCCTTTGAGTCACAAGATTTTGCATATAACTTTAATTTGATACCATTGTCGTAATATTATTCTTATTATTTCATTTGCTTTATAAATTTGTTTGAACTAAGTTTTTCAATCAGTTCGCAATCCTGCTTAAAAATATATTCGACTAAAATGCATACTGTTTAGTTGGATCCCTCTGTGGTGATATTTCAATCATTTTGGAATTTAATAAAATGTAGTCTTTTAATATTTGGCAAGGCTTCTCAAAATACTTTTAACTGGAAGCTTTCTGAAATACGTTTCTATAATCGTTTATATTATCCACTTTGTTGAATTATTATTTTTAACAGGTCGCAACCTTCTCCATAAAAGTTTTTTAACTGAAATCCTCCTTGAACCTTCGCAGAATTGCCTTTGAAGTAGTATTGCTATATCCTATAAATATATCCTTTCTTCATATTTTAACACAGGTGCCAAAGCTCTAACTTTTTTAAATTGTAATTAAAATGAAAATACAGTTTCAGTAGATGTGGAAATTCATTGATGAATTCTGTATATATAAATTTAAAATTCCTCGTACCCGTCAATCCCCCTTCTACTATCTTGCCCCCACATTCATTGTGGCTCCACAAACTGCATATGCGTCAATCAAACATTGTTGCAATCACAAACAAGTGACAAGTTTGTGGTTGTTTTGGTTTGGTGGCTAGATGTTAATTAAAATGTCTTAATCCTGCACGAGATTGAATATAATGAATATATAAGTATGGGCAACAAAAAAACTATTCCAAAAATATTACAACCCAACTCTACAATATATATATAGAAAATAATTTATCTAATATTAGACACATTTTTGTTTAATAATTATTAATTCGACCCAATTCCACTTTTACTAATTTTACTTTCATCTCTTTCTCTTTGCAGGTGAGTTGTAGCACCACTATGCAAATACTCGTAGTTCTTTGTTAAATAGAAAATCGAAAGAAGAAGACGACAAAGAAAAAAAAATACTGTATGGAGATGCGGGGCATCGATCCCCGTACCTCTCACATGCTAAGCGAGCGCTCTACCATCTGAGCTACATCCCCATATATTGATTTTATAACGCATTCGCCCACAGCCGGTCAACTCGACACTATTATCGCCATGTTTCTTTTAGTCATCAGTAAGTGGTCAACAAAAGCAACTATAACAAATACAGTGCTTAAACGCCCACAAAATGTTATAGCTTTTTTATTTGTGTATATGCCAGTGTTGCTATGCTAAAGCTGAAAAAACTAGAGCGGCGTGCTTTTCTGCGGTCTTGAAGCTTTCGTTTGTTTATTTTTAGCGGCATTATCTGTCTTGCATTATTTCTTGTATGCCCTGCCCATATTTAGATTACTTTGCCGACGTTAGTGAGTGTACCGTTACTGTTTTCCCAGTGGAATACCAAGTAAGACCTAAATTGATGCGTTGAAAAATTTTTGGTGTAAATAAAATGGATGATTTCTTAAATTATTAATACTTTATTGAAGGTTGATTAATAATATGATCCTTAAGGCTACATGAGTTCAATATCAGTAAATAACGACAACAGGCTTTGAGAGAGTGACTGAAAAACATTGTAAGACATTCCTGCTTATACTAACCGGGTTCAATATAAATTCAAAAACAGTTTTTATGGACTTCATACAAGAATTTTGCCAGATTTTAAGTCTTTTAGATTTTATCTAATCTTTTATTTTTTTGTTCCAATTAGACACTTAGTGATAGTATATATAAAAAAATAAAAGTATAATAATATTAATATAATAGTAGAATAGTAGATGGTATAATACAAAAGAGTTCTGAATCTCTTTTACTCTGAAATAAAAAGTTTGTTTCATAACCTTCTTCAGATGGTGAACTCCAATGACTAGAAACTTTTAGTTCTTTTAAATCAATATTGCCTCTGAGAAAAATATTTTTGGACTTTTTATGAATAATGCCTTTCCCATGACAGCCCCATGACAGCCGATAGTCTCTCGGCACATAAGTCAAATTTCCGAAATCCATCAAATAGAAGAACTTTCTGCAATTTGGTAGTCTTCATACTCATTGGACACAATTATTAGGCAATCGAAGGTAAAAAATATTCTTCTTAAATTTGGAAACAAGCTTAATATTCAATCCTCGGAAGATATAGGAGATATTGACAGTACCCTAAAGGTCAATGAAAATTTGCTATGCAGGTTTTGAGATACCTCCAATCAACCGCTAACTAATTGATAGTTGACTGCCACACTGATTTTTACCTATTTCATTTAAAAACTGCCGCAATTCTCAACAGGTTAATGTAAGAAATCACTATTTAAGCGGCTTGAACCTAAAACCTTCTGAGCTTATCACTTTGCAATTTATTTAAATCGCCTAATTCTCTTGGCCCATTTTTTTTTTAATATTGTAAGAACAAATTACCCAATTAAGCTGGTAATATATGTAATTATCTCACTTACACTTAGCATATTAGTGCATAATTACGGCCATCAATAAATATAAATAAACTTAAAATCATGAAAAGAGTTTTTAAACGCTCAGAAAATTGCTAAATTCAATTTCCATTGCAACTCAATACTTTATTGAGTTTTAAAGTTCAAAGTTCATCGAAGCTACAACTTAATTTACATCAACTCTGACACCGAAGCAGGCAAGCACGAACGACAGAGAGGTGAGAGGGCAGCGAACATCAATAGATTACATGTCTTCCTCCCTTCCATTTTCAACGCCATTCTGCTCTTACATAAGTACATGTATGTGTGAAGTATGTGGCATAATTGTATGGCTATCGGGCAGTCAATCCGGCCAACATACAGCAATTTTTTCATAATAATAATAATTTGAAGTGTTTTGTCTGCGATAATTTTGAAGTGTTTTTTCTTGTTGTTGTTGTTGTTGTTCAAAATAAACACTATCACTTTTCAATAAACCGCACGGATGTTGGGCACATAATGTCAACAACAAAAACAATAAACGAGACATCAAGCAAAGCGCTATGACCACTGCCGCCAACATAAGCTGTACGGCAGGCAGTGAGAATACAAAAGTTAACCCAGTTTGAGGCATGAACAACGACAACAGCTGCAACTGAGTAATAGCTAAAGTTTAAGCCGTCAATGTGGCAAAGAGAAAGGGAAGTGAGTGAGGAAGAAAAAAAAATGAAAGAGGAAAAAAACTTCAAAAAGAATTGCCCACATTAAAGTGGCAACAACTCTTCAAAGAATCTTTAAGGGGCAGCGTTGTTGGTTGCGCACTAGAAAGGGTGACCCAAAAAACTAGCAAGCCAATGAGGCTTGAAAGAGTAGAAAAAAATAAGAGTCTGTTGCTGCACTCTTACAACGTTTTAAGACTGCAGGCGCAGCAATAGCAACAATTGCTCGAGTAGTGCCTTACACAATCGTGTCACCGTTACCCTCGCACGAACGTTCTCTTCCTCCCTTCCTCTCGCCGACTATACAACCATTCTCTCTTTCTACTTTGTATGACGGCTGAACACATAGCCAACTTAGTTGCTAGTCAGACGTTCTCTTGCACTCCCTACAAACGCGCATACACACACACACACACATGCAGCCATACATACATACTTATATGAGATTGCAAGTGCAATAAATTATTTAATGAACATATGTGCAGCATATGAGGTCATCGATATTCCGGACATCCAGCAGCTGTTGCTCTTGCATAGCCAACAAACGAGTCCACTTTGTTATTACATACATATTTATGTGCCTAGTTGGACAAGTGAGAGTTAACAAAATATCTTGCTGTTGTTGTGTTTTGTAATTAAGGCAGCTGTAACTTCGTTTACGGGTCAATAGTTTTCTTAAAGGAATGACAACAAACCTTCGCTTTTTTGGTGTTCCATTGCATATATTTTAGAAAACTTTGTTTAAACTACAGTTAGACTAGTTTCTGAGAGATTGTACCAAATGTAACTAATTCATAATGGTATAGCAAGTGCAGCCTGCACTTTTTCACTACATATTATATTTTATGGGTATCGTTTTTAACTACATTGGCCTAGTTTCTGTCCAATTATACGAAAAATAACCAGTCCAATTAAAGCTAGTTCGGAACTAGGAAGCCAAATGTTTTAAAATTTTTTTTGTTTATAAAATGAACTCGTTTCGTTGAACTTTTGTCAGATATTGTTCACAACTAGCCTATAAAAACCACTCCTTGACTAGTCCTTTTTTATTATATATGTCAGGTTTTAGTAAAAGCAATTACAAATGTAATTTTCTTAAACTGCTCACTAACTACTCCACTAACCCTAGTTGCTAATTGTGTCGAAAAGAAAGCAATACCTTTCTTATTTATTTACTACTTCCATACTTTTTTCGATCTCTTTTAGACTTTTTGAACGCTTTTCTCCTATCTTTTTGCCCATATAATGCCAAAAGTTCTCAATTGGATTGAGATTTGGCCTGTTTTCTATCCACTAGAGAGACTCAATACCATAATCCTATTTTTGTTTTATAACCTCGAATCGTTGTGGAATTTCTTTCAATATACTTTATGCTTTAGTTGCCATTTTGGCTAATTGGCAAGGGCTGAATGACCATCCTGATCCTGATTCTTCATCCTGAAAATAAATTTTTTGATTACTTTCGGACAGCTATAATAATAGTTGGCAAAACGCCTTCTTCAAAATTCCAATGTACTTTTCGACATTCACAGTTCCCTTGACAATAATAAGCTAACGAACATTTAACATGGTTATAGCTCCTACACCATTAAATAGCGGGAATGCTTTAGTGTGGACAAAACATAGCTTTCCAAAAAATGATATGCTTTCCTACAATGCACTGTGGCATTTTCGTCTGGTCCAAACAATAGAAATTTAGACTGGTCGGAAACAGTGGCATTACCATTACCCGAGTTTAATTTAGTCCAAATTTTGTGTGATTTTCCCCGCTCTATTCGCTTCATATTCGCTCTTCATTCGGGTAATGAGAAATAGATTTTCGACTGGACGTCGCGCTTGCAATCTAAGGTTATTTAGGACATTTTGCATGGTGCGACTAGTTATACACGTGCAGTGCTATGAATAACGGGTTCAGAAATAGCAATACACTAATGTAGTCAAATAATAAAAAAAATCGAAACGGACAAATGGTTAATTTTAAGCGACAATTTAAAAATAAAATCCTATAAAAATTTCAACTGCGTGGATTGTTTTTGTATCTGACTGTAAATTTAACTAGTCTCGTTGAAGTTTTAGGTTACTCCATATTGGAAGGAAACTTGTTTGAATCTAACATTGCTATTCTCACTGATTTCAATTCTCAACTCGTCAAATTACTGGTGTTTAACTAGTTTGTGTGCGGCTAGTTGCATACTGGTCCAATAAAAACTAGTCCATGCCAATTTATTTAGAGAAAATATTGGAGCCCTTGAGTAAAAATATTAATAATTTTTTTAAATTTCAATAATTTTCTTGCAATTATGTTCACAAGTTCTTGCCTCGCTTCTTACTTACTCATAAATTTTATAATACAACACTAAAATGGCCACAAGCAATTTTTCATTCAAAAATTCTCCCTTTCTTCCGAAATGCCGCCCAGCTTTATCATAACATCAGCGATAAAATCGACAACTGGCTGTATTAATTGGAGGGCAAAAATACACACACACACACAGAGAGAGAGAGAAACGCAACAACAAGACCAAGTCGGGATATAATTCTATGCCATTTTACAGCTGACATCATCAGTTTCACCGTCGCCATCGTTGGCAGCAGTTGTTGACCCAATTTGTTTTTGGTGTTGTTGTTGTTGTTGTTGTTCGTGTTATCTTTGTTCAGAAGCTAACGTGAATTTATTTTAAAATACACGAGCATATTATATACGGCGGCTGCCTGTACCTACATCAACGATTTGATGATGATGACAAAATATTGCCAGCTATCGAGTCCACGATGGTGCACACACACACACATATACACACACACACAAACACACCTGTATATAAATCTGCATCTACATCAGTTACCTGCAGGTTTACGTAGTATATATACTCAAATATTATTTATGCTGATTGAATGAAGTCATGTGCATATTATTATTAGGAGCGACACACAAAAGCAACTGCAGCTTCGTACATAATTGCGTACATAATATTTATGTATGTATATGAGTGTAAGCAGTTTGGCTTATATGAACATGCCACTGGATTATAATATCCGTAGTAATGATGACAATGGTTTTATGAAGTAATTTTAAGTAGAAGCGTCAAAACAATAGACAAAAGGCGTCTTATGAGTTTACATACTGTTTTTATTACTATAATATATATGTATGCAGCTGCTTATCTACATATATATTTGCGTGCGCTCTGGAGATGTAGATAAGTGGCAAGGCGCTGTATAATTAATAGCGTAAGCACTATAATAAACTGTAATAAATACTTGTGTTTGTCTATAACAAACATATATACATGCATATATATATATATATATAAGATAATCATACAAATATAATACATGCATAATGAGAAATGTCAGAAGACAGCTGTTCGTGCTGATGTCGATGGCGGTTCGCTAATTTCCATTTAACAATGACTTAACAGCACAGTGTGGTAAGTTGGTCAGTATGTCAAAATATGAAACCTAGTAAAAGGTAAACCTAGCGCTATTTTTGCTTTAAATGGAAGGTAGTGTAGTTAGAATGAAGCGATTTATTTCAAATATGCAGCGCTTTGTTTGGTAACATGTTGCCATTCTGAAGATAATTTCATAATGCCACTCATACATACTCATACAAGCTAACCTCGTTCCTGTTAGCAAAAAACTGGACCAGTTGATTTTTCGCAAGCTTCTCTTGAGGCAAAAATTATTCGCTATATATAAGAAACGGTGAACAGGTGTTTACTTGCTGCCTGGTCCGAACTAAAAGGTATCTTCAGAAATGGATCGATTTTGTTGCGTTTCGGCAGCAGATGGAAATTCGGTCCATGAGGTTGTTTTTTTGCGTTAACTCATTTGGCATCCGTACACCAAACATCCTTTTGTATCCAGCCTTTTTAAAATAAAGTTCCAAACGGGTTTTTGTGCAATGTTTAGCTCTTGGGTAATCGAAACAATGCTTACATGGCGTTCTGACACGACGATTTCCTTTATTTTCGTCGATAATTTCGAAAGTTGGCCTTCCAAAGCGCTGTGTATCTTTGACATTGAAAATTACGGAAAGCGCTTGCTAGCTTGTGTTTTCCCGTTTATCAAAGAAAAACTTAAAAATTTGGCATATTTTCTCATTGCTGGTGTCCATCTTTGACTTGACATGTGCTCAAGGAATCTGAATCAAAAAATCACAAAACTGTCTGAGAAGTTTCTTTAGCACGAAACTTTATCTTTCTAACGCCATATAGTCTAACTCGATCGCACTTATGTAAGGCGAGATACAAATTACTTAAGCCATCTATTAGAAAAATAATGGATTTCTTTTTACTATACCTAATAATATTTAAAATTCTCAATATGGTTTCTAAGATCTCGTCAAAGCACTTCGAGTTTCTACTAAATGCCATGTAATTTATTAACCTAACTTTATGCTGTTGGTTGATACTATAATATTTTTGTTAAGCACCGGTTAGTGTTATACTAAAATCCACTTTTATTTCGCGAGAAAAATTTATGAAATAAAGTATTGAAATTGTTACCGAAAATTGTTTGTCTATTTGGTGTTCCATTAGTAAGCTAACACGAATCGGCTTTTCGGTCATGCTTTAAGGTCTTGTTTTTAAAATTTTCTTTTCCTTTTTAATTTTTTGTATTTTAGATTTCTAGATATTTTGTTTTATAGACTAATATAATATCCAAGGTTTCAGGATCAGTCTGCAGTGAAAGTGATTTACGATATCACTAGAAAGCATACATCCGGGGAATCATAAGCTATATCTTAGCTAAATGTTAAAAGAGCAATAGCCAGAGCCATATCCTCAACTAAGGTAGAAGAAGACATAAGAAGATATTTCTAGCCGATTTAAGGCTATTGTTCACGCTGTTATCCTGAGCTCTAGAGGTTGTAGCCCTATTAATATCAGAGAGTATTATCAAAATCTAGCTAGTTTTCACTGTGATCGAATATAACAAAAATTTGGTGCTGTAAATGGAAGGTCCAAAGGGGCTCAAATCAATTTCTAACCTGTGATGAAGTTTCTGAAAAACTTTCAGACGTCCAAAATAGACCTAAGTTCCACCACTGTGGTGAATGCGACGAAATTTTGAAAATTTAGTTAATCAATCGCTTTCACAAATGAAATCGCTTCAACAAACTGTTCTAAGAAGCTCTTCGTTTCAACCTACTATAACAATAATAATAATACACTTCTACTTCGAAAAATTAACAATAAAAAGTATTTTCGATATAGGTCACAGACATTTCATCCAGAAGTTCCGTTGGCCCATTAAAAAAAAATATATACATATATATATACACATCAATTATATATACAACTAATCGAATTGCCGCGCTTCCATTACACTTTTAATTACTAGCACGCAGGCAGCGCGCTGTAGGGAAGGCAGGCTAATATATATGGTATGTGGTAATAATAAATTATTACCAAGTGCTACAGCATAGGTAGGTCAACGAACAACAACAACAAGATTTAGTAAGGTATTTAGCGGCGCACTTATTCCAAATGAATCATTAATTTTCTCTAATTCTTTACTTTTTGTTTTCCGACTGCCTGTGGCATTCAAATGAAAACAAACTTAACTTCGCAAATCGAAAGTGCACAGTTTTTTTTTTTTTTTTGTCTAAAAGTATATTACATGTAATTAGGACACAAGGTTCGCAATAACAACAACCAATCAGATTAGAACGCAAAATGTGAAGCGTCGTCGTAGTCGCCTGCCAGCTTGTCACATTTTCATAAATTTGTGGGTAAAAGCCCTTAACTCAATGTACATGAATTCACTTGCGAAGCAGCGCGCCGGTTGCTTTTTTTTTTTTGGTTTCGCTCCCCAAATGTAGGTTGCGTATCCGCCATGTTGCGTCCGGCTGCCAGTTATGTCCGCTACAGCGCTTGCAAACGCCGCCTTCTGAATTATTCATTTAGGTGTGTCTGTGTGTGTGTATGTGTGTGTGTGTGTGTGTATTTTACATGAAAGCTGCTAAAGAAATTTGAGTTGTTGTTGGTTGCTGTTGTGCTCCTCTCCCCTCCCTTGGTCGCTTTCATTTGTCGGCCCATTTTGTGCTTGCCTTATTGTCGCTGTCATATTTCTTGAACCTTCACTTCACTTACTTTTCCTCATTGCTTTCATAATCTGTTCGCCTTTACGCATAATTCGTTTATATTTATATTTTAATATTCCCCTTTTGTTGGAGGGTTCCATGTGTATTTATAAAGCTGAAAGTAGATTTGAGTTAAATATTTACCTTTTTTCTTCAAAATATTAAGATTTTTTGGTAGTGTGGACAGCTGTCAAAGCTTGAAAGAGAATATTTCACACCCAATTTAGTGCTCCGAACTCTTAATTCGCCAAATTTAATATCGTATGGCTTGCGTTGAGGAAATATGAGTCATCATTAGAGTGAATAAAAAATTAGGGTACTAAATATGCTCGGTCTTATAGTTACCATAACGCTTTAAGTTGATGTCCACGAGCTTAATAACTCAGTTCAGCGATGTCGTCATAATTATTTCTAAAGTTTGGCATTGTGGAAAGTAATGATACCAATTTAATTTTCTTTAATATTTCTTCTTTGATAATATCTTTAACATTTCTTTATACATGTGTTAGCCAGAAACCCCCCGGTGTAGAAAACAGGCTAAAATCTCATAAGTTAAACATCAAGCCCATATAAAATTTGTGAGAAGTATATTTCCGTACCTGCGCCCTATTATATTTTAGGATTGATTTTGTGCCAGATTCCAGACCGAGCTTTTTTCTCCATCTCTTTTCCTACTGTTCGCCCCTTTGTTATCCGACCAATTAAGGAACCTTCAATTTTCTAGACGACTTCGAACAACTGAAGGGTTTTATGAGAAGCTTCTTGATGCCAGCTCTATGCTCGGAGGTTGGCCGCTGTCTGCTGAGAGTTGAGCAATGTTGGAAAACACTTTTCAATGTTGGTCGGAACAAGGATTGAACCTGGTGCCAAGTAGTGATGGTTTGCATATTTAATCACTACACTTACAATGACGCTAAACCTCGAGTGCCCGTGGGGATTTAATTTGGAAGCGCTGTGATAATAACCTTAGTTAGTATGTTACAATGAGTTGTTTTTTGAGCCCCAGCAAAAATTGTGAACGATATCTTTTCAACCAAAAAAGCTTTGCAATACCTGCTGTAAATAAGCGCAGTGCACTCTATTCAAAATTAGGGTGGTCTCAATTCAGTTAAGAATTCGAGGAAGTGTTTTATGTATGAAATTGTTTGAGACCCGTGGTTATATATTTTTAAGTTGGTGCCTAAAATTTTTCGAGTTTCTTTTCTGCTTTGAGGAATAATGCCTCTTATGAGCTTTTGTTCAGTGTTTGTAAATGACCGTGTTGTCAGATAAACCAGATATCGTTTGCAAATAATTCATCAAGGTCTTGACTTATTTTCGTACTGGCATCCATATCTTGGAACCCAATCTATGTTTTATTACACGCATTATCCATATCTCCTTCTACACCTCCGGTAGATTTAGGTTAGGTGGAGAGTTTTTCAATCCGTCCGTACCTCTCCGGCGTCAATCTACTAATTGAATTCTATTTCTGCAATTTGTTGTTTGTGATCTTCACTCAATTCACCGAGGGATCAAGTTCCCGTGGCGTTAAAATATTTATTAATTATAATTTTGTTTTTTTTATTAACACCCAACCAAAAATCGTCAACTCGGCAGTATTCCTCAAAAATATTTGGTGGATGTTTTCTGTCGCTAAAATGACAACAATTTTATTTTATTAGTGATCCTCAAGTGAAAGCGAAATCAGTTTCTTCTTTTAATTAGTATAAATCTTGCTATTATTTTAGTAATTTGTTGGCTTCTAGTCACCCTGTGTTTGTAGTAGTATAACGGAACGAGACGTAGCGTGGCAATCAAGTCATCAAAGCAATCAAACATTAAAGTATACAAATATTTTCAGTCAAAACCGAAAGAAAAACTGCAAAATTGAGCAACTCATGGAAGTGAAAGCAGTTAACAAAAAAGAAAAAAAAGAAAACAAAAAAAAGAGATATTTTTAAAATACAACAGCGACACCTACCTATCAACTACAACGCCGGCATGCGTGCTGGCCGTTACTCTCGTGCATGCGTGCGCTGTTGTGGACCTCCTCGCGTTGATTGACAGAAACATGCTATATGCCGGCGTCAGCAGCAAAATAGAAGACCACCAACTCTCGACACAGTTTTCCGGTTTCATTTTGTAAACAGAAATACTTTGTTGGTTGGTTGGTCCACAGTTTTTCACTTGTAATTTACACACTTTTATTTGCGTATCCGGATGCGGTTTGACGTTTAAACGCACTGGCTTGTTTGATCAAAAGAACTGAGGCCTTCGACCAGACGAGGTGTCGGCTAATAGTTTAAAATCTTTTTTTAACTGGCGGATAAAGTTGAATAAATGTTTTTTATTGACTCAGACAATTATGTAAACACACATATGTATATAGTTTCCTATATAACGGTTCATTATATAACATATTTTCAATTACGGGCTAATTCATTAAAAATTTGTGAAGTTATACCATGTCCAAATATTTTCTTAATTGCGAAATTGAGGTAATTTCAGCAATTTAACGTATATTTATTCTCAATTGACCCTAAAATAAAACAGTTAACCAATTGTGCAGTTAGCGTTTGCAACCCTGGTGAGTATGTTCAATGACAGAGGGCAAACAAAATGTCATCAAAATATATTATAGAAGGCCGAAATATTTTGTTGTAATAAGCCAAGAGACGGTATATCATACTTCCTTAAACTTGGACTAATTACCAGATTAACCTCCTTTTTGTCATAGTAATATTTCCAAAGAAATAGTGTAATCAAAACTCGATTATGTTAACCAAAAAAGTTCAAAATTTCTATTATAAAATATAATAGAATTCGTTTGAAAAGTGGATATCAATTATTCATTACGGTCTTCACAAACAAAACTAAATACTTCCAAGATGACCGTCAACTACTAATCGTTTAAGGTAAATTAATTAAATGAGGAAATTAACTTTTTAATTAAAAAAGAAAAAATAAAAAAGAACTTTTAAGAGAGTTAATTGATACTAGTTTTTGTTGTAAAATACTTCATGAAATACTTCGGTAAGTATTGGTGCTTAAAAGTTAAGTTTTGTGGAAATTTCATTAATTGTGAAACTTTCTTCAGTCCGAAAATTTTTTAATAATTTCTAATTTCTAACCAAATAAATGCCTGTCTATCGGAATAAGTAGACAAAGGCTCTCCGTCTAACTGCTGAAAATTTTATTAATAAAAATATTTCTTAATTTGAAAACTTTAAGACAAAACAAATAAGGGAAGGCTAAATTCGGTTGTAGCCGAACAATTTATACACTCGTAATTTGTGAGGTTTATAGGTCATGGTTTTTCGGGCAAAACTTTATATTAAAATATGTTGCAAATGTTGGTATATTGTGGGTATAAAGTCAGTCAGAGGCAATGCGGACCTTATATTCGGTATTTGGTGGCTCGAAAAGTCTTAACCCGATTTCGACCATTTTTTGAAAACGTATGGCATACCTCGAAGGCACTATTTGCGCCAAGTTTTATACCGATATCTTCATTGGTGCTTGATTTATATTCGGTGAAGTGAAAGAATCAGAATGAACTTAAAATTGTGTCATATGGGCAGTAGGCGTGGTTGTGGTGCGATTTCACCCATTTCTGCACTGTAACATAAGTATGACAGGATAATGTTATGCACTGAATTTAGTTGAAATTGGTAGAGCATTTCCTGATATAAAGGATCTCGCTAGAAAGTGGGTGGTACCACGCCCATTGACCAATTCTTACACCGATTCCTGTAAATTAAACCTATGCCCCCTCGCTACTTAATGCCCTGTACCAAATTACAGATTTGTGTCTTCATTTTTGACTCAGTTATAGCCTTTTACAGTTCGTCTCTTAATGGCATTTTGTGGGCGTGGCAGTAGATCGATTCCGTTCATCTGCAACACCAACCTGATCAGAGTGCCAAGGAGCACGTGTATTCAACTCGTCTCGTTATACTAACCATTAATATACTGACCAGTAATATATATACAACTCTATACCTACCCCGATAAGCCGTTAGATGAACAAAACTATTATACTCTGTGGCAACATGTTGCGAGAGTATAAAAATTATGTGGCTCTACGACCTTCAAATGAATAATGGCTGTTTCATTCAGTACATGGCGTCCCACATCCTCAAAGAAAACATAACGGGTGAAGTGTATGCATTGTATATGCATGTGTGTGTATATGTGTAGCGCTGTAATAAAGTATCTTTAATAAAAAGCTGCTTAAGGAGCGTAAATCCAAAATCGAAGAGAACGTCGAGAAGCGCAAAATTAATAACAAATACATAAATATTATAAGTGAAAAGCTTCATATGTACATATGTAATTGGGTGTGTGTGTAAGTGTTTCTGATTTACAGCAACGAGCCCGTATGGATTGCGTAGGCTGTGCGCGGCCTTCAAAGGCCTGCATGAAATGATGTAATAAATTTCACAGACTCAAATTAAAATTTATTATCGTGCGTTTACGAACACCACACGTCGGGGAAGACGTCGAACACGCAGAATAGCTGAAATTGACAAATGAAAAAGAAAAAGGAAATAGGCCAACCTAAATAAGAAAGCTGGTGTCTGCGTTTATCGAAAAGGTCAGAGATTATTCAAAAGTGTAATCACAGCTGTAAATATATAGATATACGAATGTGGATCACTATATTTCCATTGTGTATGAATCATTCATATATACGAGGTTTGTTCAGAAAATAACGCAAATTTTCTTCATCTTTAATGGCGTAGTGCATCATGAATTTCTGCCTCAAGGTCAAACGATCAATAAAGAGTACTACCTACAAGTTCAATGTCGTTGGAAAAACTGGATGTGGAAATTTGGATTTGTGGAAAAACAATTCATGGCTCTTGCTCACTTTCGCTCAATTTTGCTCACACCTCGTTGTTTGTTCGTGAATTCTTGGCCAAAAACAATTCTGTAACGATACCCCAGCCTTCATATTCGCCAGACATAGCTCCGTGTGACTTTTTCCTATTTCTAAAAATAAGGAGAACCTTAAAGGGTCGTGGTTTTAGACAAGTATAGATGATATTAAAAGCGCATTGCGGAAAGAGCTAAAGGCTATCGGCTACTAAGTCAAAAATCGAGTTTGAGAAGTGTTTCGACGATTAGAAGAAGCGCTGGCATAAGTGCATAATATCGAATGGAGACTATTTTGAAGGCGACAACATTAATGTAGACGAATGAATAAATATTTTTTTTTGTCAAAAAACAAAAATTCCCGTTATATTTTGAACCCACGTCGTATGTAAATGATATGCATGATTTTTATCAAGTATTTATTATTGAGTATTAAGGAGCTTCTGGCATAATTAAAGCAGAGAAAATCTTTATTAAAGCAAAAGTTCTTGAAATTGTGACATTATTGTAGAAGATAACTTGCATTTTCATATTTTGAGGAATTGGATATTTGAAATTTAAATGAATTGTCCATAACGTATTGTTTTTTTTTATAATTTTGGTAAGTTTTCGGAAAAAACAAGATTTTCAAGAATTGTAAGTTTTGTTTCATCCTTATGCATATTCAAATACAATATGACGCTACTTTGTCGAATTAGGAGCGACGAAACATTGTCTTCAAAGGAATCATATAAATAGAACTCATCCTATAATAATAACAGCAGTCTTTTGTGTGTTTTTCATACTATATCCCAACTAAGTATTAAGAAAGAGATGTCTTGAAGGACCAAAAAATATGACAAGGCTTTGGTCGAAAGTACTTAAATATTTGAAATCACTTTTCCTTACCGGTTCGTGAAGTACCTAAAGGGTTTCTGGTAGTACAGTTCCTTATATGTTTCATAAAGTAAAATGTTTAGGTATGATGAGGAAAGCTTGACTAAATTTTCATATAAAAGAGCCTTAATTTGTGATTCTAATGAATGGGGCTAATTTTTTATATGAACAAAACAGCTGTTGAAAAATGTAGGCCTAAAAGTGGGCTTGTTGTGTGTGTTAGATGGAAGAGAGATAGTTATATAGCAGAAAACGTTAAGTTTAGTCACGAAAATGTAATAATTTTATAAAAATGTAACAGTAATGGATATAAAACCACAGAGAAAAGAATGTTTGAGGAAAATTTCTACAAATATTTTGTTAAAAAATCGGAAATTTTTTTTTTTTTTATGTTTATGCTCACCAACATATATTTTGTATAAAATTTAAAAAAAAGTACATGGTAAAAATTTGGAAACCCTTTTTAACTAAATCTGCGAATACAGTTTTTATACATATTCAGCTTAACCTACAATTCTGATATTAAAAGCGCCCATGGCAACCTTGGCTCAGCATAAATAATTATTACACATATATATTTAATATGCGTGGTAGGTCCGAAAATTATGCACAGCAGTTTGTATATGCTGAAACATACAAATTAATTGCATATAAAAGCATGTATGTCGACATGCTGAGAAATTACCATCTTCATACTTAAGCGGCTATTATATAAATATATAAATAAAATTCGAGTATATATGTGTATGAATGTGAATGTTTCATTGTTTGATGATATAATGATAATGGATTTATTAAATTCATCACGCACCATCTTATATGTATGTATGTATGTATGTGCGCTTAAGTGAATCCATTTTCTCTTAAATGTTTAATGCGCTCATAGTGTGACAGTGATGAGCATTATTGTTGTCAGTTTGTGCTGCTTCTTCTGGCCTTCTATCATTCATCTCCCGCTGTCCTTTGACTGTAATTAATGTATTATAGTAAAGAAGAAATCACTATACTTATGTATACATGTTTGTATGTATGTGATTATGTATATAAGTGCAGCGAAAAATCGCAGCTTGTCAATTTTCCGTTTGTGTTCCTTGTATTACCGGATGTTCTCTTTCCACAATTTATTTTATTATAATTATTTTTAATCACTCTTTAATACCATATATATATACATACATACACAATTATAAAAGTGATTAAAGCGGTGTTTATACACATGCAATTTCAATGTAAACGAAAATAAATACAAATGTTTCAATTAGTGTCTAAAATTTCCCAATAATTTTTACTCAAACAAAATTTATAGTTTTTGAGATTTACACATATCCATCAATTGTGATTTACCGTTTATTGTCGCTCAGCCTGCAGCGTTAAGTTATGCAAACGTCCTATTATATTTACCTCATACGCCTTTGAAAAGTTACGCTGGAATTGCGCAGCAAATTTTCCAAGAAAAATTGTTTTCCAATTTAAATCGATGAATTTTCTGAGAAGTATATGAAATCCGTCATGTGAAAGATGCAGTACTGCCCACCATTTGCCAGCCATTGCGTTTTCAATTTCTATTGTTTCGGCTCATTCTTCTGCTTACTCTTCCAAAAGAATAAAATTTTTTTAAATTTTGCTTAGTACCAAAATTTTGTCTGAGTTTTTAGAAAAATTAGAAAACTAGAATTTTAGATAAGTTTTTTTTTATAATTCTATTTTTTTTTCTCCCTCTTTGGGAACCTGATATTTTTGTAGTCAGTACCTACTTCACTTTTTAAGTTTTATTTTTATTTTTTTTACGTTATCTTTATATGCATTATCTTCTGCTTTATCGTAAGGAAAACCCGACACATATGAATTTACACATGAAATAGATGCTCCATAGCTTAATATTTTTTTGAGAAGTTGGCAACGCTGTCTAAAAATATTTTTGATCGAAATATTTTTAACTTATTTGGAAATTGCTTCCCATTTGGTATCTAATTTTTATATACATATTAAAACAATTTTTTTTATTTCAGACTGGTGGCAACTTTCCACTAAAAGTTTTCATATTATGAAGCATTCTGAAATACGTTCTGTTTGTTGCTCATATTATAATATTCGATGTTAAATAGATTTTTAATTGGTTAATATTGTCTTTTGATACGATGGCAACACTGTCTACAACTATTTTTGATCAAAGCATTTTTAAATTATTTCTTAAATGCCATCCAGGTGTGATGGAATCTTTATTTACATATTGTACTAAATAATACTTTTCCATTAGTTGGCAATTCTTTCCAGAAGGACCCCACTTTCACCTACTATTTCAATAAAACTGTTATGAAAATTTAGAAATTTTAGTTTAATGTTTTTGGGGTTTATAACAAAGATAGATCCAGACGTTTTTGTATACATATATATGTATGTATTTAAATAGATATAGACATACTTTCTATTAAGATAAAAAATATTGCTTTTGATTCTAACTAGCTTATAGTTCGTGCTGAGTTCGGGTAGGAATTCAACAAAAAAATTATCACGTTCTATCTCAGAAAGCAGCTTTTCTTCCAAAAGGTTATACATGTTATTGGAAAAATTTTCAATATACATCTTTTGAATTTCAAATCAGTTGGCGACGTCTCATTTTTTATCCATTGATTTCAAAAATACCACAGATTTCAGCGCAATATTGCCTTTTCTTTTCAAGTTGACTAGAAGAAAAATTATGTAAAGGTGGCAATCTTCTAGCAATTTTGACATTAATTCCTATAATTCCTTTTAAAAATCTAATTTTTTTTTACTTTATGAAACAATTTAATTTTTTAAACAATTTGTGTGTACCATCAATTGTAGTATATAATACTACCCGCTATATAATACCCGAAAATATTGAATTTTTATAATAAGTGTTTCATATAAATAGTTTTTTGTTATTATTTTTAAATATTTGCAATTTCATTTTAACACACTCTAAATGAGTGTTAAAGATTGCGTGATCAACACTTGTAAATCAAACCTAATGCCGACCTACGTGTCGTATGAGTAACTTTTCATTCAGTAATGTGACGACAGCCTCGAATTGTGTGCCGCGATTAAATAAATTTGAATGTATGTGTAATTCTAAGTTTACATTTCCTTTCAGTGTTTTATTTTGCAAGAAACAATCAGCAAACTTTATTCAAAAATTTGCCCACAACAACAGCAACAACAGCGCAGCAATGAAGTAATCACAGAAAAGTGTTTAAAAATGGACAAAAAAATTACGAAAATTAATTCAAGGAATGTTTTGCATGCCTGAGTAATGGGAGAAATATGCCATTGCGAGTGTGCACACACACATACACACACACACACCTGCAGGTATTTGAGACACAAGCATATGTTGCAATGAATGCGGAAAAGCAACGCTACTAAGCGTGCAAATAAACATTATGACGGTAATGACTAAACACATGCATGCTAGGCCATACAAACATAAATAGTTTTCGATATTTGTTATACACATACATGTAAAACAACAATTTTGGCAACACTGCAGCGCACTTATTAGTGAGTAATTTGCACTTTTTGTGAGCAATTTGCCGCAAGTTGAAAATTTCGGTTTTAATTGCGCATAAAAAATTTGCCAAAAATTTAGTAAAAATGAAACAAATGGAAAATTTAAATCTGATATGCTATACACAGTAAAATAGAAATGCATACATTGGATTTCAAAAGCTAATTAAGGAAACGCTTTAACCGCTTAATCGAAGTGCCAATCTTCGCTCCATATAAATCCAATAAACGCTGTGAAGTTTATCCATGCCAAGCAGCAATTAAACTTCAATAACGTGTAGGCATCTGAGCTTATGGAATTTTATGCTATTTCACTTTACTTTAGCCCATAACAGTCAGGGTGTCAGTGCTTTATCCAATCGGATGTCAACGGCAACGCGCAGGCAGGCAGGCAGTCAGGCAGTCGGGCAGTCATTGTTTGGCAGTGAGATATGAATGCCACAAGCATAATCTCGCATATTGTCAACCGCTTGTATAGCAACTGGACATATGTAACTACGCACATGTACACAAATGTATGGCAGCATACAGAAATGTACACTTATCTTATATATTATATATACATTTGGTGCCACTGTGCCAATCTCTGCGCTCGGGAGAGCCCATTGGGAAGTCATCGCGCATGTTGATAATATCCGTCCCTTTGGCAACGGGAATTTGGCGTTAATTTGCGGAACGATTACTAGAATTATTCCTATATGCAAATTCTATATATATACTTACTCTATATAAAGAATGACTTATCTTTGATTAAGAAATTAGTGACGTGAAGGCTTTAGAGCATTGTTTCCACTTAACTTGATGTTTCTGTTGTTCTAAGAACATTTTAAATCCATTTGTGACATATAAACATGCTATATCGCCTTAAAGTGTACCACATTCTTTGTGTTTAATATATAACTATATATTTAAATCTTAATTTCTAACTTTAGTTTCTCTAATTTAATAGCAGTTGAGCTTTGCTAAAGTCGATGTGTGAATTTCTGGTCCTCTTTTAAACCACATATAATCGATTTTGATTAAAAACTGTTTTAAATTAATAGCTAAAGGACCCAGTCTAGATTTAAAACCAAGTAAAAGCTAAAGTACAAAGTTGAAATTATAACTTGAGACGCTCCAATTATCCAATTAGAGCTCGCTAAGCTGTAATAAAGCTCTCAAAATCAGGCGGTGGCTAGCATTTTCCGCAAACACTATAAACTTTCGGGAACCATGTGCAGCTGGATTGTGGATTTCTCAAGTATATAGTTTCATAAGCTTTAAAACGTCTGAATACTGCATACAGAATCACAGCAAGATGCAATCAGACTTTAATTGATCTCTTGAGTGTTAACACCTCACAGCAACTACTTCGTTAGTACCTTAAATTTTACGAATACCTATTGAAACATTTCTAGGTTGATACCAAAGAAGTTTACTTAGCCCTTCAACAGGCCCTTGATGTCTTTAATCATGACTGAGAGAATAGTTCTTCCACTTAGGAAGTGCCACGGCAATATTTACCTTTCGAAATTAATAGTCAGATGTCTCGACTTTAAGAAATATCTCCTATTTTTTGGGGTAATTAGACTTTATAAGGGCTTGTTAAACTTGAAAAAATTAAATACAACAACTTCGAGAGGCTTATCCCCAAGGAAATTGTAAATTATCGACATGGACTTGACTTGGGAAAAATATCCCCATATCTTGAACTTAAGAATTTATGTGTCCATTGTAGAGCCAAAGTGTAGTAAATACCAACAGAGTTGTATGTAGGAGAACGAGGTGGAAACATCTAGACGCCCCCAATTTCCCGTTATCGCTAAACTAAAGTTGACACATCTTGAAGGTGAACCGGGCAATTTGATTGTAATCAATATGAGCGATCTGTATAAATTCGGGATAGACTCAAAGCGCTTCGTCGATTATGAGGGCCTCTTGATTCATATCTTAGAGTCTCTTGGCAACACAAAGCACCGTTATCCTACGTGCCCGCTGTTTTGAGAATCAGTTTCGAAATCTAACCTAGTCTAACCTAACAGAGCTCTGGGTTATTGTATCCCTAGTTTTCGATCTTTGCTGCCAGCTTAGCGTCCTATACAGTTATGCAAACTATCTCCATTATACTGATCTGAACATCTTCTGTCTATTCTAATTTAAAAACAGTCGGTGGCAAAATCATTTACATATTCTCTAACTTCAGAAATCTATAAATAATAAATGTACATACATAATACCAATTTCCCCTTAATCAACTTTTAGGCGCCACCACATTATTATTATAAGCATCACAGCCGCAGGAACAAGTCCACGAAGTCCGTTCCAAAAGTCGTTGCCACTGATTTATGTGATGGAAGCAAAAACTTTTCGCACTTTTTCTCCACATTTCATGGTTGTATTGGAGAATTTCAAACAATTTAAGCACTCCTGAGCTCGTTTAGTGGTCCATAAACTTTTATAGGTTATAAGTGCAGATGCATGTGTGTATGTGTGCGTGTGTGTGTGTGTTTAAGTGGCTACATAATGCTTGCTTGCCTTTATGCTCAGACGTTAAACCATGCCACGCATTGTTGTGCAACAAGAACAAGAAAATATACACACCAACGCGGCAAATATGCTTTCAAAGCACACACATACATACAGAGTTGTATACACACATATATGTATATGCATGTGTGTGCGTGGAAAGCACTTGCTGTCATTTTAGTGCATGAACTTTCGCTTATTTCCGTTAAATATATTTCTTAGTTCTTTCTCTCCACTATTTCCCTTTATTTTATTTTATTATTTTTATTATTTTTATTTTTTTTTTTTTTTTATTTTTATTTTTTTTTGACTCACACACACTGCCGCAGCTGACGCAAAGCCACACACACTTTGCCGTTTTCCATATTTTATATTGTTTAATTTTAGCTGGCTTTTCTTTGCGCGCAACTGCTGCCCCAAATTCTGGGCTTCCCAAAGGAAACAACAAACATTGCTGCGCCAGTCGAGAGTCCTTGAAAAGTCCTACGTTGGGTTCGTACCAATTTTTGTTTTTGTTTTAGTTTGTGCGTTTCTCTTTGGTTTCGCTTGTCTGACGGCGTTTTCTTCTTCGGCTGCTGTGTACATAATGCTTACATGCGTATACATATATGTATCTATGTACATATGTTATATATATACTAATCGCTCGTTACTCGTTTTTATTATTCTCTACTATTTATTGTTATCCCAAAATGCTGACTAGCATTTGTTGGCGCCGTCATTGTCATCAACCGAACAGAAAAAGTACTTAAAAAACAAAAATGCTTAATTTTATTAAGAGCCGTACATTGTCGGCGAGGCAGTCGTGGTGTTGGGTTCTAGCATTTGCCTCGCACGCACACTAGCGTTCATTTATTTCGCATACGAAACACAATTACTGCGCGAGAGAGGATTTATAGAGTTTTCTCTGAAGATTTTACATTTATATTTTAGCATTTGACTCAGAGGACTCAGTGAGGTAGGTCCTTCACGCCTTGCTGGTTGCTTGTGTTTCTTAAATAGATTTCTTGTTGGGCGCTCATGCGTGTCCAAGTGTGTGTTCCGAATGTATATGTGAATGTATATATGATTACAAGCTTGTGTACGTACAGGTATGCAGGTACATTTATGCAAGCAGCCCCATTAGCAAGCATACTTACAGGCGTACGAGCTGAAATTGCCGTAATTCGTGCACATTTGCAATGCAAATGGCATTCATTTGAGTCCATGTATACATATATTTATTTGTATGTATGTAGCTAATCACTCATTGTTATGTGAATAAATTTAAGCGGCATTTAAGATTTATAACCTCAACAATACTCTCGCTAAAAATAAAATATTGTTTATAGTTATTATTTATTTTTAAAATTCTTTCAAATGGAATAAAATTTCTTTTTGATTAAAAATTGTTTAGCCGAACCAACTGTCGTTTAGGGTTTCAACTAAATTGGTACCATTCTAAATAAATTATTCCAATATTCTTAATTACATGCGAAATTAGATATAATTTGAAATTTTACGTCCTACATACCACAATTTAAGAATTGTATGATTTTCTCCATTAAATTTTATATTAGTTCAATTAAAATATAATTTACATCAATTTAATTGATATAATTTAATTTTAATTTCAAACTGCAATGCGTTAATATTATTTGACTAATTGAAATAAATTATTTTTAGTTTAATTTTATATTCAATTCAAACGATTTCAGCTCGCCACTCAATTTAGTCAATTACAATATATAAAGTAATTAATTCATAGAACTCAATACACAAAACTTAGTAGAGGTAATATCGGTTAAAATTTCATTAAAATCTCTCGCAATGTTTGATAAAATTGCAAATTTATCTGCACTCACACAATTAAATAAAATAAGTATTTCCGATCTTCAACTTATTGCTTTCATCCGATTTGAATTCTTGTAATCTAATTGTAGTAATGATTTCAAGTTTGTTATAGCCTGCAACAACTCAAATGAATTATTTAGAATTTCTTTATACATTAATATGCGTAAGCGGTGCGCTAATTGACTAAATTAAGGCGTTGAATCAAACTACCTACTCTTTCCTATTCAATAAATATCCAACACAAACTTAACCTGTAGTTCATTAATTGAATTCCGTTGCAAGATATAATTGCTGAGCAAATTTCGTAAACATATTCTATATAGTTCATTTAAAACTTCAATATTGAACTATTAGAATAAAATTTTAGGCAATAAAGCAAGCATTGTTATTGTTAAGCTCTTACTTGAGTTGAATAGGCTTTTATGTTAGTCAAATAAGTTCTTAATTGAGGCAATTATGTTCTTAATCGAGTCAATTAATTTCTTAATTGAGTCAATTCATTTCTTAGCTGAGTCAACATTTTTTTCGATGCTTACATATACTTCTAACTAATTTTGCATTGGAATAAATTAATTCAATTAATTTGGTTCAATAAATAATAAGAAATAATTTAAAGCATTCAGCATAACTTCAAATATTTTTACTTACAATTTTTATAGTCAAAGTAATATTTTAAGGTTAAAGCGTGTCAATTAGGGGAATAGAGATTTTATTTTGTGTGCTTATTTTTAAATTATATCCTTATTGTGATGTTTATTCAATTTAATCATGCTTCATTTGTCATGTCATATTTTCTTTCATCGCAATTGTCGCCTTCCATTAATTTCTGTGCAATTTTCCGTCGACTTATTCATAATTTCATCATATTCATCATCATCATCATCATCATCATCATCATCATCGTCATCACATCAGACATATTCATCAATTTGCTAACGCTTCCTTTCTACAAACATATTTATTGCCAAAAATATATATTTTATGCATGCGTATGTATACACACTTCCATAAATTATTATTCGAATACCACTGAGTCGAGAAGGTGATCACACGGAACCCCAAATGCCTTTGCTCATTGTTTGAACACATTTCACTGTATTTTCGATAGAAATTTCTGTTTATTTCTTACTTTATTCTTATTTCCTACTATTGTTTAGTTAATATACAAATATAGAAAGAAATAAAATACGATAAAATGCAATAAAAAACGTTCCCCAAGCACCATTGTAATCTCGAGAGATAGCAGTGGCAGAGTATTCGATTTGTGAATGCTTTGTCATTCTATTGTTGTTAACTGTATCGGCTTGTCCTTTATGCTTCGGCATAACTTTCGCTCACAGCCGCGCTAAGACCACGATTTACAGGCATTTTCGCCCTTTAAGTGGATGCGAACCACAATAGTTTTTCAACTTCTTTTCTTCTTTTGGCGAAAATTCGAGTGAATAATATTTGAGGTTGCATTTTTATTTGACCAGAATTTATTATGGTTATTTTTGAGGGCAGTTACAATTGATTGTGTGAAAAAATATATGCCCAACAAAAAAGGAATCTATAACGTTCACTCTCATATACACACACATTCCCCTGCCGCCGCTTTGTGTTTGCTCAGTAAATGCATTACTATTTTTAGTTTTATTCCTTGCTTTGTTTTGCTTTTCTGTTTTTGGTTGAGTATAGTCGCTCTAAATCCTGTCATACATACACCAGCACGCTTTCATTCGCTTATACGTCTGTGTATCTATGTCTATATATATGTGTGTATGTGTGTGTGTGTGTTTATTGGTGTGTCAGCTCATTCAGCTCGCTAGGCTTATTTATCTCGGAAGATTTTTCCATTTCCTCGCTGCGTGACTAAGCGCGCTGCAAGCGCCGTACGGGCGCAGCGAAGCAAACGGAAATGTGAAATGAAATGAGATCTAATGTTTAACGGTATTTTCTCTATTTGACTAACAAAATTTTCTTTTCTGTTTATTCATGCCTATTTCGTACTTTTTTCCTTGCATTGGGCATCTCACTTTCATGTCTACATAGTTAGATACATGCTGTGTCGGTATATATATATACGAGTATCGTACATATCGTACATACATACATAATATTTGCAGCGTGTGTTTGTGTTATAGAAATTGCCAAAAATGTAGCCAGGTGTGAAATATAAATTGCCTACAATGAGCGAACAAACCGAGACCATCTTTTCTAACATACACACACATACATATAAACTTCTACACATGCATACAAAGTTTCACACACTTATCGTCCATTTCGTTGGTGTCTTGAAAATCAAAAAAAGCGCAAAATATTGCCAATCAGATTGGAGCGAGTAAGTAGGAGCATGACCATGATTCATGTTATGCCTTTATAATACCAACAGCTGTGTTTATATGTATGTGTGCATTATTTGTGTAAATAGTTGCTACAATACACATTTGAACTATTTGCCTTCGACGAATTTCGGCAAATAGTCCGTATAAATTCTGGCACAAATTGTTGGAAAACAAGAGAGGTAAAGAAAGAATAGAAGTAAACGAAAAATAATAGCTGTATAGATGTATAAGGGCGTTAAGTGGCACTGCCATACAATAATATACACTGCTATATGTAACTGTGCTTATTTTTTATTTTTTTTATTTTTTTTATGTGTACATAAGTGCACCTTCGACTATTGTTGGAGGAGCGGAAAAATTGTGTTCCGTACCCCCTTGTATAAATTAGAGGCAATGAATTCAGGCATTCTAGCGATTTGGGTCAACTGATACGCACTTGAAGTGGCCAATAATTGTTGTGGTAATAAAAGCAAAAAAAACAAAAAAAACAATATGCAAAAAGAATTAATAATATTAATAATACAATGAATAATTAATCCACTACTTTTTCGCTTATTTCGGGCAGCGTAATTTTTCTTCGAGAACAGCTTAGTAAGCTAAGCTATGGAAAGCAGCACCCATATCGTTATACCATCAGTATTAACTCTAGTAAAAAGAAATTCATTATTTTCCCATAATAGTTGGCTTTTAGTAAGCTTTTGTGATTGCTCTACTCAGTATTGTTTGAGCATGCGTCAAAGATGTACAACAGCAATGAGAAAATGCGCCGTATTTTACAGTTTTTCTTCGATAAAAGCGAAAAAGGAATAATTTATGCTAATTCTATTCCCGTTAAACCAGTAGCCAATAATATTATAATACAAGTTAGTGCGTGTTCCACTTCGAATCGGTATTAATAGTGCTCATTTGAGGGTTATTTGAGGGCATTACTATGAGTTAATTATTATTAATTCTAGGTTACAAGTTCTGTTTATATTTTAGTATAATACTTTAAATCACCAACAATTTCATAACATTTTGAATCTAATGCGAGTACTTTCAAGTTTTACGTAGCTTATTAAGGCAGTGGTGCGTGTTTTAAATCGTTTGTAACTACTTTCGCATTGTAATGATAATTTTGAAATCAGTATGAGTATTTGAAATTCCTACTGAGTGATAATAATTTATTAAGAGTTCCTTGAATCTGCCATACATTTTTTGAATTTATTTAGTATTTATTATTAGGTGAAAAAAAAGAATACAATTATTATTATATAAAATAAAAGGAGCAAAGGCTTTGAATCTATTTTCAGTAATTAGTATTGGTACCAAGTACCTCAACATTATATGGTATTTAAAACTCTACCTCAATACTGATTACTTAACTTAAAAAAATACTTTAAATAGGAATTGTGGCTCTTGTTGAAATTAGTGATTCAAAACAATACTGAGTAATTCAAATATATATGCTAAATATAATATAATAAATTTAATTTAATTACTTGTACTGGTTAATTATAGTCATGAGTAATTTATAATGACTTCTAGTACTATTGAACAAATTTATATAATCATTAAGTATATTTAAATTCTACCGAGTACCTTCAAATTATACTTAAAACTTTAAAACATCGAAAAATCGACTTCATATCACACCGAGTATTTTTCAACGCTATTTTGAGTATTGAATACGCGCTTTGCTCTCGTAATAGAATACTTGAAATGAATTCTCGATCGATGAGTGAATACGTTTGAATGCATATTCGTTTAATAATCTCCACTAACGAATACTTTAAATATGCGCTGTCTACTGTGAAAACCGATGGAGCATTTTTTCTTTTACTGGTACTGGTATTGGTACTGGTACTGGTACTGGTACTGGTATATTTTAAGCACAATTATTCATGAGCAGCGTACTAACTTTCATTATTGTAATGATTATCGGAGTATTGAGTGCTTATAACCAATTGCTAACGAATTAAGTAAATTAACTTAAATTTTTGGCCACCTTTTATTGATAAATATTGCTCGACTCGCAAATATTTGTATGTCTGCATATTTAAATATTAAATCAACAATTCAGCCTTAAAGACCACTCCAGACAGCGCGTTTATTTTCAAATCAAAAGATAATTAAATTTCAGTACGATTACCATAAACCGAAGACGCACGTAGTCACAAACACTTGTTCGCTCCCTTTTTTTCGCTCAGTCGCTCTATCTCTCTTTCTCTCGCTCGCATTCAATTAGTGTTAATGAATATTTTTGTTTCGCTCCTCAACCGCAAGCTTTATTTATCATTTCATTACAGTTATTGTTGTTGTTTTTAGTATCCTCACAGTGTCCACACAGTCCATTGAGACAGACCCTCTTTGTTTTGCTTAATTTTTGTTTTTGTCCGTGAGTACTTCACACTGCATCTTTTTCACTTAATTCTGTCGCTTTGCAAAACAAAAATGATACTGTGGCATAATAATGAAAAATTTTGGTGCACAATGACAAAGTTATTGCAAATATATTTCCGCCAGACGCTGAGGTTGCGCGTCGCATTTCGCCACATTTGGCACTTGTATACTCGCATTAACGGTACATTTACGACATAATCAATAAACCTCAACAATTTTATGCGGCACTCTCAGTGGCACCACCTTGAGTAGGCATGAGTAAGGCGCAGCACAGCTTTTTGCATTTCACAACAACAACAAAACAATAACAACAACAACCCAAATAGAAACAGCGCTGTCACCAGCCAACGCGCAAAGTGCCAAGTCCATCAGCATCATTATTAAATGAGACAATAAACACGCACATAATTATGAATAGCGCTTTTTACTCCTCTCTCTGCCTCTCTCTGTGTGTGTGTGTGTATATGTGTGTGGGTGTGTGTATGCCTGGTGTTTTTACTCTTAAGCACACAGCTGCGTGTAAATTATGAAATTGCTCAGCTCTTGTGCGTCGGCTTGGCAATAATTTATATGTAAGTTGCCGTATTGTTGTTGTTGTTGTTGCTGTTGTTTATGCATCGTAAAGTTCCCCATCATTTAATTTCTTCGAATTCCATTACACAATTGACCTTTTGCATTAATTACACTATTAAGCGCATAATTAATTTGCCACCAATGTAGTTTTCTTCATTCTTCTCTATTTGCATGTATATATGTGTGTACGTGTATGTGTGTATGCGTATTGGCAACTTTAGTAGCAACTAATGCGCCGTTAAGCCAAGGGGTTTCAGCGTTGGGCCATCAAATAATAGCATCAGCATAAACTTCGCCAACAGTTCGTGTTATGTAACACTAATATCGAAGGAATGGTCTAACAATCCGCTCTTCTTCTTTTTCTGCTTCTTCTTCTTCATTTTCTACCTCCGCAAAGTGTGTAACCTGGCCGCAGCTGCAGCTGTTTCTAGCAATTTTCTAACAAATATCACTTACACTTGTTGGAAAACTTAATTAATCAATGTTTATATAAGTGGGGGCTCATTCAATGGAAATTGCTGCAGGTTTATGGGGGTCTTATTCGCAGAGTAGACCAAGGAAAAACTACAAAAAAACACCAACTTAATTAAAGTAATAAGGTTAAAATAAAATTTTTTGTATGTACCAAGCGAATATGGTCTATATCTAAATCGAATACTCTAATTTGACCTTGTACGCCTTACGCTCTCATATTAAGGAAGAAATTTTCCATTTGTGGGATCAACGGTTGTACTTCAGTTTGATAACATACAGGTCTGACATACAGGGGAACATTAACAATCGTTATATTTTTTGTGGTGCTTAATTGGTCTAATATCTCATAAGAGTGAGGAAGAGAGAGAGACAGAGATAGAGTAAAGGAGACAAAAAGGTAGAGAAAGAGAGCAATACAGAGAGAGAGAGGGATACAGTGAAAGTGAGAGAAACAGAAATGGAGAGAGGAATAAAGAGAATAAGTTAATAAATGGTAATTAATAATTAAACATTTAATGGAAATTTGTGGGAAATTTGAGGAAATTTTTTTTAAATATTTTTTTTAAAAATCTCTTCAGTTAATAGTATTGAATAATGAATGAAGTATTGTTTATTGAAATAATCGCCACATTCGATTGGTTAGCACTCTGAAAGTGGTGAAACGTACAAGTCACTGGTACAAAACAAATATTTTAACAGCACTAAAATTTAAGAGTCACAAATGTCATATTTTAGGAGACATTAATAAAAACTTTCAATACTCTCTAGAGTTGAACTCAACTCGCTAATATGCTTCAAACAGTTCATGCAGAAAAGTGGCTCATCGAAAGCTCGTACTATGTATTTTGAATGCTTCCGACTCACAAAAGGCTCTCATGTGACATTTTCAATCGAAAAACAAACGAATATTGAAAGTACCCTTTTATACAATAATATTCGTTTCGAAAATTTAACTGACTTTTCTAAGCATAATACTTATTCGATATGAAGATTTCAGTTAAAGCAAGAAGCATTTAGAAAATTCTACCAAATAATTCCGATTTTTAATAGAAATAGTTTTTGATTAATAAACAAATTTTTTTAATCATGTTCCAATACATTTTTTCATACCAATTTTCAGTAACATATATTTTCAGTAATTCAAGCACCGTTTTAGGCGCGCACTCTAAGTACTTCGACAATTTCCAACGTTCCAACTATAAGTCACTTCAATTTGTGATTTTATATTGGCATGTATCACTTCTCACATCTCTACGCTACATTGTGTATTTTTGATTTTGACGTTTCGCAAGCTTATGTGCCGCACGTTATGCTAAACAAATATGCTTATGTGTAACTTTACACTTTCGTTCGCATGCAACTCCTTAAGCCACTTGACAGTTTTCATTTTGATTTATATATTTTCTCGTTTGCTGCCATTTTCTTGACTTTTTCGCGATTTTGTTGTTGTTGTTTTTTTTGTTACTGTTACTGTTCTTTTAGTTGAGGCTGTCATATTTTGTTAAATTTGTTTTTTGTTATGATTCCTTCGTTCAAGGACAAGACCTTGATATCTATCTCGCTGGCATGTCTAGAAATCACACGCATACAAGCATATGTGCATATACATGATATATACATAGGTATATGTGCATGTATATGTGCTTACAATTGTACGACCCACTGTTGTTTGTGTTGGAATTTGGCTTTTTCCTTTCTTCTCATTTTTTGTTTGTTTATTTTTAATATGGTTGTTATTTATATTTTGCTTAGATTTCATATCTCTTTATTCTGTTTTTTCTTTCTTCATTCTGCTTAGCTATCTTCGATTTGTTTGTCGGGCTTGCTTATCTTATTTATCTCTTTGGTTTTGTCATAATTTATTTTGCCTCCTGTTGCCGTTGTTGGCTTGATATCGACCAAGTTCGCTTCACAAAGTCACTCGAATTTAGCTAACTGCGACCACAAGGCCTACATAACGTCTAAAATTCAAAATGCGCTATATCAATTTCTTCCTGGGTCTTGAATATGCTAACTCAAAAATTTTTTTACACTTCTATTCTCTACTGCATTCTAAGGTTTGCACTTAATAATCGTAATTTTATCGAATTAAAGTTCTTGATCACATATGATGTATATTTACATCAGTGCTGATGTGTATCAATATCAGTTCAAACTGCAGTTTTAAATAATTAAAAAACAATGGTAGGTAATATTGTCATTTGGTGTTAATTAGAGATTACGTGATTACATATAATCGATTATTTTAATGCAATCGATTTTTTTTTTATTTCTTATTTAACATCTTTTTTAAGTTTTGTTATTGATATTGATATTGAAACAAATACTTCCATGCTTGGGGCTCCAAAAAAGGAGATTTTCTGTACCCTAAAATGCAACAGTTAATGAAAATGGATGGCCTTAAAGTTTAATTTTTCAGTTTAATATTCCATTTCCAAATATTTAACGCACTATGTTATAACAAATTATCGATAATCGATAATCGATTAATCTATAGTATTTATAAGTTACACTAGCTAGCAAAATGATTGGTGGGCTAAATAGTTGGTTGCTAGGCGTGGTGGAAAGGATGGATGACCACAAGCAGTCGCACTAAAATCATCATTAAGCTCATTGTGCTGCCAGTGAAATGTTTAATCAAGAGCTCTGTGCAATATTATTGCAAAATAATTGTATTTCTATTCATAAAAAATTATTATATCTACAAAAGTTAATAAACCGACTTCTACTATAACAATATAATTCGTAAACCTGTTAATAATTATAAAGTATATTGAAGAAACTAACAACAGGCAAATTTAAAGCAAACACTCAACTATATCTTAAAACGTTTTCAAACAGATTATTTAATATCTGACAAAGTAAATAATAATATTTAAAAGAAACCGTTGATAATTACATGTACTTATTCTTGATGAACGCAACTCATATAATAATAATTTTACGAAACTGCACAATACTTTTTAAGCAAAATTGTGCTTAAAATTTATGTGAAAATACAGTGGCTCTCTTACTCAAACCCTTTTGCGCCTAAAAATATACTCTACATACTTTTTCTAAAAAGCAATCAAAAGCGAGATAATTATAAGAAATTTGTGTTTACCTTCAGCAAGCTTATTGTCGAGAATTTTGAAGAAGCGAATTATAAAAAAATACATTTTTCAAGTGCGCTTCTCCACTAGTTAGCAAAGCATATTTTTAGGCGACACACTTTGCTTGTGTCTCCTTCTGAGAGCGTTTATGTTGTGTTGTATGTCTGGCGCGCATATTCCTTTGCACTTTGCCCAAGGTCACCTTGCTTGCTATGTGTTCCTTTATTTTAGTTGAGTGCCTGCTTACGTCTGCGTAAGAATTTCTGCGCGAATACTCACACACACACAGCGCTCACTCGTGTCTGCAGGCGTGTGCTTGAGATTATTCGCCTGCCAAGCACCTGGCGTATTATTAAAAAATATGCGCGAAAGTTGCTTAAATGCAAATTTATTTCATGCAATATAGCAAATTCGCATGATTTCTTATTTTTGCACTTGTGTCTTGTGTTTACTCTCTCTCTCTTACTTGTTTGCGCTCTTGTGCTCACCTCGCAAATGCATGGAAAATTATGTTTATTTTTATTGGATTCTTGAACTATCTAATTTATTTGCACTCTTCCAGCATAATTTCTCGACCACGATAAATTTGGCTAATGATATTTTCCTCTTGTCTTCTTCTCTTTCTTTGCAGGTATGTCAGCATTTTCGACACCAAACGAATTTACATAAGTTGTCAACACTTTTGGCATAAGTCACACGTTGAAATTCAGTTTAAGTATAATAACTTATAACGACTAAGCGCTTTCATTGTACTTTTAATTGCATGAAACCGGATTTACTTGTGACAGGAAGTTAGGCATCTGGCCTTTTTATGTCCTTGCAACATTCCCTTATTTGCGTTTCATGGCACATGGATGTAAATTATAAAAAAAATACTGCTTAATAGCCAATTAGTATAGCATTAAAATCTTAATTTGTTAAGGCTCACAGGCGGCCGAAAGTTTTGCTCGAAACCGGGAGTTTGCGTTCCGGTTTTGGGGGGAGGTGTTGCGTTTGCTCATGCTGCCCTAACTTACCGTCACACTTTTTGAATCAAACTCACCGCTCAAATTATTCAAAAATTGTGGCAAATATAATGTAGTACAACTCGAAATACGCAACTAACCGTGAATTCATGCAAAAGGAGAGACGAATGAGCGGCCAGAAGGAATATAGGCAAAGGTTTCACTACAAGGCTGTATAAGTGTTTGCATTTAAATTTAAGTATATTTATGTGAGCGTGCCTACCATGCTACAAATAACACCTGAGGTTGTCTTCCGGCAATACTCGATTATTTTCAGCCGCTTTCGCTCGCACTCACCTTGCCAGCGCAGTCGTGTTGCTTTCTCTTCTCCTGCTCCATAAGCGCATTTATTTTGGCTATTGTTTGTTAATGTTATTACAGAATCGTGTAATTTTTAGCAATCTCAAAAGCCGATTTCACCTTTTTACTGTTCGCAATTTCGTATTTGCTTTTTTGTCCGCTGCACATCATAGAATACGATTTGTCAACAATTTATTGTTATTTGCTATTATAATAAGAGCTCTAAATATAATATTTTATTTATAAATATGTATTTAATAATATAAAACTTCATTATGAGATCTCCATATTGTAAACTTTGAAGTCCCTTTATTGAGCGGCTTTTTGCTTGATAGAGCATATCGCATAAAGGATGCTTCAACAACTTGCAGTAATTTTTAAAACTCAACAATCAACCGTCTGTAATTGGGTACAAAGTAACTGTATTCAAAACACTTGCTTACAAGTGTATTATGGAGAATAAAAAAACAAAAAACGGAGAAAAAAAATTGAAAGCTTTTGTACTTTTCTATATTTTCATATACCTCACTTACCATAATGAAAATTTAACAAAATATCGATATTCGGCGCACTTCCTCATATTTTCAATGCATGCATAAATATTATGTAAAAGCTTCTTCAGATGGATTCAAAAACGCTCCGAAGTTTTTATACTTTTGTAAGAATTTGTCACATATTTTAATGTACTTTTGTTAAGTGTAGCTTTCGTAAGTGAGTGAAAACCCGTTTATTAATTTCGAAAGCTTTGTCAATTGCTATGAAAGCTCCTTTTTTTATTTTTTTTGGCAAACTTAGTATTATATTTGGTATTTGTGATAAAATCTCCTTATTGCTTAAACTGTAAATTCGATCTAAAACTAATATATATGAAGTTTTTATATTAAAATATTTTAAATGTGTAATCGAAGTTTATAAAATAAAAAGATACAATTAAATATTTACAACTTTTATTAATGCAAGTATGACGAAAGCTCACTACAACAAACAATCGAATTTTTTCTTCGTGTACATATATAGATAGATTTCATATATGTTGGAAACTATTTTGCAAGTTTTTATTTTTTCAACTCAGTGAGCTATAGTAAAGCTTTTACATAATAATTCAGCGCAATTAATTGAGTTCGAATCTTTGCATTTAAATTAGATTTTCAGACGGTTTTGTACAAATAAAATTTTGCTGACACTTGAAAAGATTTCATATTTTCTGCTAAATTCCTAAAACTCGTAATATTTTACAATAGGCTTTAAACCATTTAATGCTCAATCAAACAGAAGCTAAGCCGAAGAATTGTCCTCAAGTGCTTTTTAGGCAAAAAATAAATTTATAAATCTGCAGCAAATACTTTTTGAAATAGTAAAACACATCAGATTTTTTCAAAAATTTCGTTTTTTAGAAGCTTTCACATTTATTAGTAGGGAGGAAACTAGCTTAAATATACTTATCACAATTGAAGCATTATTAAGCTTTCGCATTTTAATAAAAACACGTGTATAAGTAATTATACATTTATACCTTAAATAAAATTTCAAAATGTTTTAGTGAAAAATGTGTGAAAGCTCTTATTTGTGATATTTGGTCAAGTAAGTAAAAGCTTCAAAGAATTTTATTTTTTCTTTTTACTAAAAATCCAATTTCATTATATAGTTAGTTTTAATAATTAATAGTTTTTACACGATGGCACTTTTAAAAATGCTTTCAATTGCAAATATTTATATATAAAATATATATGTTAGCTTAATGCTGATTTAATTTTAATTTTATTAAGTGCCCTCAACAAAATTTAACTACCCAAAATGACTCCTAAAATAACCAAAGCATTATTAATCATAATTTTTAGCCTAAAAAAATATTGTTACAATATCTTCGGTGATATTTTTATAGACGCACATAACACAACCAGAGCGGCCTTACATTCTATCCTTCGAATTTAAAATTGTTTCGATATGAAATTGCTTAAAAATCAATTTAAAATTAGCATTTCCGCATTTGCAAATTACTACTGGATATTTCTTAATTTAAAACACCAGGAAATGCCTTCATCAACTGGCTGAGTGCCCTTTTGCTCAGTTGGGCCTACTCTTACATAAATACATGGCATACATCGGCATCCTTACAAACTCGCGCAATCTCAATCTATTCGCCTATCGGTCCATCAGTCTGGCTGTCTATCACACTGGCTGCTTGCTCAACTATGTCTATGTCTACTTCAATTTATTTCCATAATCATTTTTGCAAATAGCCTGCAGTTAGGGAAAAACCTTTTTATTAATTTATACAATTTCAATTTGGCCCGAATGACGAAGAGCGCCGACGAACGATGATGAGCGGCGGTGCGGTGTATTGCTGGTTGTAAAGTGTACATACATATTTTATATACAAATATAACTAAGGAAGGATACACACTCGTCTAGCTAAATTTAAAATCAATTTACTTGCATACTCTACGGCGCAGATTTTTACCAGCCGTCCCAGCTGTTTCAGCATGTCGCTACAAGAATTTTGCTGCGATGATAACTCATTCTGACTTGATGAGAAATTTTTGCAGCAGAATTTATGTGCTTATGAGAAGAGTATTTCTTGCCTCGAAACTTGAGTTTGCCGCATTAAAGCCTTAAGCTTTCGAAATCACTGTTGTATGCGCCAGAAAGTATGCTACACTTCGAGCTTACAGCTTAGAGGCATCACTCTCTCTCTATATATATATATATATAAAATATATAAATAAATTTTGTAACTATATCAATGCCTTAGATATTGCTTATCAGCATACACACTTTACTATCTATATTGTATGTTCTACATGTTTATGTATATTAGATTTAATAAATATTTGTTAGCACAAATCATCTGCATATCCTCGTGTATAACTCAATCGTCGCCTAGCTTTAACACTTCACTTCATTTGAAGTATTTGTTGCCTACTTTCAGGCGTCTTACCGCAGTATCGCCATTTACAATACCCTTTTCACATTCATGCTCACGCTGCTGCTTACTTTTCACCATTTTCCTTACCATTCATTACCTTTTTCGATTTAAATTATTATTCATACAATTGTAGCCATCCAAATCAGATTGCTGTACCGTCGTGTATCCTCAATATTTCCATTTTTATTTTTTGTCTTTATCGCTCGTCTTTTTTTCGCTCAACTCTTAGCAGATTTTGCTTAACGCTGACTGCCGTTGGCTTGATAACTGGCTGACGTTGGGCCACCACCGATAAGTAAATCCGCAAAGCTCCAACGAATCGCCAAGAGACTGTCTTCGGTAGCTCTTCTGGATTTTATTTTATTTTATTTTTTTTTTTTTTGGGGGGGTGGCTTACGAGTAGTTTTATATTACACATTCTTTTTCTTGATTTTTGCTTTGACAAATAAACCTTTACTTTCCGGCCTGTCAGCTTGCGGACTTTTGCATGTTTTGCTTTCATTTCAGTTCGTTTGTGTGCGTCGTTCTGCCACTTCCTTTCTGCAGGGAAATGAAAGTGATGTCAGTAGTGAACATCAATCGGTTACCTTGATTGCCTGCCGGTTGCTATGTGCACAATCAGTGCGCTTAATGTGTAAATGTATATGTGTATATATTAGGGTGGTTCAATAACGGAACAAATCCTTTTTGAAAAGGTCAGTCGGAAGGTTTTTGAAAAATTTTAATTGTGTTAGTAATCACAGTTGTTAGCTGCCAGTTGTCAATAGTGCTATAACTCTTATAAATAGTAAATAAATGTCAGGGTGGCTCAATTAAAGACCAAGTATTTCTGAAAGAGACCTAAGAAAGGCCATTTGGGACCATTTGTATTTGTAATAGAAATAGTGATCACATTTGTCAGCTGTCAGTTGTCAGTTGTCAGTAGTGTTGAAATTTGTACAACTACATAAGCAACCTATTGTCGAAACTGAATTAGATTGAGAAAAGTGCTAATAAAACATTTCCCTCCCTAATATATATCAAGTCGCATGCTGTCGGCATTTAAAATCTCATGTATTACGGAAATTGACAGCTACCAAGTGTCACCTGTAAACACTCATGAGCAAATTTTATAAATTACGAAGCCCGTTTGCTAAAAGGAAGTCGGTTACATTTGTGTTGTTAAGAAAGCAAGTGGCTTACCAACCCAGCCTCAACAATATGAACAAAGTTCCAGTTTAAAGCTTAACCACCCTAATGTACAAAATATAAGCATGTCAAGGCATATAAAAAGAAAGAATAAATCCTGAAGTGGTTGGTGAAAAAAGTAAGGAAGAATAACCAACGGAAATTTCCACCAACTCCGAGCAATGCGATTATTGTTGTTGCTCTGCTGTGACGCGTTATAAATCAGCAGTCAGTAAATCAAATTTCCCACACCGCATTTGCCGCTTATTTAGTTGGCGTTGTTTTTGCATTGATTTATGCGTACAAAATCGTTATTTGGTGCGAAGGTGTTTCATTAGTAGAATTTTTGTGCAAATTGAAAAAATGTTTATCATTAAAATATATAAAAAATTTTTGCTATTTGTTTTTCTTATGCTATTTGTAGCGATATTAGTAGCGGTTATACGTATTTTCTTTAATTTAATCCTTTTCCGGCTATTCGTCACGGCTATTCCGGCTCACAGTTGTCACAAGAAGTTTAGACAGAGAGAGCTTTCGGAGCTCGGAATAAGTGCAGTTATTGGACCAATATAGACGAGGCAAGTGGGCGAAATTTTATATTTCCAACTTTACTTGCGGCAAGCATGAACCCTAGAACCCTTTTTGACACAATTATGTGTACATATAATCTATAACGTCTTTGTAAAAATCATTGCATACCTGCAGGCGCATGAATATGATTTTTCTTGAATATTTATTCATTGGAAATTAAAATGATTTCGCTTACAAAAACTACACGCAACCAAAGAACGCACGCAATTTACTCTAAATGCCTAAAAAATAATAATATGCCAAATCCTCAGCATATTTGCCTGTTTGCTTAACGCACTCACCCAGCACAAAAGTATACTATACACATGCGAAGTACGTTTTTTTACATTGAAATTGGGCTTTTTGTTGTGTCGACCTCACTTGAAATCACAAACACTTGGCTCGAGTACACCTCACTGTCCAACTACTATATTTGGTTTGTGAAGGACATTTCTTGTATGGCAAGAGAAAAAAACATGGAAAAATTCTGCCTATTCCACAGTCATCTTCAACTACCTTAAGCTTACGCATGAGCGTTCATTTAATCATCCCTCGTTGTGCTTTTGCACCTGTGCTTAACCTGGCACCCTTTTCATCATTTAACGGCATATACATTTATATTATTTACGCCTGGCGCTTGCTCATGTCCTTGGAGTATCCGCGCCACACACTTATGACACACTCAACAATGTCAACATTTTCACTGCAATTTTCAACAAAAATTTCATTTTAATATTTCTTTCACTCAATTTGCTTAACATTCGCCCTCCAGCTGTTATTGGCTTAGAGCATCCCCCAAATGCTTTTCATTTTCAAAATTGTACATGGCTTGTTTTGCTTTGCGTTCATATATCTGTATATTTGTAAGTGTATGTGCGTTCACAAAATATCTTAAAGCCCGTTGGGCTTATTTGCTCGCCTCTTCCTCGTCCTGCACTCGTTTGTTGCTCACTAAATTTCGTCCTTCCAGAAATTATCTGTCGCCTTTTCGCTTAAATACCCATATACATATACATAGATATACATGCATTTAAATGTGTATTTTATATTATTACTCATTCCTTGTCTTTCTCACACTCCATTCGTCGCATTATTAGCCGTATCCTTCCACGCAGTTGTCAGCGTGTTGTGCTTGTCAGCGTCATAATCATTAATTAAAAGCCATTTAAGTCAACGACAATTTGTCTTCCACATCCTGCCTGCCACTTCCTGGTACATCCTGCTGTTACTAACGGCTGTCTACTGCGAACTCATTTCTTTCGCATGCATTTCCGCAAACGCTTTAATATAAACTAATTTCTTTTTTCCTTCAATTCTTTCAATTTCCTTTGTCATATTCCATTTTAATATGCGATTTCATATTAATTTACTTGAACTAATTAAAGCTTATAATAGCGCAAATTAATATATACGTACGTATGTATGCTTGTATATGTATGCGTGTGCGTGTCTACAGCCCACACTTAGCGCATAATTGATGACTACAATTGCCAGATGTGACCTTTTTTCGGTGAAATTTTCTCATCATAAAATCATTCATTCGCACATTTGGCAGTTTTTGTTTGTTGTGCTCCACACTTTCGCTGAATCGGCAAAGCTGCGCTTAATTTATGCGCATTACCCATGCTTGTTGTATGTGTGTGCGTTTGTATGTATGTGCATGCTTTAAATTGGGGTTGGATGAAATTTGAAAATGATTGTTTGCACCTTTTTTACATTTTATTATAATATTGTATGTATATATGTATAGTCACAACCTTATACCGAGAGAAATTTTTAATTTTATGTATATACGTATATTTGCTCAAAAATAAATATATATGTCACATATGTACATACATAATATCATTAATTCTAGTGAGCAAACCTAACATCCCTTTTTGGCTTTTGAATTATCAACATAGATAATTTTTGTATATACTCGTGCATACCCTGCAAAAATTGTGACAAGTCCGTGACAAGTCCCCGTTTAGTCGCAAAGGAACATGTCACCAATGACACTTTTGTTGTTGGAACGAACTATTCGCTTATATTGGAGCTGTACTATACACTAATTGTAATCTTTCGTAACCGAAACACAATTACGAAAGTTAACTATTCGCTTTTAAGCTGTTACAGGTACTACTCCACTTTTCTACCCCAACGAAGACGGAATGAAACTAACCACATTTCAATTTATTATTTTAATTTAATTTTAAATCAGTTATAACATTTTAAAACTAATAAATCAACCAATTATACATTAATTTTGTATTCGTTTGGCACTAATTAATACCTAATTGTAACCTAAAGATGTGATTTTTAGACTAAATCCTCGCCAATTGTACCGTATAGAGTGTGTGTAGTACGATGTGCTCTCTTTGAAGATTACTCGCACAATTTGCTGCAGGGTATTCTTACATAAGTATATATATGTGACAGTTATTTTGATGCTATTGTATTACTCGCTATTATCTGCTACTTTTGTGTGTTGTTTACATTTGTTTAGCAAATGTATGAACTCGAAAGTATTTATGACATTTCTGACATTAATCATTTCTCATTTTCTCCACGGCCAGTAAGCCTTCATTTAAATTATTATTTTTGGTTTTGTTTTTGCTTTTATGGTGCAAATATTTTAATTGTATCAAATTATGGGCGACCCGATATACTTTTATATTTACTTATATATCTATATAAATATTAGTACATTGCTTGAATTAATGGTTTAGGCTTATGTATGCCTCAATAACTTGTTTTCATCATTAAAATTTATTATAACACATTTTCACACTTGTTTTATTCAAGCTATTTTAAGCTCTTCTAAATCAGCGATTACCACTTTTTATAATTATATATTTACAGTTTTTGCTGTTTAATTGCCTGCTTATTTTGTAGTATGTTTAAATTAACCTTAAAGCATATCATTAACTATTCACTAATGAGATATTAACCTAAATACTTCCATTATCAAATAGTGAACAAGCTAGCATTCTAATCTAATCTCTATCTAATAGTTAATTTACAAGGAGACAACGCGTCCTTTACGACTCACTGATAAACTATAAATTGAAATATTCAATGCATTGTGATCCATTAGGAAAACTGAGATTGACTTGTTAATTAAATAAAATACTAGAGCTTCGCTTTCTATACAAATTGTTCTCAGATTTATCATAAAGCGCGTGTTCTGAATTTGAGTACAAGATAGTACTCTTCTTCCTATTTTGCATTTATTTTGAGCTGTTTGGTGATGCTGAAGAACTTGCAAAAAAATTGCTTTCTATATATGACCTTTGTCTTCTTCTCTATATGGTGCGAACTAAACGTAACGACCTTTGAGGATAAGTGTATCTGTCCCAGCTAAGTTTTATGTGCTCATTTCATTAACTCACTGACATAACCTCCTGACGTACTTTGTGGTGCTCCACTATCATAACCTTGGAAAAATCCCTATATCTCTCCCTTTTCCTATGATCTCACTACGCACTGATCGAGAACCATGAGAAATAGCTTAAGTATCGAAATAAAGTGATTAATTTCGAGAATTTTTCGGTAAATTGTTAGTTAACTAGAACAGTTGATTGAAAAGTAATTGTATTTGTAAATGTGCAAGTATTTTCCCCTTTTAATTTTTGGTAATTGTGTCTTATAGGTAGAGAAAAGAAAAATGGAAAAGAGTTATAGTTCTACTCATGCAACAATTTTTCTATAATGAGAATTGTTGGCTGTAGTTGTTAGAATTTGCACAAAAAGCCCTTTGTGTAATTTTAAATCCCATTAGAAATTAATATTATTACATTTTACCTCATTTGAAGTTGTCTATTATATAATCAACTTCGCTGAAAAAAATAGCCAAGTTCTCAGTTTGCTTTACATGCACTACATTAGCGAGAATTGTTTGAATGTTCGTTTGTATGAGTATTGGCATTCTAGGTATAAGGTTGTAATGATTTTAATAAAATAGCACAATGGCATTGAGAGCGATATAGAAAATTTATTTCATTCATAAAATTGAACTATATCTACGTTATTGTGTTTTATGCTTTATGTAACAATGAGTATTAGGAAAGGGAACATGGTATTTTAATCTTAAAATTTTAGATGATAGTTAAATGATAGTTCTCACAAGAAAAAGTATGAATTGGTCGGACATATGTAAGGTAAGGTTTTGGTTTAAGTTGAAGGTATTTAGCATAGGATAGTGATCCGAATGAATCGACGAAACCAAAATTGTACGCTATACAACGCGACATACAGATTACTAAAGCCATCTACTGCAAAAATAATGGATTTAGTAAAAAGAAAAGTCGTCCAATCCAAGTCTTCCAATCGTCGAAACACTTCTCAAACTCGATTTTTGGAATACTCTTTAGCTCTTTCAGCGATGCGCTTTTAATGACATCCATACTTGTAAAACGACGACCCTTTAAGATTCTCTTTATTTTTGGAAATAGGGAAAAGTCACACGAAGCCATGTCCGGCGAATATGGAGGCTGGGGCTTCGTTACGGAATTGTTTTTGGCCAAGAATTCACGAACAAGCAATGAAGTGTGAGCAGAGTTGAGCAAAAGTGAGCAAAAGCCATGAATTGTAATAGTTTGACCTTGAGGCAGGAATTCATGATGCAATATGCCATTAAAGTCGAAGAACACAGTTGAAAAACATTCCTTTGAACACATCACGTATATTGCCAAAAATTTGAAGATTGCGATTGTATAGAACTGAAATGTTATAGAAACCGATTTTCTTTTATAAAAAAAACTCTATATTTGTGTGATATGTAAAAGTTATACTAAAAGTGTCCACTTTTTTTGTGTTTTCTTTTGCACATTTGTTTTATAAATTTGTTTATTTAAACATATTTTTCTTGTAAAGATCGCTTATAAGTGCACAACCATTTTGAAACACCCGTTATTATAATGATTAAATGCCCATAAAGTGAGAGCATAACTAATATTTCGTTTCACCCGAAATAATGTGGAACTTAATTATCTATACAAATTTTTTTTACAATAGCAATTATAAACGTCTACAATCAGTATTCGTAATCATTTTCTAATTTATATTTATAGCTATAACCGCTATAACCGTCACACCGAGACCATAAGGTTCATATTTTTATTCTAAAAACAAAATTATTACTCATATGTTTATGTATGTATTTATCTACAATATTTATGTACAATATTTATATACGTAAGTCTAATCATTTCAACCAACGCACTTTCGGTACAAATTACAACAACAACACGCATATGCGTGTTGCTATAATTTATAATCAACGACAACAATTGTTAATAATGCGTAACTAAATTTAACATTTTCCATTTACAATTCTCAAGAAACACAAGGAAATCGTTAAAACGATACCTGAGCGCATGCACGCACACACACACACACACACACACACACACATGCATACATATACATATAAACACATCTACATACAATCAACCGCATTGCGTGCTGCTTTTCTGCTGAATTATCAATTTGGGCTGGTTATTTGTTAATTTTACATGTACGGAGCGACGGATAGTCGGGCGGACAGACACAGAGAGCAACTAATGCAGTGCATAGGCAGGCGTTCGGTCAATTAACCAGCTGAACCATGCGTCATTGAGGCATGTCAAAAGCGCCTGATTGACCGGCCGGCCGGGAATCTCACACTGCAGCCCAGACAAAAGCCATTGTAAGTGTGGAGGAAATCGAGCAAGAAAGGTCGAAGAATGTCTGCATTAAGCATTGAGGGGGCTTTTGTGCCACACACACACACACACACATAGATAGATAGTGGAGCATTCAGCATGATTGATTCGCGTTTGTCGTGTGTGAAGCATTTCTATTTCACTTAGCCGCTAATGTACACGCACTTTCTAAGTGTTCGCATTCAGACCTTTTCATGCTTAAATAATGACACATTATTTTAGTGATTCTTTATTGCCTTTCCTTGCGCTTGTTTTGGCTTTTGTTTCTTTTCATTTTAAAAATTTGATGCTTTGTTTAAAACATGTTCTCCTCTGGCTCATATGATTTATCTGCTTTTTTATTTGTTCTTCATCACTTTAATTTTCCCTTCAATTTTCTTTTATTGCCACACGAAAATGAACGAACCGAGATTACGGCACTAATGCAATAAAAGGCAATCGGCTCTGTGGCCTAAAGTCTGTCGTTGGCTCGAGAATTCATTCCATCAAGTGTGGTCCATCGTCATAATGCGCGTGAAATGCCGAGACAATGTACGAGCATATGCACTTGGTTACTCGCTGGCCGTGTCGAGTGCGCTGTCACTGAGTGATAGATGACCACATACAATTTTATCACTTGTAAGAATTTCCAACACCGCCCGTTTGCTTTGAGTGATGATGATGCGCTACACTATGTAACACAGATGTTGTAGATGCTGTAGATGCTGTCTGTATTGGGCATTAAGTGTTCTTTTCTGTGTGTCGACTGCAGTGAGTTTTTCTTATATTGAATTAGGTATTTCATTGAGCTTCTTTGCTTACTTGTGAGCTGCCTCACAATTTAGACTGATGATTTCGAATTGTGCCCTCGAATTTGATACTCCCTTTTAAATAAATGTATCTTATATCAATATAAAATTAATATATTTCTGTTGCTTATGCTTATTTTATTTGTCGTGTCGAAAGCATTTCTTTTGATAATGGTTTAGTAATCTCATTAGAGTTATTCTTTTATTTGAAAGCTGTTGCGATCTAAGTCTGAAATTGTATCATTTGTTCCAAACAATCCCTGTTTCGTTGCAAAAGGCCCACACAACTACTAGGAAACCCTTCATTCAAATGTTTGGTATTTAACTCAGCCGATTTCGCCTTATTACTCATTACTCGCTTCCGCACGAGTATTCAATTGAAACTCCTAGGATACTCAGTGGTTTGTCAGCTCCTGAAATCGTATGCAAATTATCTAATACAATAAATCTACTTAACTACTAGATGAATCTCAGGGAAAGCTGTCACAATTAGAACCCCCCATCCACGTTAGCATATAATTTCTCAGGAATTCTAGAAATAAGTTATGCTGAGATGGAAGGCGGCTAGTGTTTTCGCCATGACCAGCTGAATGACTCAGGCTTATATTTCGTCAAAAAAATTAATAGCTCAAGAAGTCATTGGGGTTTATAGCGACAGGAAACATTCTCCAGATTATCATTCCAGAAGAATGCTGGTTTCGAATTATCAATAGGATCGAGTTGTACTGTCATGAACAAGAAACATAATGGAAATAATGAGAAATTGGTTGGAAAGTTGGTCTTCTCAAGGCCAGAGATCAGCTCCAACAACTGTGGCATGAGTTTTCCGGAGCTAGCTTTTTTGTTGAGATTGCCAACGTCACTCCTAATGAAGAGGTGCTACTAATGTTTATTGTAAGCACAAACGTTTCTGAATTCATGGTACTAAGCCATATACAAATCTAAGTCCGTTGATGCGACTGTCTTGGGATCGTCGTAGCTCGCTTTAGCTCGGCTAAAAGAAGTAAACGGTGCAGTACTTGGAATCGCAACTATTTGTCGCACAATTCTACATAAGAGTTTGTTAGATGAGTTCTTACACGGGTCGGCCAAGAAGCAAATTTTTGTGAGATCAACTAGGAAAATAGTTCTACAGCCAAGCAGCTTGTAGGAAGTGCTGGAATCAGTTCATTTTTAAATATATATAAATTTTGCTCTATTAACTCATTAGCCTTCGCAACGATTATAACTCAAAGAGGTAATTGGTAATCTCATACTATTATACCAATAATCGGGAATTTGTTGTCTAAAGAACTGCCGTAAGGACAGACATTTTTTTACACAAATAAAACACGTGAGAACTTATCTATATTTCTCACAGGCTTTTGATTAGATCCACTGGCAGGTTTATCGAATAATAACAATAACTTGAACGAATTTGCTCTGTAGCTTAGTGTAGCGCATTAAATTGATTATCAGGTATGGTGTGTTGTGCAGCATTCGCAGGCCTCCCCCACAGCGAAATGATAAATGAATTTCCATTAACTGCGTTTTACGCCGCGTAGGACAGCCGCGTGAGGAAAAGAGGCAAAAGATTCTTCCCCAGAAAAAAAAAAAAAAAACTATAAAACTAAACTCAATTCAAGCCAGTTCTAGCAAAAGTGGTAGATAAGAAATAGGAAGTATAAATGCGGGCATGTGGAAAAAAGAAGAGTGTTCTTTCAAAATAAATTATAAGAAAAGTGAGCGAAAAGTTGAAAGCAGAAGCTGCTGCGCATTATTACACGTGTTAGATGAGGCAACGAAGAAAAATTAAAACAAAAACAAAAACCAAAAAAAAAAGCACACTCTGCAGAACATAAGCTGCCAAGCAAGCAGCTTCCACACACACACACACACACACACATTCCACACACCGACAGTTGTTGGCTGATCGGCGATTGCCTGACGCTGGTTGTCTGCTGCTCGTTGACCAACGCGAGGATGCGCGCGGGCGACGGCGAGGCGCGCATGAGTGCCGCAGACAATGAACACACTATCATCCATCATGTGAATGGATTTGCCGCACAGCACAAGCGCTGATGTAGCAACTAAACTAGCTGCCACATCCAGCGAATTCAAGTGGCAGCATATATCGCGCGGCCAAAATGCCTGCACTGCAGTGGATAGCTCGGCTCACCCACACAAGCGCGCAGCATATTTCGTCAGCAGCCAGATACTGTGTAGTTTTTAAATCACTTTTTGCTGATTTTTATTCGAATCTTTGTTGTTGTTGTTATAAATTTTGCTATTTCCTCTTTATCCGGTTGTTCGAATCTCATTTGCCACATTGTCAGATCTTTGATTATTTCCACGAATTGTGTTGTGTGCTTAACACAGCAGCCGCAACAGCTGCAAGGGTGCGGGTGTGCAACCAAAGTTGGCCAGTAGCAAGGCATTTAGCCGCATCAGCTGCAGTGACAGCAAATTGCACACAATCAAAACAGTGCATACACTCTGTGAGTCATGAGTTGAAATGGAAGCGTTTGTATACATATATACATATATATATGTGTGTATATGTATGTATGTGTAGATTTGTAATATATGTAGATTTGCATGCTCACCATGACTGCATTTAACAATAATTACAGTTGTGAATTTGTGCGCTTCGGTATACATATAAACACATACATACATACATATATGTAGTTGTGTATGCCCCGAATATGTTACTTCGGTTGAGCGTTGCACCAGCAATTGCCATAATTTGTCGAAATAAATCCAATTTTGATAGATGATGCATAATTGTTGCTGTGATTTCATGTTAAAATTTATGATGAAAAAAATGTCAGTGTGAAATGTTGTTGTTTTCAGCATGCTTGCTAGTATTTATTCTTGCTGAGGCAATGAAATTTTATTTACTGGATAAGAGCGCACATACCTAATAATATACACATACTACATATGGAGATGTCCAGTTGGTTTGTGTAGTTTGAAAAATCACTTGGTGAGTTCAATACTGGAGCTTAATCCTTGAATGCACAACATGACAGTGGGAAACATTTACAGAAATTTGATAAATCCAACGGGTAGTTACACATATACACACATATAAATATAATTGAGCGGAATGAGAAGTGATTTCGATTCCATTTGCTTGTGAAAAGTATTGGAATATAGTAAGAGTTCTCCTCAAGGAGTAGACAAAAATCGATATTGATAGCAAATTCAGGGATCAAATAGGACAGCGAAAATATTAGGTCTACAACTATATTCATGCGTTTTTTTTTTTTCAAAAATTTAACGTTTATTTAAGTAACACATGTACAATAGTATTATTCAAAGTAATGGCCATTTTCGCATCTTTCTGGCGCAGCTCCGCTGTCACAATGGAATAATTATCAATTTACTCCATCTTTTCGCAAACCACACAAACATATACCCAAAACACGAGTTATATATCCAATATAATCATTTGACATACGAGAATAGTATATTGCTTGTGATACCCAAGTTTTTCCATTCGAAAATTTGAATGGTGTCCATTAGTAGGAACATATGGTAGCTATTAGCCTTCTATCTGGCCGTAAGATCATCAATATCCTTCTGAAAAGGATCAAAAAGGTTTCTCTGAATTGTATATTTTTTTTCAACTAAGTAAATTATAATACGTCTCAGCTTTAGCATTTCTCTAACATAATCAATTTAAATCTCATAGTCACTGTTTTAATTGCCTCAATAAATCATTAGCATATTAATTCAATGACTAATACGACTCTGAAACAAAAAGAAGAAGAAGCTCCCTTTGATTCCCTCATTTCAGTAGAAATGAAGTTAGAATTGTTGGGCATTGAATATTTTTCATTTTGTGTAATGTACATTGAGCCATTGATAACTACGTTCCGTTATATAAATTGTATTGGAATACTTTTAATACAGTTTACACGACGAAAGATATACACAACTTCTACTTGCACCCTCAACACATCATATCTAATCGAATCGAACTTGCATTTTAAGTTAACTGTCCCTCTTTAACAAGTTTTTCATATACTATAGGTATGTATAGTAATTTGAAGATAACAACTATAGAATTCTATTACAAATTCGATGGAGCAACTTCGGGTTTATTTAATGCATATAAAGGCAACTTAATAAGGTTCATAGAGAGAGCTTACGCTTCACGAATTTTATCTATCTTCACCTAGAAGCCAAAATTAACTATAGGAAACTTGCCATGCATTTAGCTAACGATCTGTTGCATTATAGTGTTTTGTAATTGGTCGATTCCTTGCCAAATTGATCATCAGAAGCATTACTTTTTTTCATTATTTTCCTGGCATTCGTTCACTCCATATTGAACAGAACCCAAAGTCATCCTTTTCTAGCGAAGCTTGAACACATTATGCTCATAGGTATACTCATAGGTGTACTCATAGGTCATACTCTCTTCATTTTTACCCTTTCAGCCGCTTCGTTTCCATTTAGTACTACGTATTGGATCATTATTGCTCTATATTCCATGAATTATATGGAAACGTTTGGTGTGCTCTTACCCTCTGCAATTCCAAGACATGATGAAATACTTTGAAAATTCTAATTTTATTCATTGAAATCTTTACTTCTCTCAATAAAAGTGAAATAAGAGTTTAGATTAACATTATTTTTTGCAGCAACACCATAGAGGCAAATTTTGATATTGAATTTTGATTTGTTATTCCCTCTCGGAACTTTCTAATCAGAATGCTTACTATTTGACTTTCTGTTTTTGTCGGCAGGTGGCAAACAAACAACAACAAATTTTCTCTTTTATTTTTCGGTTGATTGGTTTAAAAGTTCTTTCGCGGCGTTGCCACATATATTTTGTTAATTGTTTATACGACTGAAATTGATTCAAATCTGATGATGTAGATATTCGAGAAAATTGTTTTAAATTGTTTTTATAATAAAAAAAAGTTTTTTTTAAATATTTTCTTTTTTATTTCAAAAACTTTGAAAATTGTTAATAAATTGAAGTTATAGTTGGGTTGCCAACTCAAAAATTTTATGAAGATATAGAAAATTCAACAATGATATGAAACAAGTGGTATTTGAGTAGAAGTCTTTCCTTTGTGGGTTACCAACTAATTTGAAATAAAGTCATTTTAAAGTTAAATCAATTGGAGAACTCGTATCAAAAACAAGAAAGTCTGAACAAAAATAGCAGGCGGCTTTTTTCAGAAATACTTTACTTTGAAGAGTTCATAACCATTTTTTTTTACATTTCTTCATACAACAACAAATGCCAAACAACAATACCTCATCAAAGTTCACCATGCATTTGACCTCTGTTCATTTCGATGAGCAAGTTTTTAGCCGGAATTTGTTGACATTTGTTGCTTCAATTATACCTCTTTCTCTATTAAACTTTTTCTCAATTATTTTGTCGTATGCCTACATTTTTAACTGTTTTCATTTTCTGCAATTTTTTTATTTTTTTTTGATATCTCCCTCAAAAAGTATCTATTTCCATCGTTGAAATGCATGATTCATTGCTGTATTTAATTAGCTTCGTAAATTAAAATTCATGCCAAACGTGTTGTCTGTCTGTCTGTCTGTCTGCTTGCTTGCTTGCATGCTTGTCTCTGTTTGATTGTCTCGTTTACGACTCGACTCGTCCAGTGTCCTTTGCAACTTGTACTTGGCACGTTGTTCATTTGCTGTTCATTGCTCTGGATTTCAGTCGACTATTGAAATTTCTCTTTTATTTTCACATTTAACTTTGTCGTTTTTGTATTGTCACATACTGCTGGTAAATCAAACTTCCACCTTGCTGTTGATTTTGCTGCAAATGTTGCCACTGTTGTTGTTGCAGTTTTTGTTCTAGTTTTTGTTGCTACTGTTGCACTAAGATAAATGTGTTTGTGCATTTCAATTGGCAAATTTTAGATTTTACTATGCCATTCTTCCTTCGGCAAATATGCAGCTTGTGTGCTGTTTGTGTTGTTGTGTGTGTATGTGTGCGTGTGTGTTTGCAGCATTTTATTTACCTTTTAAAATGCTCAGTCCAACACATTTTCCATTGCGACATTCATTTTTACTGCCCTTGTGTTAATATTATCACATCTGCTTATGCATATGTATATATATATATATATATATATGTGTGTGTTATATTATTGCTTGCTCTATCGCTTTTCATTGCTCTCTTTCGCCCACTTTCGTCCGAAATATCGCAATATAAACATTTGTTTAACATTTTCCATCATTTAAATGTTTAAATTTTTTTATTCTTATTTAAGCAATTGTTTGTTTGTTTGTTTGTTTGTATATGTGCTCTTATTCACAATTACAATATTACATTCACAATGTGATTTTTATAAACAAAATTGCAAATATTTGCTATATATATATTTTTTTTTCAATTTGTGTCATGCACCCTTACAGTTTATATAAACATGGTAAAATAAAAAAGCATTGAAAATTACAATGAATAATACTTTGTTTCAAAAAGTATTTCCAGGCGTACATTTAGGCGCATAAAGTGTTTAACTCGCGAAATGCGCACAAAAGTATAAATGTGTGTGCTGACATGAATAATAAATGAAGTAATTTAATGAAAGAGAAAAAAGTCGCCAACAACGTAGCGTAAATTGTTGCATAACATCAGGCGCCCAGCCACGTGAGTTTGTCACTGAGCCGAGTTGGCGTTTTCGCAGCATGTTAACGGTTTTGTTACTGACTTTTCGCCCACACTCTTTCTGCTTGCCATTCATTTGCCGGTTTTTTATTTCGCAGTGCTTGTTTTACTCACGTGCCCGAGTTTGCCGCTGGCTGCCCGCAGCGCATTGAGACGATTTCATGTGAAAATCCTTTTACTCACATTTTGTGTTTTTTCTTCTTTTTTTTCGTTGTAGGTTATTTTTTGTTTTCTCTTTGTTGTTTCACATTTGTAGCAGCTGAGGAAGCACTCGGCAATTATTTACAGCCATTATGCGCCTGTCAGTATGCAGCAGTTGCACACGTATTTACATTTTTATGGTTCGTGTATGTTCGTTTGTCATTTTTATTTCGGTTCTTAACTCTCCCTGCCACGGTTGGTGTGCGTCGGACTGTGTAAAGTGTCCATTGGCTCTTTAAAAGTTAGTGAATTTATTACATACATACCTTTGTGTTGGTATATATGTATGTGCATTGAAAGCGTGTGTGGGGTCACACAATATATGCATATGTTTGTATATTTGTAGCAGCACATTTGTCTGACAGCGGCGCTTTTGGCTCAACGACACAATTCTTAAGCTGGTATTTATTTTCTTCCTTATCCTCAGTCGTCGTTTTCTTTAACTGTTCTTTAACAGGGTTTTACTTCCGTATTTTTAGTGTCCATTCGTAACACGCTTTGTTTGACGTCGAATTGTTGCACATTCCACCATTTAAGAGCTGAGCAACGGTTTTCAGATATAAGCTACTTGAAAAGGGTTACCAGCCGCCTGTGAACAAATTCTATAAATTAAAAAATAGTTAAAAGTAATGACGTGAAACAGAAGACAGTTAAGAATATTTAAAGCAAAACTCGAATTGTCTCTTTTTTTAATAATTAATTCTAATAGAATGCAAGCTTGAGAAAATATTTATTTAACACATTAACATATTTTGTATGGCAAATTTGTTTATACGACTTTATGTTATATAAGTATATACCATATACCTAAGTTAGGTTGATATACATTTAGGCGTAATAAATATATTGGATTCCAGCGAAACATGTTAGACGTTACATTTGATGTTTATTTGATAAACAAACATCTTAAATATATTTTACTAGGGTTGCCTGCTATAAGAAAATATAAGAATGAAATCAGTATGTTAATATATTTTATGCTAAATTTTCAAGAATTACAATACTAACCAGAAACACAATATATTATATGTATGTTTGTAACAAGAGTTGCCAAATATATTATTGTAAAAACTTATTAAAAGTTAATCTTACATTTTGTGAATGTGCGTATGTACTTTTGTTTACCATATTAATGAGAAAAACTAAATACATTTTCATAAAAATTTTGATAGGGGTTACCAACTGTAAAGGAAAGTTAAAAATTGAAGAAATTCAAAATAATAATCAATTAGACTTAGCAATCAAAATGACTGAACACTGATATTAACGACATATTAGCGAAATACACGAAACATTTGTTAGTACGGTATGTTTAAAATGAAAATTTTAGAAACAGGGTTACCAACTGTTTACTTTTTTTTAGCTAAGTATATTAGATTAGAGTATATTTTAACTTATGTTAAGATTACAACTTGAAAACATATATTTCCAAAAAGATTTCCACCACATTTTAAATGCTTCATCTCTAAAAATTACCATATTGTGTCGGAAGATCCATACAAAGTGTATATAAGTACGACATATCTTTAACTTGATTTCGCATATTATATATAACAGCAACAGTACTAGTGGAAGATTCAAATTGGATATGTTATACCGAACTGGTTGTAAGTCTAGCATCCAGTTGTTAGAAAGTGAAAACTTATATAACCCCGACACATATATTCATATATACTTCATATATACATATATACTTCAACACTGACTCTAAAAAAGTTGTCTCCCTTCATGTGCATCAAAATGTCCAAAGGCATTCTGAACTTTTAGCAGATTAATTCATTTTCCATTTAATATTGCATACTTTTCAGCGCCCGACAACAAACTACCTTTCTTTCTTCACAAACATTGCTCCTAGCGCCTTACTCGCCCGTCTGCGTTATCGATTTTTTTGCTTCGCCTCCCTCGTCTAATTTATTATTTATGCGCATATTCGCTTTTACCTCCCCAATTCAATTGAATTGGCGCCACTTAGGCTTTACACGCTGCCCGCGGCTCATGTTACACTTCAAGCTCTCCCTATTCCCTTCTCCCAAACAATGCAATACAAAAAGCTCAAAACAATAAATGAAAAACGGTAATAATAATAATAATATATACAGGCAGGCGAAGGGGGGTTATTATGCTTCATATTTGTTGTCGTCTCGTTATTTTTGTGTCTAGGTGCCAACTTTGCAATCTCTCGCCATACGGTAGGTGGTTTATGTTCGTTAGCTGGATTTTAGACAATAATAAAGTAGAAAAGCAATTTCTCTTGTTGAAAAACAAATATTTTTTTTTGTTTAAAATCGATTAACCAATAAATAAAAATCACTTTATTTATTATATTGTAGAAAATCAATTACAAAGTAAATTATTGTTTTAATTAAATTTAATTTTTTTATTTTATTATTTATTTTTTAATATAGATAGATTTCTGTTCTTCATAAAATAAAATATAAATTCCAAAAAAATATTTTACTAGCTTGCCATATTTCATTTTTCGCTGCACAGTGCCGCATTAACATTTGTCTCCCACTCCCTTACCCTCTTTTTCTTTTTATTGAAAAAAATGTTTTTTTTGTTTTGCAATTTAAAAAATTTCTGGATGTAGATTTATTTTAATTCTTCATGGAATAAGATATAAATTCAAAATAATAAAATATAAAAAAGCTCACGAACTCACTGCATCTTTCAATATCCATTTCGTCCCACTGTACATTTGTCTCACACTCCCTCTCCATTTCTCGCTCTCGCTCTCTCTCTTGCTTTTTAATCGCTTCTTTTTAAAGCCAGGAAATATCCATATTCTTATTATTCTTCTTCTTTTCCGTACTTCCTTCTTCTTGTTATTCGCCCTCAATACTCATTGAACATCTTGAGTTCGTTGAACTAAACGTTTGCCGTCTTCTCCACTCCTTTTACCTCCCTAACCCTAAATCACCAGCTAACTGTTCCTTAAAGTCGTTTGTGTTTTGACGACAACACTTGTGCCTTTCCCTCCGCCGCGCCTATCAACACCACACATTCTAACTGTATCCATTCAGTTTGTGTTTCGTTTTAACTTCACTTCGCTTTTCAAGTCCTTTCTTGTACTTCAGCGCGCGTTCGCCTTTATTTATGTATCTACTTATGTGCTTATACTAATACTTACTTCACTTTGCATGCATCCATGCATGTATGCATGTGTATGTGTGTGTGTGCATATATATATATATATATATATATATTGCTTGTCTTGTGTTGTGTGCGCTGTGTGCGTCACGTATATGTGATTACCTTTTGTTATGGGTAAAAGACGCAGAAGTCAACGGGGGGTCCAGAACGCGCAGACATCGTTTTGTATTTTTGTCGAGTCGACTTGAATTGCGTCGCGCTGCAAGTTAAGCCTCATATTTTTGTTTTTGTACTGCGATGTTTTGTGCTTTTGTGGCGCCATGTAAACAATGTTTTTAGTATTTTGTTTACAGTTTTAAAGTTCAAAAAGAAGGACTAAGTGAAGTGAGTTCACGAAAAGTAATAAAAAAAAAAGACGAAAACGGTAAAACTCTTGGTACACCCTGTACTGTGTGTCGTTGGAGCAGGCAACAACAAAAGAAATTAAAAAATCGCCATCAACCAAAGGCCTAACGTGCCTACACGTACGTAATACCCTTACAAATGTGAGTGTGTGTGTGTGTGTGTGTGTGTGTGTGGTTGTGTATGAAGAGACTTCGAAATATTTACGGGCTCTGCAAATGTTTTTCCTTAAGTCGACTTTGCTGACTTGATTTGTTGTTGTTTTCTGAATGTTTACGTTAACTTTTCAGCGTAGATAATTTGATTTAAATTTTCTATACAGATAGTGTAAGTCCTGCAGACACATACGCACACACACACATACATTATATGCTTCACACATAATTTTAGGCGCTTAAGGTGCATCCAATTTGTTATTTCGTTGAACTTTTGGAAATACATTGTCGATTTTATTTCTTCAAAGGCTGCTTTTCTACTTAAAAATATTTTTATTTTTTGGCTTTAGCTTTAATAATTTATCTTTCGCGTCAAACATTTTTGCAAAATCTTCAAATTCTTTTAAAATATATACATAACTAGCTAACTCAACAAACTAATCCAGCAATGGAAACTTTGAGACCAATCTATGCTACAATTCTAGGAATTTTTGTTTTTTTTAAATCTGATACGAGTATTTTCTATACATATTGATATATTTTTGGATAATTTTATTGCATTAATTTTTTCCGTTATTTCAATAGCTAATATGATATTCATGGCGGAGAGGAATTCAACCAATTCAACCAGTTATAGAACATAAAAATCGGTCGAGTAGTTCTTGAGTTATAAATAACTGTGTAACTAACCTCACTTTTTTGAGATTATAGTAATTTGAAAACATTATAGAAAAATTAAAAAATTAGTAAGGAAAATGAAATTTCAAGTGCAGCTGAATAATTTGTAAGAATTGAAGGCCTTCAAAATTTTTCGAAATGTCTCCAAAACTGATTTATTATTTGAATGCTGCCAGCTTTCGAAAAGTACCAAAAATATTCTTTATAAAGGCTAGTTATTCTTTTAAAATATCTATTGGTTCGAGTTTATGCTGCAGTTCCAAAATAAAATGGAGTTTAAAGAACCAGCTGGAATAGTTGAAGCTTTAGATCTATTCCATTGTCCGCGTCATACCAAGTCTAAGTCAGTAACGCTCATACATCTCTGTTTCGTATTTTTTGAAGAAAGGATGTTTCCCCATCCGCCTACAAGCTAACCTATAAAATTGGATATATCAAAAATTAAATAAATTTGAAAATTTTAGTTTTTCATTGGACCTGATCTAAACGCTCTATTGCTTATAAAGTACAAAAAATTTATTTGAAAAAATGTTTTTAAAACAGAATTGGAAATACAAATTTTTCGAAATCCTACCCTCAGAAATCTGCTTTTAATTATTCTAATGAACGGTTCGACTCTGAAACTATCCACAGTATAAGACATTTGAATAATTTTATCAACATTTAGAAATAGAAAAAGTCTAACAAGTTTATTTTGGAATTAATTAAAAGTTTCAATTAGAACATTCTCCAAAATATTTTACCCTTACCATATTTAGATATTTTTATCATTATATTGGATCCACAACTATATTAGTGCGGTTTGCCAAAAGATGGTGTAATTTGATTATTATTCCATTGTTCCAATATTCCGAACATGCGTTGGAAAGCTACTGTTCTTGTGCGTCTTGTTCATTGTTGTATGTCATTCATTTGAAGCGTAAGCGACAATAATTTTTTTTCTTCACTCAAATATGTCGAGCTTTGTGCCTGAAAAAGTGTTTTTGCGGGGAGTTCTTCTTCATTACTTTAATGTGAAGAAACTCTTAGCCGAAAGTCATCGAAAGAGTATTTTGTTGGAGGTTTATGGTGAACATGCTCTAGCTGAGAGAAAAAGCCAAAAGTGGTTGGTGCTTTTCACGATTTAAAAGTGGTGATTTTGCTTGGAAGACGAAGAAAGTTCTGGGCGGTCAAAGAAGTTAGAATATGACGTACTGGAAGCATTACTCCATTACTCGATGAAGATTGTTGCCAAACACAAGAAGAGCTCGCAGAATCTTTGGGAGTCACTCAAGCAGCCATTTCAAAACTTTTAAAAGCAGCCGGATATATTCAAAACAACAAAAGCAAGGAAATTGTTTGCAATATGGATTGAAGTTGAAGCCAAGAGACGTTGAGAGACGATTTTTCATGTCAGAGCGCTACAAAAAGAAGTCGTATTTACATTGGATTGTGGCTGGTGATGAAAAATGGATCAATTACGAGCGAGCGAGCGAGAGACTACCGAAAAATACGACAATCGCCCAGAATTTGCGACTAGACAGGAGGCAATAATTTTCCGTCAAGAGAACGCTCGGCCTCATGCTGTAAAACCGGTTAAAAACTATTTGGAAAACAACGGTTAGGAAGTTTCGCCTGACTCGCCTTACAGCCTTATTCCAGACCTCGTCCCTTCTGACTACCATTTGTTCCGGTCGATGGAAGACGCCCTCATCAGAACAGGGTATCAAAAATTTACTTGATTCATTCTCGGTCGCCAAGCCGGCTCAGTTCTTCTGGCATTGAATCCACAAATTGCCAGAGAGATGGGAAAATGTTATAGCTTCAGATGGACAATACTTTGAGTAATACGATTGTATATGTTTTTCTTAAGTAAACGTTCAAAATTAAAAAAAAAAAATTTAAATTTACAAAAAAAATTTTTTCATAGGCCCAATCTATCTATATTTCTATATATATTTTTGCTAAAATTTTAAAACTTTTTCCTTACTCAAATTCAACTTTCTCCTATTAACATAATTTCTCCTATTACAATATATTTTTCATTATCTCTTTGCTTTCTCTTTACAGGGCCGTCACAGATCCACGCGATGGACGACGCGTCGCACTCAAAAAGCTTCCAAATGTCTTTCAGTCGCTGGTCTCATCGAAACGAGTTTTCCGTGAATTGAAAATGCTCTGCTTCTTCAAGCACGAAAATGTGAGTACAGCAACAACTAAAAACAATTATTATTAATTATTCTGCTTAAAATTTCATGATATGATGAATATCTATATACATATATGAATAGTATATAATCTATTTTCTATGAACGCTTAATCTTGTTACCCTTAAAATATGCAATGGGATTCTTTATGCGTTGCTCTCTACTGAAAGTGTGCATTTTCATTCGTTAAATTTAAATTCAGCGCAGTCAATATTGAAAAAGGTGAAATTTTAGAAACGTAAAATGCAAAAGCTTTTTTAAACACTGTTTTTTTTTTAGAAATTATACGCTCAAAAACATTACAACAAATATTTTTATAAAAATTTGCAAGAATATGAAAAATGGCAGCATTCGCACTCGCTTTTGAATTGCACTTTATTTTCACAGTAGGTATTTTTAATAGACATATATATGTATGTAAATATCTCCGTTATTGTAATTTTAAAACGTTTGAATGGCGGCCGCGCAGCATTTTACATTTGCGAAAAATGCCAAATGAATTTCGTTTTCATGGCGCACGCGGCAGTGACAGCGCGCTTTACTGTGAAAAATGCTGCTTGTTGTTGTTGTATCTATATATAATATATTTGTATGCGTGTACACTTCTATTTGCTACAATAGCTTGCAATTGAATGCACATTTGCTGCGCCATTCGAAAAGCAGCTCGCATTCATCTTTTCAATTGAATTGTAGACGCTATTTACAATAGCATTGCATATCAATAGGCGCATAAGCTTTTCACATTACACAAAACTATTACTGCAGTTCATGCATAGCCGTTTACTGTGCGAAATGCACCATTTTAATTCATTTCATCTATCGAATGCACTTTTGGAGCAAACACACACACACACACACACACACACCTACGCATATATACACATAGACAATATAGCGAGCGAGCAAGCAAGCGGATGAATGAGTGCAAGAGGTATTTCAATCGAATTGAAATATTAGTATTGTGTGTCAAGTAGTTTCCGAAAAAGTGTAAGAAACATTCTAACACACACAGTTGTTGTACAGTTGACATTTGTGAAGATCTTTTGTGTTTTATCAAGCTGCAAATTAAAACGACTTTCAAAGAAGGCCAAGACATTTCACCTAAAAATGTGCACAAATTTTACCAACCTTTCGTTTGTTTTTTTGTTTCGGAAATTTCGCTGGAAAGCCTGAAATATAAACACATACCTCCATGAACAATTCTTCATTGTTGTCCATTTTCTCATTATTTTGCCGCCGACACTCTCTCGAAGTTGTTGTGATAACCAAAACGATAGATGGCATGACTTCATCCGGAAAAATACCTTGTCTTAAAGGGGTTAGGCCAGTCTAGAATTTGGAAAGGGTCGTAAATTTTTTATTTTTTTGGCTTAAAATACATTTTAGGGTCCTAAAAACATTATTAAATCGTAGCATAGCTCTCGACTAGCCGAACCCCATACGTTTTCCTTAGGCTAAGGTATATCCAAATGTATCCATATTTAATGTTGCGTAAGCTCATCTACTAGCTCGTCAATTGATTTCATGACTGAGTCGTCTTTTCACTTGCTACAATTTGATCGAGAATTTGCACCTCTGGCATTCAGATACTTTTTCGATCTCTCGATTTCAATGCATCCACCAACAAACATACATATAGTAATTGACGGGAACAGGGCTGCATTTGAAGTTCATTCCATAAATCATTAATGATAATAGCGGAGAGGTGGTCAACCGTTAAAACTTTTTTTTCTTAAATTACTGTTAAAAAGGAATGCTCTTAAATTTAATCATCTGGAAAATCATATTAATAAACGTACATTATTAATCTTCAAAGTAATTTATTGTTTCAATTAGATCTTCTATGTCTTATGTTATCTCATTTTGGAGTATTTTGGAAACAATTTTATTTGCCAATTTCGTCACTAAATCGTTGCAGAGTTAGTCATATGAATCTTCACCGAGCAACCCTGATTTAGTGAATTGTATGAAGCAAAAAATATGATGGAGCAAGATTTCGGCAACAACCTTGATTGAATTGTAGTCGGAGAATTTGAGTTGATTATCAGTCGATTAGTAAGATTAGTCGAAACTAGTTAGAATGTTTAATTTTGATTTGAGCTTTAATTTATTTTGCTAATGCAGAGGTTTTCTCGAAAAAAAAGATGAAAGTGCTAAACTTCCAAGTCGAAGTTCTCGAAAGCTTTCAGATCTCCGCCACTATGATCATTTTTATTTTTGATGAAAGGCTCTAGTAGATTTGGAAATATCCAGGTAACGTGTTTAGTTAATAGAGTCAATGACATTTATTTTGATCAAAAATTTGAGCAAAAATTTGAGAACATTAAATATTGCTCTGGAAACTTATAAAAGGTTTAGTTAGTATTAGAGGGTTTAATGAAATTAGCATGGAAATTTTCTAATTCAAGATGAAATCAACACAGAAACTATAAAAACAACGAAAATACTTTTTTTTCTAATTAAGTAAGTACAACAGTAATTTCATGACTAAGACTTTACAGATATTTACTTACTTTACTTACTTTACTTTACGATCCGGATCTGGGTCGCTGAAGTTTGTTGCGGAAAAAACGAATAAAAAAATTGTCCCTATCTAAAAAAACAACATTTTTCAAAGGGGAAAGGCAATAAAAAATCTAGGAAATTGTGAGTTTCGAGCATGCCACACACCCCTCACAGTCACGCCTTATACCCATTCTAATGTGACGTTCTTACTAATTAGTGCCTTCATATTTAATGTGCTCGTAACATAGCTTTGCTCTTTGCTTTTCGAATTACAAGCAATTAATACAATTTTATATGGCATTCAATGTACTGAATGCATTAAGAACTGAAAGCCCTTAAAAATAAATTTGTTAATTTAAATCATTCATTTGATTGCATTTCCTGTCCAACCGACAAGCAGCGCATTTGACTGTAATTTTTCAACAAAAATGCACATACAAGCATGGATAAATGTGTGTGAGTGTGTTTGTTGCCTCGTCGCTTTTTCTGCTGCGCCAACTGCTTAATTGAGCCAAGCACTGAGCGCTGAGTGCAATCAACCTTGCCCAGCACAGCAAACCACAGGCGAAATAAACAAAAAAAAAGTTAAAAAAATATAAATAAAAAAATTTGGTTTGAAAAAGAACAGTAAAAATGCGTTTATGTTTTTTGTGGCGTTTTTTTTTTTCAACAAATCAATCAAAATGCTGGCAGCTAGCAAAGAAAAGAACAAACAAGCTACCAAGCGGCAAAATGAATTTCAAGCAATAAAACCGCATTTAACAGTATTAAAAATATGGCTGCTGCTTGCAACAGCTGTTGGACTGTTGTCACCAATGACAGCGAACCCTTGCATTCTACACGCATCAAAAGCATTATGCAATACTCATATATGAGTATAAGTATGTATGTATGTATGCATGTTTTACTATACACATAACCTCACATTCATAAGCGCTCAAATGCAATTACATTGTGTTGCACATTGACAAAACTTGCCGCCGAGCAGCCCTTCAAAAATGTGATTGAATTTTATAATTCATTCCCATGCGATTGCGTCGCTCAAAAACTCGACTGTCTGCTGTGCTAAGCCGAGCTGAGTTGGGCCCAAAGCGATTGTCTGCCCTACCTGATTGTCTCCGTTGCACGTTTCGCCCAGCCCATCCGCTTTTAGACCGAATCACTGTTGTTACTGTTATTGTTATTGTTATTGTATTCTCTTTATTGCTGCTGTTTCCCTTTTGTGCGTTGCACAAGTTCACATTGTTGTTGCTGTTGCCGCATATGCCCGTACACACCCAAATTTCCTTAGGTAAGCGTGCTGACAGTCAACCAGCGACCACATCACAGTCTATCAATCAAGCAGCATTATGAACTTGTCTAACACACCCACAACCGCACCCTCGCTGTGCACCACCGTTGCCGCCATTTGCCGGCATTTGCAACCATATTCATCATTCATTAACAGTACAGGAACAATCTATAGTTCAGTAGCTCCCCAGCCATTTGCCAGCTGTTTGGTTAACCAGAGCTGACGACCCCGAATAATAAAGAGCACACCGAAACATTTGCTCTAGAGAGGTTGCAAAAATTGCTGTTTACTCTTCCTAGATCAGGGAAAACCCCTGAAATATATGTTTCCGGTATCTGTTTTGTGAATGTATTATTGTACCGTAACAAATGCAAGTAAATTTGCTAGTCTGGAGAACACAATCCTCCATCTATTTCGAAAGCAAAAGCTTGAGTGATACATGAGACTTTCAAATTCTTTATTTATAGTAAGGACTTTAAGCTCTCTTGTAGCGAAGACTCTATTTTTGTTTAGACCCTTATTATCCATGTCCTATTCAATTCACCAAACTTGGAGCGTGGCGGATCGAACAAACCAGTCGTATAAATCAAAGAGACAGGCATATTCATATATAAATAGAATAAAAAGCAGTTTTAACACTTTAATGGGAATAATGTTTTTGTTGCTGTCAAATGTAAATTATTTTGTGAGTGAGTAGAGCTAAATCATAACGAGTAGCGGCCTGGTGAAACGAGGTCGGCTAATATAATATGTATCAATGTTGCATAGTAGAATATGCATAGAAGGAATCCTAAATTTCATAAAGCGACCAACACTATTGACATAATCATTATCTATATAACAATGAATTATACGTGCTTTAAGGCCTTTATACAATATATAATACTTACAGGCATATAAATAGAACCTTTTGTATTCCTGCAATAAGAAATTTCTTTTAGACCACATTGATGATTAAAATATCAAGAAGTCATGATCAATAATATCGACAATATTACCAAAGCTATCGATCAGGCTAGTTATCGATAATGGACAACAATCGATTATATTAATAATATCAACGATGGAGAGTATTAGACGTTTTTGAATCATCGTTTGATATCAGTGAGTTTTTACTTTGCTTTGAAAAAATACCGTTAAATAGAGGGTAGTGTGTTTTTGGTTCTATTTCGATAATTTTCAAAACTAACAGAATTTATCATACGAGAGTTTTAAAAAAGCTCAATTCGTCAGTTATCTTGCCAAGACTGGGCAGAAAGAAATGGTGCTAAAGAAATTGCTAAATCGAAATCTACCGCCATATTTTAACAGATTTTATTATATTATTAGATGCGTGTCACAGAGTTGGGTCGGGTATAAAAAATAGAATATTTGAAGAAACTTTTAAAGCGAAAATTTCTAAAATTTTTCACTTTTTTTCATAAAACGCTTCACCGTTAACTTGAAACACCAATTTTTGCCGTTTGCATGCCCGCAGCTGTGCAGCATGTGGCATTACTCAATAGCTGTAAATTAGTAAATGCACAAATAATAACAATCAACGGTGAATAGTAAATAACAATAAAAATAGTTCATTACGTTGCGGCCGTAAAACTAATCAACATCCGTTAGACCTGCAGGTTCGTAAACAGGTCAGGTCTTAATCGATCAGTGCTTAAAAATAATACAAACCCAACACACACACGCACATACACACATAGATGTAAGCACAGGCGCATAAAGCAAAATATAAACTATATATGCATGTAGCACAGATAGTAAAACAAAAAAATATACATACAAACAACAACAAAGAATTTAGCTGCAGCAACCTGTGCGATTCCATATATAGTATTCGCAGCCAGCCACCGCATAAATGCTTGTGTATGTGTGTATGTGTGCGGCCATATTTTGTATGAATGACCGCATCGTACACACAAACACACACACACAAATACACATATGCACGTGCAAACCTATTAATGTAGCAATTTATGTATATCCGTGTTGCTGCCTTTCACCCAGCGCGCCGAACACTTGCCACAACGCTGTTCTTGTGGCCGCTGTTGTTGTTATACTCTTAGTATATTTAGTGGTGTTGTTGTTGTTGTACAATACTTTAGTTGTTATGCTGCTGTAGCGCCGCAACTTCGCCACTAAATTGTTGTTTTTGTTGTTGTTATTGCTATTGCTGTTGGCTCATCTTTATGCAGCACAGCAAATCCAATGGGAAGTGCCACTCTGCATGCAAATGTATTGGGCTCTTCATTTTGTGTTCTCTGCTCCTCACTTTGTTATTTCATTTTTATTTTAATTCCATTCTTTGTTGTTTTTATTTTTGTTTTTGTTTTTGTTTTTGTTATAATTTTTCGTTTTTGGTTCTGTCTGCCGCACGTATTTGCTATTTGCCTGTACATCCATACTTAAACACCAGTATGTGATTCTTCTTCTTTGTTGCTATTGTTGTTGTTGTATTGTTTTACTTTATTATGACAAGTTGAGGTGAGAGCGTGTGATTTATGTAGAATTGTTTTGTTGCGAATTGAAAATTCCTTTATCAAATTGGCTCGATGGCAGCGAAGTTTACTGGACTTTACTCGCCATAGACCAACTCTTTGGCCTTTAGCTTTTATGTCCATATGTATATAAAAAGTGTTTGCTTTGCTTATCACATTGGCATTAGTTTAAATGCTGATACTCTGCACTCTCAGCAGTTGGAGTTTAAAGTGGTCTAAAACGATTCATTGTGGTTCATATATTTGTGACTTTAATAGATCCACAGCTTGCTGCTTAAGGTGGATGGGTAAAATTTGCAACTAGGTAAATATTTTGTGATATTTTAGTTATGATCAGGAGTTTTCTTAACGGCAAAAATTTTTTTTTAGAATTCCAATTTTCAGCCGAAATTTTTAGCACCATATTTACTTCGAAGAAAAGTTTGGTGAGATACGAATACCAGTTTTTTTCTCTTCAATCGATTGTTTTTTTTTTATTATATCGTGGGCCCGCATCCCGGCTGAAGTGAAATCCAAACTTGTATAAAAATATTTTACCTCAAAGCAGCCGATCTTCGAAAGTCAATATCAAACCTCCGCTTTTATTCTCCTGCTAAAAGCGTATCAACCTTGGAGCGGTGTGTGTGGACCCGACAAATGGAGTCGTTTAAAAATACACTACATATAGTAGCAGAAGCTCAACCAGAGAAATAATCTTCTCAACATTAATGCATACACAACAAGATTCACCTGCAACCGTTTTTCAAAAATGTATTCAGCGTGTCCAATATGTGAAATTAATATTTACTTAATAAGCTTTTTCTTTCGTTTGATAAGGCATTTTGAAAACTCGAAAAACTACCCTAATTGATATCTTGGAAATAGCGTTTAACAGTTGAAAATGTGCAGTTGAAATACGTTGCATACTAGTTTATGGATACAGGTCTACTTAATATTACTACTATAACAGTATTTTGTATTGTGTATGTTATATGGCTACTGATCTTAGTATACTTGAAAACGCAGGCAACATCCCCAGAATTTTATAGTACTAGAGCATTAGCTGCTCGGTTGCTTATGATCAGTAGCCGGTTGCTAAGCATAATGCAAAATTTGGTATACGGCTGTCTTGCGGCTACTATACTCGCACTAGTCGCCATGCATAACAGGGGTATACAATTTTTATCGTCACTTTGTGGAATATTTTGTTGTTGTATTTCTCGTTTTTGTTGTAGTGATTTAGAATTTTCCCCGAGTTGTATTAGAGGAATGTTGAGTTTAGTTGGCAGTCCTTGGCCGAATATGAATCCTGGTCCGTTCCAATTATGTAGACTAAACCGTAGTTGGAGTGATCTGTTATAGTTTTGTATTATTTGACAATGTCAGAGGAAAAAAATTTGGTGCAAAGAGAAGAGATTTATATTTTCTTCGGTGTGTTTGGTGAATTCGTTTTTTTTTTGAATGTGAATTCGATGCGATTCGTTTTTTTTTTCTTGAGCTCTCTTTAAAGCTTCCATAAAACTACCAATTTTTTCGGGTTCTTATTTATAGATTCAAGTTTCATCGCCAGTTACAATAAGAGCACTCGGCACTCGGCAGGATATTGGGCAAAATCAGTTTTTTTCGAGAGATTGAGTTCATAAAAAGTAAAAGAGACAATGAAGTAAATAAAGGGTAATTTCTTAATATTTGGCAGTTAACCTCCAAAAACGAAATTTATGACTACGAATTTCGAATTTAGACTTATTAACAAACATTATTATTAATTGTAGGCTACAAACTACTAAAAAATTAAATATATGGGAATAATCAAGCTTGTCCTTTTGTTTCAATAATTTATAATATTTCGACAATGGGTCGAAGTTGGATCTTCGAAAATATCTCCGAAATATTGGTGTCGTTGTGAATGTGATTAAGCATAATTTCTTTGATATGTGTATTATAATATAAAGCTTTCAGAAAGAACTCAATCTTTAAAACTAAAATTTTTTTTATCAAACACATACACATGCAAACACTCGTGTATATACAATAATAGTTTAATAAAAATGTAATTTTTTCTATCAAACTCATGCACATGCAAACACCCATGTGTATTTTCTAATAAAAATGCAATACAATAACACTTCATTCAAGGAATTACAGCAATCATGCAACAAAATTGCATTTCATTATGCAAAGCCTGACAATAGTGCCCCCACTGCTTGGTCGGTCAACTGTCAAATACGTCGGCCGTCGGCCGTCTAGCCACAGCTGCACACACACACACGCACACAATAAGCGTACGTAGGTAGTAAGTGCGAATATTTGCATTACAAACATGATTACCCAATAATGTGACTGCAACCGCGGAGCCACCACAAAACCAACGCCCACGCACACTCAAAACAGCATTTGGCTGCACACACACATATATATATATATATAAATAGTTCAATGCTTTGTTGCAATTAGGCGCATTTGTGCGGAAAATACCGGCAGTGCGCCGCCAAACTGAATGCCTCCCAAGCATTTGGAATGTTTTCAGCATTTCGCCTGTATTTTATTATTGCTTTTGTTTTTTTTTTTTTGGTTTTTTTTGCTTTTTTTGCTTTTTTGCTTTTGTTACACACTTTGTGTGTGGGGCGCCAGTAACACTTATAGTTACATTGCAAACGACGCTTTTAGCCTAATTCGCGCGCGTGTATTACGGTACTCGTTTGCTGTGCCAAATGTTATTGCTGCAATTTTATATGCGAACACGCCGGTGGCAGGGGTCAGCTGGCCGTCAGAGGGGCAACTAGCGCGCGACACGTGCTCGCATTGATTGACCCAAAAACTACAAAAAAAATATATTAAAAAAAAAAAATTTTTTTTAATTTAAAAAAGTTTTTTCACTTTTTTCTGAGATCGCGTTATTTTTTTTTTAAATAAAAATATGCAATTTTTCGAAATCGGCATATTACAAAGTAAGCAAATAACAAGCGCTGCCTGCGGTTTCTGTTGTCATCAAAAACAAATATTAATAAAAGCCGATTCGTTGCATGTTGTCAACGTTTTTGACGCAACAATTTTCGTGCGCTTAAATTACAGCCGAGAACAAACACACAAAGCAAGCACGGCAAGCAAGCGCATACAAAGAAAAATGTCGAAATTGAAATTTGCGCACCGAGCGTGTTGCACGTGCGGCACATGCAAATGCAATTGCCACTGCAACTGAGACTGAGACTCACGCCACGTATGTAAATGTGTGTGTGTGTGTGTGTGTATGTGTTGGTACTCTTTAAAGAAATTCGCATGCTTTGAATATTGCAGTGCTTTTGGTCCGTGATAACTGTTCATTACACTTTGACGTCTTGCTCCCATTGCCCCTACCCCACACCGCTCGCGGCCGGTAGTCATTGCTGCCCTCTGTTGCAAGCATTTATTCATATATTTAGCGTTTTACATGCATTTTCATTGACACCAAATTAATTGTCTGTGTGGCATGCAACATTGTTCGCTGCGCAACTCTTTCTCCTCGCTCCCCTTCACAACTCGATCAAATGTCGATTATTTTGTGCAATTGCACACCGCCATTACAACAGTTTGTCAATGTAATTGTTGCCTTTGTTCCCTTTATTATTGTAATAATTTTAATCGCAGCTGTTTGCATTTTATAAATTTACCATTTTATTGTCTGCCACAGCTCGTGATTTTTGCTATAAATTCGTGTATGTTATGTGTCCGCTGTCGCATTCATCAATATTCATTGTTAGTCCCGGCTGAGTGGTGTGTCTGATTTGACATTTGATTGGCAATACATTTATTGCACGGGCTTATACACATATGTATGTGTGTATGTATGTATATATGTAGTAGCATATGACTCAATTAATTGTTAGTTTGTTTGGTTAAATAATTATTTAATAATGTGTTAATCTCATTAAAGAAAAAATTACTTTTTATAAAATAAAATTCGACACTGAGGCAAGCTATATATCATACTAAAGCACTTGTCTTAGAATAGTGTCAAAAGTCCAAATAGCGTTTCTCGAAAACGAAATAAAAGCTAGATATAGACAAAGATTTCGTCTACATTCGATTCTACTTAGAACTCACTATTTCATGGACCGAAATGAAGTCTAAAACCTTAACGGAATCTGAAACTATATAAAAAGCTTTTTTCTATATATGATTCTTCTCACGCATCTATTCCTTAGACCGAAACGAGTTCCAAAACCAATGCGAAATCTAGAAGTTTACAAAAAGTTTTCACCTATGTCTTATTCTCCCTAGAACTCACTATTTCTTGGACGGAAACGAAGTTCAAAACCGATAAGAAATGTGAAGCTATAAAAAAAAGTCTCCTATGCTTCATACTGCCCAATATGACCTCTTCCTAAGATCGAAGCGAAGTCAAAAACTATTAATAACGTTCTTCTATATCCGATCTTTCCTCTGCGGGCCATATCCGCGTCTATTTCTTCCGAGAAAATGCTTCATTGTAAACTAGCTATTGCTCGGAGTCGGCGTAAAATTCTTATATCGCTTTACTTATTGTATAACATCAAGACCATAAATTGGACTGTAAAGTCGATCAAACTTTGAACAAAGCTGTATATTTTGTTCTCAAAACACAAATATCTTTATATTTTCTTCTTGGTCTCCCATATAGAGCATACATTATCAGTAAAAGCGGCGTAGGAAACGAATTTTACGCTTTCTCCTAAATTAAGAACGTAACTCATTTCCGCTTTCGTCGCAGTGATAATGTACCGACAGTTTGATGAGAGTCATTACCTCACTTCGATTCTCTATGTACCAACTTATTCGACCTTATCCAGATTACCCTATCTAAATTACTAATTCAACTTATTTTTACCACCTGGCAAGGATTATATATAATTATAGATCTACAAAAATAAAAAGCATATCAATTTGTGCCATCATTTAGGGTAGCTTTGTTATTCTATAAGGAAAATTATTGATTTTTCGATTCTTTTTACTACAATTTCGTTTTTAATTTGTGTCAAATTTTTCTATCGTTGCACTATTTTTGCAAACATCTGAACAATATTTCTAGTTCTGAAATTGATATTAAAAATTTCACTCCAATTATTCTTCAAACCTTGAGATATTCATCGTTCTCAATATGAAATCCACATCGCCCTCTATTTTTACTCTAACTGATGAGAGAATCAATTTGAGTTAGAGTACAGTACTATAGTTTCCTCGAGTTGAGAAGCATTATTATTGCTTTGTTGTTGAGAACGTTATGATTTTCCAGTTGAGGTACTGTTGAAACAAACAATGTTGGCTGGTGGAGGAGGTGGAGAATAGTGTTAGTGCTCAACTGTAGCTTTAGTTGTACTTCAGCTTGATTGTTTATTGAAAAATATAAGAAAATGATCAAGACTTCCTAATATTAATGTTTGTAGTTCTCTATGACTTCAGTTACTTCGAATTTCAATAATCAATTTCAATATTTTTGATTATCATCAAATTTTTCTCTTTATATCAAGTCTATATACTTGAGTATTAAGAATTTGAAGCCTTGTGAGCGGTTAAATCTGTCACAAAACCGGCTCAAGCTGAATGTCAAAGGTTAGATATGTTTGTTTGTTAATCTTAATACCACTTCCATACATTTTGTATATCTTACGTTAAGAGATCTTAAGTTTCAAGATTTTCAAAATCCTCCACATTCCTACCAAACTTAATTAACCAGAACTTAAAGGAATACGTTTATTGCATGCAAGTGGTTTGCCTTTTCCTATTACATACATACATATGCAAGAAAAAGGGTTAAGCACCGGAAATCCGTTTTTTCTTGTCGCAACATTAAACGAAATTAGCAGAGTAGGGACTTTACATTGAATGGCTTGTAACCGGGTTGCCACATCCAAGTGTCCATTGAAGAAAAATCAGTGTTCAGTATGTCAGACTGTAACAACGTATGTGACAAGGCATGTCACTAATTTTATACATTTTTTTTAAAGATATTTCAAGACGCTACTCATTGCATACATACCAACTTCAAGTTATTGAAAAACATAATTTACATGTTAAGACGACATAAGGTGTCTACTTCTAGTTACATGCCACAACATACAACCTGTTTCTCTTCCTTTTCCACCGAACTTCGTTTTTTTTTTTAGACTGCTCCACGCAATCTCTCCTCACCATATTGCCGCCGTTTCACCACAATCCCTCCTCACCACCGTACGTCACTCTGTCATCTTGCGTCTTATGTTGGGGTCACAAAAAAGGTTAATTAAGTCTGCATATTTGCACGGTACCCGCGCATGCTTGGTTAACTTTTTGTTAGCGTGCAAAAATCAGTAAACTTTATGCGAGCGAAGGGCAAACGAACGCCATGGAGCGACGCAGAACGAGTGGACAGTTAGTTAGTTGGGTGACTTGTTTGCTTATTTGTTCTTATTGTTGGCAATAGATGACGTTTGGTCAGCTAAAATGCCATTGTCAAACTTCGTGAGCCATAAATATCCAAGTAAGCCTGTATGTTTGTGTATATTTGTAATTGAATCTATACATATTTGAATTTTATTGTAAATAACTTTCGGACTAGTCTGCCTTTCATGTTTACTAACGCCCAGATTTTTCGAAATACACATTTATACATACTTACATACATATCTACTTTCATATATCGCTCGGTCTATAATTGTCCCAAGTCATTATTGATTGGTACAACTAGTTCATTTAAATACTACTTGTTTTAAAATTTAGTTGGCAACCCCAACAACAAATGGTCTGCACCATTTTAGATTCCTTTTTGTGCCAACACTAGTTTTTAACTGTTTCACAACTGCTATCTGCAAAAAAGTTCAACTCCTGAAAAATCCCTGTTCTTTCTTTTCATCTAGTTGGAGTTTGACTATCTACATAATTTTCTTCTCAAAATGTCTCTGTGTATACATGCATACATCTAAATAATTAAAACAAAATTGGTTTAGTTATGCCATTTAAAACTCAAGAACGACTGCACCGATTTTAATGATCTCAGATTTGTAGAACTCATCTTCGCTCCGAATAGCAGCCCGAGAATAATATCGGAAAGATTCACTGCAAAGTTATCTAGAAATATATATAAATATAAAGAAATATATATAAAATACGCCGAATCAGCTAGTATACCATATATATAATATGAAGATCATCTCCGAATAAATTTGAAAAAATTAAAAAAATATTTATGTTTTAAAAAAGTATTTAAAAATTAAAGTAAAAGTTAGTTTCAACAAAAAGTTAATATCTAAAATATCGTTATCTTATATTTGGCTCTGATTCATCTAACATCTGTTCGAATTTAGCCAGGTCCAATTTATTTCTGTGTGCTTAAACACTTATCTGGATTATTCGCTGTTATTTATTTTTGTCTGCCTCTTCCCGAAACATAAATATTCGCTCCACAGAACACTTGAAAACTCTATTGAAGCCAGTCATTGCCAATAATTGGACAAATCGTTTTCTAGTTTGTGTTGACTCAAAATGAATCTCATTTGAAGGTTAAAAAATATTTGCAAAACATGAAGATGACGATTTTTTAAAATGCATTTCGAAATTGATGAAATGTTTTCATTTTGAAGTATTCTGAGGAAACCAACGGTTTTTTTTTGCTTCTTTTACAGAACTCGTAAGATCTTCCGAAGTCTTATTGCTATTATACCAAGATTAATTAGCACTAAATCTCGCCACTATGAAGGTCCATCCAATTTTTAGAACAGAAATTATGATTTACATTAAGTTCTTAAGGTTTGCCGAGATTCTTCATTTTACTCTTTTGTATGATCTTTAGATCAATTTTGACTAATATGTCTTCTGAATCCTACTATTTTAAGTAGAAGTGAAACTATCGTGAGAATCAGTTTGGCTTCGTACATGATGTATTTGTAAACATTTACTCATTCCAAATGGAGCTTCTTCATAGCTGATCTAATAACTATTATTTAACTTATGGAGGAAACAAATTCATTGAGGGTTAGTTACTACGCGCATTCGGTCTAAGGTGACTCCAAGATGTGTGGTTGAAAAGATATAATCGTAAATAAATCTGATTAAATTGAAGAATTATCAATCGATTTAAAAATAAAAAATCATAATCTTAATATAATCATAGATCGGCTTGTACATGGATGAAAAATAATGTCAAACTACGAAATATTGATGATCCCTTGTGCTTGTTTAAGAGTTAAGCTCTCACTAACTCACTAACGGGTTACGTAGTATTTATATAAAACATACAGATCGACTGATTTACTAGTAAGAAGCTAAAGTAATTATGTGTGTGAACAGAGTTGCCAACTGTTAATGAAAAAAAACGTACGGAAAAAATAAATACAGAAAAAAAACTTAGTTAGTGAATAGTGTTACCGTATGATTTATTTAATATTGAAAAAAAAATTTTTATTTTCTTTTACTTTTTATATTTATTATCAGTTCATTCAATTAAGCTTAAGAAATTTAGTACTTAAAATTTGTGAAGAATTAAAAACAAAAATAATGTCCAAAATATTTTATTACTATATTATCCGGAGAGCGGTTGAGTAATATATTGTACTATTTGCCTTTAATTTTATTAGATTCGCCTGCGATATGTCTTCTGCCTCTCCTGATTTCTCAACGAAATAAGTACGCTTCTATATTCTTACACGCAACTGTATTCACACTCATGCTTATACACACGCCCTAGTCAAACAACATATGTGTTTTTCATACAATGCCAACAATGACGGCTCTTTGTAGCAACAAAAAAAAAAAAGGAAAAAAAAAAAAATAACTTTTTAAACCATCCTCAGCATTTGCCATTTGTTGTTTGTACTTTGATGACATTTTAGTTGTTGGTTCTTCTATTTGAATGTTTTTGCCTCTGGTTTTTGATTTATTTTTCAGCTGTTGTTGTTGTTGATATGTTAGTGATGATGTTGTTGACAAAACTTTGTGTTCTTCTCAAGGACTTTTCTGTTTGAATCTCTCACTAAAATCAAATCTCCATGCGTGCTGCCGACCATCAGCACGTTTATTTGCTTACCTTATGTGTACCTACATATATGTGTATGTACATTAGGGTGTGTAATTTTTAGGTAACTTTTTTTTCAATTAAAACACACTCTAAGCCTTCAATTTCCTGCTAGAATAAAACTTCATTTATGTCATTCCAAACAATGCTCAAATGTCAAGCTACAAAAATAAGAAAACAGTAATTTTTTGCCCAAGCCATTTAAGTGGAAAATTGAAAAGTGGAAATGGAAAATGAAGAGCTCGAATTTTAGGAGGTTCCCTTTTTTACCACTTTGAAAGTTTTAGACTGTTTTTGACTTGAAAAAATAAAAATTACACACCCTAATATACATAATACATATGAAGAATATTCCGCATTAAATATATTAGTACCACATTAGGTTGCCACCACATGTTTCGGCCAATTGCTTGTGACACTTTCAGTTGTTTTCATAGTTTGTTCTTTAAATGTAACATATGTAAAAGCAAATACTTTATAAATGTTTGGTTGTATGTATGCTGTAGTAGGTTAGGCTAGTATAGGCGAGTTTGTTGTCAAAAAAGAGTTGTCTGCGAGTTAGCATGCACATTACCCCCAACACCTCATTTGCTTCACAACTGCTATTTAACATGGCTTACGACCAGCATAACGCTTGACAGCAGAAAACACTCGCTTGCTTACCTAACATTATGTTTCCCAACGTTATTTCTCTTACAAAAAATGCGACAAGTTCGGGATGAGTTCGCGACTCGTCGCAAAGCAACGTGTGACTAATGGCATTTAATCGTTTTATTTGGAACGAACTGTTCCCTTTTGTTTGAGCATGTCGTATGAAGAGACCAATTGTACCCGAAAGCCTACGAAACGAGATTGTTCTTGAAAAAGTCGTACAAAAAGTAATTTCTTGTAATTTCTTGCAAACAGAGTTTCAATTAAGCTATTTCCAACCAAAGATATTCTTTAGGAACTAATTAATACCTAATGTATTCTAAATATATGCGTTGGAGACTAATTAATTCCCAATTGTACCTTAAAGCGGGTAAGCCGGGTGCACTCTCTTTAAAGATTACTCGCACAATTTTATGCAGGGTCAGTCTACATACTTTTAGCATACATATATATATATATATAAACTCATGTTGTACTCCATTATATTATTCATATATTTATCTGTTAGATGCTGCTTATTCATGGAAATTGTTGCTACAAGTACATTGTATACAAAATTGTGAAGAAACTTTTGCTGTGAGGGTTTTAGAGTGCTTGCTTCGTAGAATTTCCTGCAAGTTTTAATTTTCCCATTATTTTGAAAGAAAATTTTCTGGACTTCGCTAGACTACATAAAATTATACAAAACACAGAAGTTAAATTCTACGAAACCAGAAATGTTTGCAATGAAAAATATACAGATTTTTGTTTTGAAAATATATATGTATTTTTCACAGAAAGGGTAACATCTCTCTGGAACATCGTTTCACTTAATTTCACAATGTTTTTCCTGGAAAACAATGAAACAAATTAAGATAATCTTTAGGAGGCTATATTATTTCTAAAATTTAAAGTTTATAAATGTGTTTTACAGGGATTGAAAACAAAATTGCGACTGCGCTAATGGTCAACCGAAGGCCTGCCGTAATTGTAGAGCTCTACGGCCGGATAAGAGTCTCCTCCAATTTGAACTTCGGAACAAATACCAAACTTTGTTCAATATTATTCAAAAATAGCTCACGTTTTACTTTAGTTTATAGTTTTTTTGCAAAATGAGCGACATTTGACAAAACATGCTATTTTTTTTGTCTAAAAATAAGTATAAAAAATATATATATATAACAATCTAAATATGCAACATAAACATTTCGACCACTTGCCCGATACATTTCTGAAAAATGCTGTTCACCTTGCAAGCCAGCCAGTAAAGAATTGACCGAGTTATGTTGCCGGCAGCTTCGAAAGACGATGTTTGGAGCAAAATGTGTTTTAACTTTAATACCTGCTCCGAGCTTGCAGCACGCGTCTTCGACCGGAATTGCAATTACAGGATCTTTAACGACTCCTGCACCTTACCTGCAACCTTACAATGTTACTTCTTAGTTTTAAGACTCTTAGGCAACTTTTAAGAGGTTAGGTCGATCAGTCTGGAGCCCCAAACAAATTCAATCTTTGACAATTTATTCTGGGAGTAAGGAAAAAGAATTCAAAGTTCTCTCTTTCAGGCTTTATTTAACATATATTTGAAAGTAAAATAAAATTTATATTGACATTTTAATACAAAATGGCGGGCGACGGTGATTCTAAGAACTCGTGCTTTCAGAAACAAAAAAAAAAACGGGACCTTAATTCACGAAAGACTTGCTAGTAAAGTAGGAATATTTTTAGCATAATACAAATTTTTCGCAAAAGATGGACCTGAAACCAAAAACCAAACCAACAAAATTAGCAGTAATTTTTTTATAAAAAAATTTTGCAATAATAACGGAAATTCATACGTGGTTTACTAGATAATGTTACTGTGAAGCTCACCCAAACGCTTTGACAATACAGCGGATAGTATAGCGAAACATTTTGTTCATTATTATGCCAAATTAAGAATTTTTTGGGACCCTAAAGTGTACTTTAAGCACAAAAACATTAAAAAAAATAGAATTAGAATTCCTGGACTGGCCCTTTAAACGAATAACAGTTTTTAAGGGGCCTCTACCCCATAAATTATATAGACTTATCTTATTATATATTACTACTATACTATTATATATTATACTTATTATTATATTATAGACTTATATACTTAATACATATAGACTTATCGAATTCCCTTTTTTATGATATGGTATGGAGTTAAGTAGCAAAGAAACCTTTCAACTTTAAAAATCATATGGTTTTGAAAGACAGTTTAAAAACTTACAAAACAAACATTTTTGAGTAAAGAAGTTTTAAATTTTTGTAACAATGACAAGAAAAAATGTTAAATTAATCTAAAATTATAAATTTTTAATGCAAATAATTTTTCAAATTATTTAAAAAATGTTGCACAAAAAAATTAATTTTCGGATAATTACCGACGTAATATTTTTTAAAAGCCACCTCTCTCGAGATATGCCACAATTGTATGATATCCAATGACTAAACATATTTGAAAATGCAAAAACAAAAAATTGCAATGATTTTCCACATATTTCTAGCTGCAATTCATCAGCAAACTGAGCAGCTGGTTAAAGGCCAAGCCCAATGGTCGTAGCTTTAGAATGCATTGCAAATTTTTAAGCGCATACTACAAATTATTAATTTCTTATGCCTTGGAAACTTGGAAAAAAACAACCGGGCATCACACATTTTTCTTATTAATTAACCCTTGACACAATTGCCATATACACATGTATATATGAGTATATTATTGCATTAAATAATATATGAGCGCTTTGGTCAACGTGAAAATGTGTCAAGGTGCAGGCGACTGTGCGCATGCGTAACTGAGCTATTGAACGTGCGCGTACAAGAACTTGCTCCTAAAATGCATCGAGTGCGTATATATATTTCTAATACAATATATAATGCATGTGTGTAATTTTTAAAATAATTTGCGAACTCGCGTTAAATAAAAAATTTTGCATTAAATTGCTTGTTATGAGCATAAAAAATGAGAATTCGCAATTAGCATTGAGGTGCTTCAGTATACATACATAATTTTATTAACACGTACATATGTATGCATGCGTGTGTGCATCTATTCAATGCAACAATGGAAGGCAATTAGTGTTGCGAATGAAAAATTATTGAAATAATTAAAAAAACAACCATTTACAAAGTTGTTTTTGCATCAAACTATTGTAAATATTTTTTTGCTTTTTTTTTACCAAATTTAATATTTTATTAACATTTATTTACATTTATTAACATTATTATTAACATTTTTTATACATATATTTAGAACGATTATTAAATTTTTTAATTTTTCTTTTAATTTTTCTTTTTTACTTCTCCTGAAGTCCAATTTAAAATCCAAATATTTAATTAATCAGCAAAAGAAGCACACATACACACACACGTGGAAACTTGCAAAGTCATACCATGCAAGTTGCACTGTCGGCACAGTTTTGTTTCTGTTGTTGTCACAAATCCCATTATTATATACATATATACTACTTAACCATGTACGACCTACTTATATACATGTTTATATGTATATACATACATATATATAGTAGGTAAGCATGTTGCTCTTCTTTGTTGCTCATACGTTGCATCTAAAAATTTGTTGAGTCACCAAATTACACGCCACCAGGTGAGGAACTTTTATTGTTGTGTGAACAGCTTTAAGTGCCTGCGCTCATTCCAGCAGTTAGCCACAAGTAAGTTTGCACAAAAACCCAGTAGCCAACAACAACGAAATGTTCAAGCGTCGCAATTGCACATTCTTCCTAAGCAGAGCCCGCAACATTTGAAGTTTCGCATGTGCGCGCAACATTACAGTAGTGTTTCTTTTAACATATTTTACAGAACTGAGTTGCCAATGTTGAAAGAAAATAAAATAAGAAATCGAAAAAAATTCTAAACTCTTTCAAAGAACATTAAACATGTATATTTTTCAGTATTGATCAAATAACAGCAGCATAACTTCTCAACTGGTTCTTTAAAAACGAATACTGAACTGGTCTCTCATTAGACGTATTATAACCAGTTCGCAGCTACTATACCTTATATATGTAACCAGTTGCAATTCTGACCTATTGTTATAACCACTTCTCAAAATTTTTAAATTCAAATGTTGAACCAGCTTAATTTCTCCTAGTTCTGAACTAGACGATTTATAACTAGTTGTGAAATAGTTAATTTCAAACCAGTTTCGAATTAAATTTTTTGCATACAAATTTAGTAACGAAATTTTTTACAATTAAATTAAGAATAATACCACTTTTTTGTACGAGGTGTGTTCAGAAATTAACGGGAATTTTCGTTTTTTGAAAAAAAAATATTCATTCGTCTACATTAATGTTGTCGCCTTCAAAATATTCTCCATTCGATATTATGCACTTATACCTTTTTCCAATCGAATCGAATCCTCGAAACACAAACTCGATTTTTGGGATAGCCTTTAACTCTTACAGCGAAGCGCCTTTAATGTCATCTATACTTGTAAAACGACGGCCCTTTAAGGTTCTCTTTGTTTTTGGAAATAGGAAAGGGTCACACGGAGCCATGTCCGGCGAATATGGATACTGGGGCATCTTTACAGTACTGCTTTTGGCCAAAAATTCACGAACAAGCAATGAAGTGTGAGCAGAATTCAGCAAAAGTGAGCAAAAACCATGAATTATTTTTCCACAAATCTGGACGTTGAACTTGTAGGCAGTACTCCTTATTGACCGTTTGACCTTAAGGCAAGAATTCATGACACTCTGCCATTAAAGTCAAAGAACACAGTCGAAGAACATTCGCGTTATTTTTTGAACACACCTCGTACTTCATTGTATATAATATATGCATAATGACATACTTACATACATTTATGATATATGCAACTAATGTTATATTCATTGGTTGATTTCCATCCCTTCCACTCCAAATACTTGCACAACTCAATTATAGTTGTATAAATATAGTAAATAGATTGAAGGAGTATAAATTGTAGTTGTATAAATATATTGTATAGCTGAACATGTGGCAACTCTGCAAATTATACAGCGTTACGTGTTCCTACTCCCAGAGTCAATATACTCATAAAAAATAGAAAAGCCGCTTAATAGTCGTAACTAAAGGTATGCAACATACATTATATTTGCTGAGTATAGTTTGCAAAACTTCCTGGCGAATGCAAAAAAAAGCGAACAACAACAACTACAAACACATGAATCACTAAAACCACACAGACTCATGTGGGTATTACGCGCCACACCGGTCGAGCAAAAATTATGTCTAACATTAACTTCTTTATGGCTTTGCGGGCATTCGCACTCTCACACACACACACACACACACACACACACACACACATACATACATACATATACATATACCACACATTTGCACAGAGTTGCATTAAAGTTGGCTTGCAACGGCAAAATATGTGCACGTGTGTGTGTGTGTCTGTGTATGTGTGTGTGTGTCTGTGTGTGGACGTACATTTATTTTGCTTGCCTCGCACTGCTGGCTTTATCCTTAGGTTTTGCTCTACCTTCGGCTGAAAAATGCTTCTTCTTCAACTACAACAAATACAACAACTACAACTACTGAAAGGCTTAATTGTTGCTCAACACCTCAGCTGCGTGCGAATTGTGTTGCTGCCGTTTGTGTTTTTATCCCTTTAAATATTATTGCTCTTTTCATTGTTTTACGTTTTCGCCGTTGAATGCCTCCTCTTCATCTTCCGCTTGTTCTTGTTCTATTTCTCCGCTTTTTTCCTCACACACAACATTTAACAATGCTACTTTGGTTAGTTACACGCAAGTGGGTTTATTTCGATATAATCACCCCTGCGGCAGAGATTGTGGATTATTAGAGTTTTTGCATTGATGAATGTTTACTTCGGAGTTGAAATTAAGATTGTAAAATAATATTTAAAATGGCTGAAGGCAAGCTTTAACTAGTTTTATAGAAATGTTAGAAATAAATTATTATTGGAATTATTTTGCAGGGATGTGTATTGAAATATTTTAATATAAAGAATACTGAGATAATTGTTTTAAAAGTTGCCAATCTGGTCAACACAGTCAACACAGTATCTTGAAACGAGAGTAAAGATCTTCAAAAATATTTTTTGAAAAAAAAACCCTATTCAAATATATTAAAATAAACCAATTTCAAAGTTAGAAGTTCTTCAAATATTTATCTAGAAAATATAACTGTTTAAAAATATGCATCCAAACGGGTTGATAAAAATTTCCAAATGCAAATACAAGGCAGTTGAAATTTTATTGAAAAATATCTAAAGGACTTAGTACAAATTTGAAGGAAATGCGGTAAAGACTATTGAAATTGATACATTATATATCTAGAGTATATATACAGTATTATATACAGTATATATATGGTATAATAGTATATATATATTGAGCTCAGAATCTATAAAAGAGAGTTCCGATCTTCTATAGAGCTTCTATAGAACAAAACCGAAAACATAAACAAGTAGTTGCCACGTAACGCGTTTAAAAAAACCCAAAAATCAAAATAACAAAATAATCAGCCAAAATATGTAAATATCATGACATCATGTTATAATAAATTTAAGTTATCAAAAAAGTGTAGGCAAAAATTTTTGTAATTTTTTTATATATTGGGTTGTTCGGAAAGTCATTTCGTTTTTTTTGGGGAACATGAAAGACAGTTTTCGTATAATGAATAAATATTTTATTAAATTATATATTGGCCATTCTGGTCCAACACCTTTTGCCATCTTTCTGGCAGTAACATAATTCCCCTCTCATAAAAGTTTTGGTCCTTGCTGGCAAAAAACTCGTCCAGGTGGTTTTTGACATCTTCATTTGAGGTAAAGGTTTTGCCATCCAAAAAATTTTGCAGGGACCGGAACAAATAGTAGTCGGAAGGCGCCAGATCTGGAGAATATGGTGGATGTTGCAGTACGTCCCATTCAAGCTGTAAAAGTTTTTGGCGAGTGACCAAACTTGTGTGAGGTCTCGCATTATCCTGGTGGAACACTACACCCTTCCTGTTGATTAATTCGGGCCTCTTCTCTTTAAGTGAATCATTCAATTTGTCCAGCTGATGACAATAGACTTCTGAATTAATCGTTGTATTGTCCGGCAAAAGCTCAAAAAAAACGATTCCTTTGACATCCCACCAAACGGAGAGCATCACCTTTTTTTGGTGAATGTTGGCTTTTGACACGCTTTGAGCCGGTTCATCTTTTCTGCTCCATGACCTCTTGCGTTTAACATTGTTGTATACAACCCATTTTTCGTCCCCAGTAATAATCCGCTTCAAAAATGGATCATTTTCTAGACGTTTGAGGAGCGAATCACACGCGTCAACACGACGACACAAATTTCGCTCGGTAAGGACATGGGGCACCCACACATCGAGCTTCGAGGTTAAGTCCATGCCTTTCAAATGGCCATAAACAGTTGAATTCGACAAATTTAACCTCTCACCGATCTCTCGTGTGGTGATTCGCCGATTTGCATCAACTAATGCCTTTATCGCATCTTTGTCAGCTTCGACCGGCCTTCCAGACCGTGGTGCATCTTCGACATCAAAATTGCCGGATCGAAATTTTGCAAACCAGTTCTGGCACTGGCGTACTGTTAACACGCCTTCTCCATACACATCCGTCAATTTTTTTCTCGCTTGGACAGCATTTTTACCTTTTCTGAAGTTAAAAAGTAAAATATGACGAAAATGCTGCTTATTGCTCTCCATATTTAAAAAGGCACCAACCAAAAACTACTGGGTAGAATTAATAGAACTTTTTCACACACAAGCCTTGCAATATCAGCTCTCATGACATATAATGGTTATGGGGCTTAAGTGTGAAGTTAGTTGCGAAAAAACGTAATTAAGTCCTCTGGCGGGAAAAAACGAAATGACTTTCCGAACAACCCAATATTTTGTTAATTGATCGCGCTAACATATATTTTGCTATACATCTGAGAATTGATTTTTCGTATTTAAATTTCTGGTAACAATTTGAATTGTTCCTCCATATACGGCATAACATGGTGCGAGGCATATCCTTATTTTCTATGAACCTTGTGTTGTGGCACTTTAAAGATTATAGTGTGACCGATGAGCCCAAATGAAGAGTGTGAAAAGGAAATTCTCATCAAAATTAGCTTCTTTTTTCAACGACTGTTTTCAATTTCACTGTTTCGGTGCATTGTTTCGGTGTAAACGATTCAAATAGTTACTAAATGGCAAAAGTATTCAACAAATTACATACCGACCTACCGCATATACTATGAACAGAGATTATAGAGAGTAGCCAGCAACCCAGGCTACTGAAAATATGTATAGCCTTTATGGTCCTGATACTTTCACAGATAATTACACGTAATTTTGGTTTCGTCAATTCCATTTCGGTGGTTTTGATGTCAAAGATGCACCAGGAAATCGTCAAGCCCGAAAGTCATGTAACCACTGTTTCGGTTGCTCAGGAACTAAAAATTGCACAAAAAATCGTTTGGAACTATTTAAATAAGGCTGGATACAAAAAGAATCGATGTACCGAATTTCCATCTGCGAATCGCAGATACAGATCTACTAAATCGCTCCATCAAACAAAACCGATCCAATACGGAAGGGCATGAAAAGTGGGTCACTTACGACAATGTCAAGCGAAAATGGTGACCAAGCCAGAATTGAGAGTCAGGAAGATTTTCTATGTGTTTGGTGGAATTGAAAGGCGTTTGGCATTTGGCTGGGAATTATCTACTATGAGTTGCTCCCCTAAGGCCAAACTCTTAATTCGAACATGCATTGTCGACATTTTGACCGTATAAAGCAACCAATCGCTCAGAAGCGGCCAGCTTTGGCCAATAGGAGAGGAATTGTGTTCCATCAGCACAATGCCAAACCATAAGCATCGATAGTGACTCACCAGAAGCGCCGAGAGCTTGGTTGGGAGGTTCTTATGCATCCACCTTATAGTACGAACCCGGCACCAAGTGCTTAGTACTTGTTTCTGGCTATGGCGAATGATATTACTTTTGAAAAATTCGCCATAAAAGAAGCTTGAGAAAATCGAGTATCCCAGTTTTTTGCCAATAGGCACGAGGGTTTCTATGAGAGTGACATTATGAAATTATCTTCAAAAAGACAAGAAGTTATCGAACAAACTGTTGCATATTTGACCTAAATCGGATCATTCTAACTATGCTAAATAAAACCTTCCATTTAATACAAAAATATTGGATTTAATTTTAGTCGCCCTAATATATTTGGTTTTTTGAGTACAATTACATCAACAGCTGTTCAAATATTTCGAAAGTTGAAAAAGGTATTATTTGTTTAGACACAATAGTTCTTCATTGAGTTCAAAGTTGAATGGAAGACATCGCAGCTCCGTTTCTAACATAAAAAAGCTACATAAATACAATAAAAGTGCTGAAGCTGCTACCCCAAATGCCATTTGGACTTGCACAATATTGCCAGACCGCAAAACAAGTTGCAAATAATAAAAAAAAAATACGAATTTCAACCAACCATTTTGAGAGAGTTTAAGAACTTCAAGGGAACTGTTGAAATCCGACAATGACTTCAGTTAAAGCAAGAGCAGTGTAATGAAAAAAAAAACAATATCGCAATTAAATAAAATAATGTAAAATGTGTGTGTGGCATAACGAAATTGTACGAAAATAACGCCAACGAGTCGCCGATAGATATTGTTGCAGCAATCAGGCAGCCAGTGTCCAGCCGGCGGTTCATTGTTCTTTTACTTGCTTGCGCTGCTGTTTGTTTGCTATCATCATTGTCAGTTGTTGTTGTTATTGTTATTGTTATTGTTATTGTAGTTGTTGCAATGACATTTTCGCTGTTTCTCTCATGCTTACACACAGCCATTGCCAAAAGTTCTTTCTGCCTGTTTATTTACTCGCTGACTAACTGAGACTGACTGAGTGTTGCTGTGGTCATTTTATGCAGCTTGTTGTTGTTTCTATTGCTATTGCCATTGCCACTGATAGCGCGCTGTCACTTTGTATGCATTGTTTTTGCCCTGCAGTCGAGCTCAGTTTCGTCGCTGGCTGGCTGGCTGGCTGGCTGACATTGCTGCAAGTGTTTGTTGTTGGCATTACATACATACTAACATTATGATTATGTTGTTTTTGTTGTTTCTTCCTACCATTATTTCAACCGTAATTGCGACTTTGTTGCTGTTGGCGGTGTTAGGTGGCGATATTTGCGCACTTTTTTGTTGTCCTCTTCGCGAATTTCGCTTTGTAGCTATCCAGCTTTTTGTGGCAACTTCCATTTATTTGTATGTATTTTTGCTATTATTTTGTTTTGCTTTGCTGCAGCTTTGCTTTGTTTTTATGTCTTCATCGTTTTGTCTGCGCGCTCCAGCCTTCGAGCCGAATATCTTTCTCAGCCGAGCTCCAGCTGAGTGTTCGGTTCGTCGATCCACCTGCCAGCAGTCAGTCACTTTGTCAGGCGGACGCTAAGCACTTGAAAATACACATTGCATATATTTATATTTGTATTCGTTTGTTTGCATGTATGTATGTATGTATGTAAGTGTTTGTGTGCAGTTAGTTAGCTACTCTTATTTATAGTCACTCATCTGCTTAGTTGTTGTCGTTGCTAGCTTTTGCCGGTCCAGCCCATTAACGATTGCGCACAATAACACCAACAAAACAAATAATTCGCTCGAAATCGGTTTGATTTTTTCCACTCGCTTTTTTGTTTTTTTTTTTTTTGTTTTTTGTTATTGCCTTTTTTGTAATCATTACATTAGCGCGCTTGTCATTGTTTTCCATAGACACATTGCCACAGCCAGTCGTACATGCCTTGCGACATCGCGCTTGCAACATAGCTGCCGCCTGGCTGCCTTCAAGGGTGATTTTTATGACAGCAGCGAAAACGAGCGGAAGGTTCTTGGCCACTGCCAACTACCACCACCTCCACTACACATACACACCCACACACACACACACACACACACACAGTTGTTGTTTGCCAGCAATTATGCGCGGCAACTTTAAGCAATATTTGCGACTTTATTGACATTTACCAACACGAAGTTTATAAAACTTGACGAGTATTTAATGTTTATTTCCTTTGTGGATATCTTTGGCTGCTTTGCTTCGGGGTTAAGTGAGTTTTTTTGTTTTTACTCTCATTGGTGGCAATTCACAGCTCTATTCGATTGTAGCGCGCTGCAGGAAATATTTACCGCTATTATTTCACTTAATGTCAAATATATAGCCTTTGCTCCGAAATCGTTGTAAACTCATCAAAAGTAGGTCAAGCTGCAAATTCGATTTTATTGATTTTAAATAAAAGTAAAATAATAATAAAAAAAAAATATCTTCAAACGATAAGTATTTATCTTTTATGCTTAATTTAATCGCTGGTTACGGCAGATTGTGTTGCAATGCCAACTGTGCACATTTTTGACATTCTGCTTACGAATTCCGATTACGTAATGTTATTTTTATTTTTTGTGTAGGAAGATGTTTTATTATAGGAGTTTGAGGCAACCCCTCCATTCCCCCATAATGAGTGAAAATTTACTAATAGATTCAATTAAGTGGCTGTCTGAAACATCTTTAAGATAATGTTAGGTTAATGTTGAAATATTTGATCAACTTTTATATGTATTAATAGACTATGGTCAACAGTCACCTCATATCCTCTCAAATTCCAAAAATTCTAACTAATCAGATATCCATATAAACAAGATTTTCATCACAAATCTTAAATGGATTTTGATGACAATACAATAATCTTCTCTGTTAATAATTCCTGCCTGAGTAAGCGCAGTAAGACTCGACCAAAATACACAACATCAGTTCACACTCTGTCTTGTCTATATGCACGTATAATATACCCGTAAATTTAAAATTCCTACTCATCCATTGACCTGAATTTACATGCTGAATCCAAATATGTAACTTTCCCGCATTATTTTTCCATACCGATAATCCCTCGAAGACTTTTTTAAAGTTAGCACATTTGAACCATTTATTTTTTAATCTATGAATGATATAACTAAAGGAAATGAATGTTTGGTCCCGTTACTTTTTCCGAGAGCGCTTTACTTATTCATATTAATAAATTAGTTCATGTCGTCATGTACAAAATGATAAGAAAGTTTTGTTTACAATTACAATAAAAGTTTGAGAGTTCGTTTCGTTTTAGACGTTGCTCTTCTCTCTCTCTCTCTCTCTTTTTTTCTCTGCATCCCAACAACTTTTCCAACCGATCCCAACTATTGCTATTTTATAAGAATGATACTAAATCTTTAATGCTAGTGCAGGTTTTTAAAGAGATTAATAATGTTTAAAAAGTCACATCTGAAAAAAATGAATGGCCTCAAAAGTAAGGAAAATAGTCCGAAAGCTTGGATATTAGTTTTAAAAAGCTTTAAAAAAAAAAAATTTAAATAAAAGAAAGGAAGTAAATATGTAAGCAAATACTTAAATTCGTATAAAATTATGAAATGATTTAAAACATCTCTGAAATCATTTAACAGCAGTAGCTGGTAACATTTTTATTTGTAACAAGTAAGGAAGCGCTAAGTTCGGGTGTAGCCGAACATTTTATACTCTCGCAATGTGCAAGGATCAGAGGCGGGGATATGTTTTCAGGTGCTGGCATAACTTTATATTAAAAAATGTTGCGGAAGAATTCAACAGTCATTATTCGAAAAAATTGTCAATGGATTGCAATCATTTCTGAAGGGTTTAAAGTCAGATGTAAAGTCGGGAGCTCTTATATCGGGCACCTTTGGGATAGAGGAAGATCTGCACTGATCACATTAACTCTTTTCATTGTTCAAGTATATTAGGGAACATGCTTTCACCCAATTTACCGGCATAAAGTCTGCTAGAATAACTAGAATATGTAGTATATGGGAGCTGGGATAATTCGTTGATCGATTTCAAACATTTTCAACAGTAAACTATGGTACATCCAATATTACACGTTCACTTAATTTTGCTAAGATATCTTACATGTTGGCCGAAATATATGGTATAAAATACACTGGGAGGCTGAAAATCCTTATATTAGACATATGGGGCTATGAGAAATATTGGTCTGATTTTACCCACTTATGGAAACATTATTATCAGAAAAAAATTCTCTCAGAATTTTATATTTATTTATTTATTAATATATCTCATATATACCAAATATTCGGTATCTGGGAGCCAAAGTCCAGTTTTGTAGCTTAGTTATGGCCCTTAATAATCTGTCAGTTAACGACATTTTGAGGGTGTGGCAGTATTTCGATTTCCCCCGATTCCCCAGCTGCAATACCAACCTTCTTATAGTGCCAGGGAACACGTGTGCCAAGATACCTTAACTTTTACTCAAGTTATCGCTTGCAGGGAAGGAAGGACGCACCGACAGATAGTCACCTGGGATTTAACTCATCTCGTCTTCCTGATATTTTTGATATTTATGACTCTGTATCTATCTTGATTAGTTTTAGGCGTTAAAAACAAGCGTTAGGTGAACAGAACTATTGTACTCTGTTGCAACATGTTGCAGGAGTATAAAAATAGCATTTTATCTGACAAATTTAAAGGTCTATACTTCTATTTGTATACTCTTAAATAACGGAAGTGCCTTAGTTGTCAAGTAGACGCTTTGAAAAAGTTCTCCGAGGCAATTTTTGCAATTTTTGCAATTTTTAGCTCTTCTAAAATATTGATCAAATATTACAAACCCCAAATATTTGGAGTTTGGGTTTTCAAAAAATTTAATACCTATCTATGTACTATGTACATAAATATATGTTAATTTCGCTGTATCGGTATTTTGGAAACTATGATTATCTTTACTTGCAATTAAATTTTTCAGGCTAAGTCTTCTACAAAATGCAATATTTTACAATGGCTGCAATTTATATATTAATTATGGAAAACAATTCCACAAAACTATTAATTTTGTTATATTTTATTTCTCCACTTCCTCGATATGACATTGTTTATCATGATGATAACCGCCTTTGTACTTTGCAATTCACCCTAAACTCAATTCATTAAAAAACCATTTGTCTTCTTCTTCTATTTGCAGGTACTCTCAGCATTGGACATTTTGCAACCACCTCATTTGGATTTCTTCCAAGAAATGTATCCTTTTCAAACAAGAAATAAAAAAGCAATAATAACAATAATGAACCGAAGAATATCTATATTGATGCACAAAATGCATACACACAAACAATACAAAGAATATTAAGAGAAAGAGGAAGAAGAGAAGTGAAGAACAACTGGCAGCAGCAATGCAGAAACATCTCTTTTGACTTGCACAAATGCAAATAATAATAAAATTGAGCAACTGAAAAAAGTTGAGTAAATAATTATGAGAACAAAAACAAAAGCAATGATTACATCACATTAGAAGTAAAAGCTTGGCCATCAATTCAGTTTTCCTGCTTAAAAAAAAAAGTATTGTGTGCCGATGGGTCACACAAACAAAAACATACTAAAACAAATGTATACACTGTCACTACATATAATATATAGTGTACAAATGCAATCGCATTTACACCGGAAACGCAAGTTGGCTAACTAGTTTACCGCTTTAGTTACCGCTAGAAGGCGCAGCTTCAAGCAAAGTGGCTCGGTCCACCTTTTGAAAGTACCATCATTTTAATATTTTCAATCAATAACTGCTTTTACTTTATTTCAGACAAGTTAGTTTATGAATTTAATTGGTGACTCATGAATAAGTACATAAGTGTATATATATGTCTATGTACAATAAAAAATTATAAAATATGGTAAAATATCGCTATATACATAGAAATCTCAGTACAGTTCCCACGACAGTAAATTCTACTAGATTTCTTTACGCTCAAGGACTGTCACTTCAGCAGCCTTCGCCTAGGCTATTTGGTGGTTAGTCTGGCAAAAGCTATCAGCTGGCACAACAACAAATCTAAGTGTGTTTCTAGAAAATTACTCTACCTTGAAAGCGTTCGCTCAGATATTTTTTACAAAGGGACCGCAGAGGGAAGCAGCATGACCTCTGAAGTGAATAAATATTGTTAAGAAGCAGAAGAGTTTGTAGGAACATAAATGTTTATTCTAGCCCTCAAAAGAGTTACTATTCCCATAAGAGTGATAATTATTACACCTTTCAGCTAAGTCCTTTCAAATTTCTCATATTAACGATCTTGCCGTCAAGTCATTCTGTCAGGTCTTTAAGCGAGAAATAATCGCAAGAGACGAATATGTTAGCGGCGATAAGGAACCATAGAGGAAAAAGTAAAGGTGTAGGAACTACACACACTTCCACATTCTTAGTTATATGTATGAAGTTGGTGCATATAACATTTTATTCAAAATACATCGTTCTAGTCTGACAAAAGCCTTACAGAAACTGAAAAATATCAATGTTGTACTATTTCTCTAAATATAGGATACCCAACAGGTTTCCGCTATTGATGGGGTATTCTTATAACTTTCTGTGGTACACCAGTATAGAGATCCTACTTCCTTCCTTTCCAGTTTGAAAATATGACTTATTAACATTTCAGAAGAAATAGTCTGCATTACAAATTTCTGGACCCCATAGAAAATTCGCTAGTTAGGTTTAGTTTATCAAACACCTACGAAAATAAATTAGCATGCCCCAACAATCAATTCAAATATTAAATCTGAACACACAATTGGTTCTATTTCCCTATTATTTATGATTTGCTCAATCGATTTCCTGAGTGCGCAATAACCAAAAGAGCTCTTTGTCTTTCCCTGTCTTTGTTTCAACTTTCAAGTAACTTTTTCTTGTGCTTGTAGGAATGAAAATAAATTCTTATTTATAGTAACTAAAAAACTAGTTAAAATTTTTGAAATTTCATGCTCTCGCAGCATTCTCGTTGCAACAGAGTATATTAGTTTTGTTCACCTAACGGTTGTCCGTCCTTCCGTTCTCGTCTCAATACTTCCCTTAGCTTCCATATACCTAAAATAAATTTGGTCAATCGGCGAGATATCTTAGAAAAATTCAGATAACGTCTTTGTCTGGTAATAGTGTATCCTGGTGCAAAAATGTATAAGATCGGGACAGTACTTCCCCTAACTCCCGGTTCCCGCTGCGGGTCGGGTGATAAGAATAACTCGCGGTAAGGCATGCCTGTCGTAAGAGGCGACTAAAATCCATATAATTCACTGCATTTGAAATAGACTTTGATCTAATAATAGGCTTAGCCATGTCAGAAGTAGTGCTATATTACTTAGCTTGAACTAAGTTTATAACACTTTAAATGTAATATGCATAACACTTAAAGAGGCACTTTAGTTCAAGCTACAAATGCCACCAGTCGGAGTTGGACTAGAAGTAGCCGAGGCTACAAGGCCCCTAACTCCCATATACCTAATATGAGAATTTTCACAATTCCGTGTATAACGGTCAATATGTAAGTTGTATTAGCAAAATTTAATTAACGTATAATCTTGAATATACTTTAGTTTGGTGGGAAAAATTAGTGAAATCGATGTACATTCCCACACCACTAATATCATGATTTGTCATCATGATGATTTGTCTTAGTTACATTGACTTTATGAGTATGTGACCTAAAGTAAAAGTTAATATGATGCCAAATATGATTGCAATCCATTCACAATTGCGTCAAATGACAAATGTTGAATTCTTCCGCAACAATTTTTAATATAAATTTGTGCCAGCACCTGAAAACATTTCCCCGTATTCGATCCTTGCACATTGCGAGAGTATAAAATGTTCGGCTACACCCGAACTTAGCGCGTTCTTACTTGTTTAGTCTAATTTTGTTTTAGGCAAAGTAAACGTTGCCTACATTTCTGCTGAATAGATTAAAAATACAACCAAAACAGTGTGCTAGATGAAGACTGCAGCATTTTTTGCTATGACTAAACTTTTTTTTTTAGTATTTAAAATCAGAATTTATTTGGAAACTATCGCATATATTTTTTAAATCAACTAAGTATGGCTTTAAAGTGCTCAATTCAATTTAATTTAAACAAAATTCTCTTCACTCCGAACAAATCACTCGTAGATGCAACTTCATCTTGCGCGTTTTAATAGATGTATAAAATCAGAGTTTGTAAGTTTTATGCCGAAATGAAATTGCGGACCATAAAAGTTTTACGGCATAGCTTTGGCTGCATTCATGCTTTAATTTTCCCTTTTTGTAAGAAGTTTTATCGTTGTCTTATATATATCAACTTTCCGCTCTCCACGCGTACGAATGTACGAAGTATAACGGCAATATGGCAGATCGGCACAGCCGTGTCAACCGAGCCATCAATCAGTACCACACGAAAGCATTGCTGACGCCAAGCAACTTACATTAGTGGCACTGTAAGGTGTTGCCTACTTTTAGGCGCACGAAAAGTGCAATACAATCCGCCACACTATATGCTACTGCCACCACACATAACCAAGGACGTTGTTGCTACAGGCGACTGACTGCACACGCGTTGACATTGTTCGGGTATTTGTAACGGTTGTTTTACATTGCGGCGATATTAGCACAATACTCGCACCATTGAAAATTTGTAGAATGCGCTTGCTCATTTTTATTTCATTTAATTAGAATTCATTGAAGATTAAGTCAAAGCTGCTGTCGACTGGAGTCACTCTCTCTCTTTCTCTCTCTCTTTCTCTCTCTCTGTGTGTGCGCGTGTGTGTGCGGAATGCTTATGGGGGGAAATTGAATTTTCCACTGCCACTTTTGTAGTAATTTTGCGGTTTGCAGCTCAAGGTTGTTGTTGGCGTCGCAGGCAGTCAAATGCGCGTGTTCAAGTAGAAAGCTGTGAAAGGTGGCGGCCCAAAGTTGCTAGTACTACAACAATACTGCGGCATACAATCGGCATCAAAGCAAATGGATAAAATCAATGCGATTTAATTGAAAAAGTTTGCCTTATTCTCACTCATTGTGTGGCGCACTTTCTGCTGAACTTTGCATTTGTACAGTTTGATGGGTATTTGTAAGTGCCCTAAATCGGCAACTTTTCTAAGTCAACAATTGAAGAACGAAGAAGGCGTACTCGCTTTGCACAAACACACACACACACACACACATATATATATATATATATATATACCAATGTTAGCAGTCATTATAAATTTGCACAAGCTCAAACTTCATTCATATATTTTATTTTTGTATGTGTGTGTATGAATGTATGTATGTATGTATTTAGAGTTTGTAATATTTTTGCTTTGAATCGCTTGCACGTCGGCTTTCCTCAACTCGTCGAATGTAATTTTCTTCCCACTTCAAATAGATATGTGATAACCGAACTTCTACAGTCAGATCTCCATAAGATAATCGTCTCGCCACAACATCTCTCCGCCGATCACATTAAAGTGTTCCTCTACCAAATATTGCGCGGTCTCAAGTATCTGCATTCGGCGCGCATACTCCATCGTGACATTAAGCCCGGCAATCTGCTGGTCAATTCGAATTGTGTGCTGAAAATATGTGATTTCGGTTTGGCGCGCGTCGAAGAGCCCGATCAGGCCAAACATATGACACAAGAGGTCGTCACACAATATTATCGTGCACCGGAAATTTTAATGGGCGCGCGCCATTATTCATCGGCGGTGGATGTTTGGTCGGTAGGTTGCATTTTCGGCGAACTGCTCGGTCGTCGCATTCTCTTTCAGGCACAGAATCCCGTACAACAGCTGGAGCTGATCACCGAACTGTTGGGCACACCATCTATGGAGGATATGCGTCACGCTTGCGATGGCGCCCGATCACATATGTTGCGTCGCGCACCCAAGCTGCCATCATTTTCGGCATTGTACACGCTCAGTTCGCATGCGACGCACGAGGCGGTGCATCTGCTGTGTCAAATGCTTGTCTTCGATCCGGTGAGTATTGCATTATATATATCGCGTTCTTTTCATTAATTTCAAATTTCTTTTCATTTAGGATAAGCGCATCACGGTGACAGATGCTCTGGCGCATCCCTATTTAGACGAGGGCCGTCTGCGCTACCACTCGTGCATGTGCAAATGCTGTTTCACTACCTCGGCCGGCATGCGTCAATATACGCCCGATTTTGAGCCATCAGCTGGTCAGCCATTCGATGATCTGTGGGAGCGTAAATTGACTTCGGTGCAGCAGGTTAAAGGTAAAGTTGAATTTAATATAGCTATGGAAATTGTGTAGACTAAAAAAATGTTTGTTAAGATATTTCAGAAAAATCTTGATTAAATTTGTTTTTGACGCTTAAATGTAGGCAATGCTTTATTATTTATTGCCGTAACTTCATTGTTAACACTATTTCTCTTTTAGTGCGTTATCTAGTGTATGGAATATACATACACACACAAAATGGTAGCTATATAATTGTTGCCTATATTTCAGAGCGAATTAGAAAAGAGGCGAAACGAAGTTTAATCAATAAATGACATCTAATATCTGATAAACAAATTTGTTATATTTTTATTTTACTATTTCGGAACTGAATAATAGTATTTAGAAATCTTGCATAAATTTATGCAAATATGGTTTGCTAATTTTATTTTTATATTACTTTGTTCTATTAAAAGAGGAAGATTTGCTGAGTTAACGTTAGCCATTTCAACGTTTTCATATTTTTTTTATTTTTTAAGAATCTGAACTGTATAAAGATATCATGGTTATATATCTTATATGAATGTACTACGCTCTTGTATAAATACGCTCTTTCTTATAATGTTTATTTATTTATTACACTTAACTAAATTTTTATATTATTTTACTTGCTTTATTTTAGTTTATTTGATTTTTATTCAATTTCATTTTTATTTCATTTTATTTCACTTTGTTTTCTATATAGTTTATTTGATTTTGCTTCATTTTGCTTTATTTTATTGTTATTTTATTTCATTATATCTTATTCTCCTTTTTTATGGTTTACTTTTATTTTTGTTTTTATTTTAATTTATTTTATTTAGCTATTATTTTAATTTGTTTTATTTTAATATGTTTTATTATATACTGTTTCATTTTATTATATTTAATTTAATTTTATTTTATTTTACTTTATTTTTGTATAAAATATTTTACTTTATGCTATTTGGTTTATTTATTATTATTTTTTTTTTTTGATTTAATTTAATATAATTTTTATTTTTTTAATTACTATAAATTTTTTCGCTTATGTCTCTTACAGAGGAAATGCACAAATTCATAGCGGAGCAACTGCAAACGGGACGTGTGCCACTTTGTATAAATCCGCAAAGTGCGGCCTTCAAAAGTTTTGCTAGGTAAGTGAAATTCCACGCCACAATTTTGCCACTAACAAAAATATAGAAAAATAACATCCAGTTGAAATTATACAAATTTGATAAAAAAAAAAAAACCTTAACAATCCTTTTTGGTTTTTATTTTAACACTCACATTGGTTTGCAACTTTTTTGGTTTTTGTTTCACGATTCGGTTTGACATTATTTTTTGAATGCCACATATTTTTTATTGATTTTATTTTAAAAAGTTTTAACACTTTATTTTTTATTTTTATATGTAAAGATTTTTTACGTATTAATATTTGTATATTTTATTTTAAATTTCTTTTCTATCACTTTCTTATGATTAACATGTTTAATTTTTTATTTATGCACATTTTTAATCTGATTTTTATTTTCATTTAGCCGGACGTGCACTCGTTAGTTGGATTTTTGGTTTCGTTTTGATTTGATTATTTAGGTTTTTTTCACACGTTTTTTTTATTTTATTTTATTTTTTATTTTTTTATATTTTTTTTAATTTTTTTTATTTTTAATTTTTTTTTATTTTTGATTTTTTTTCCATTTTTTATTTTACTTTTAATTTTTTTGCATTTTTTATTTTGCATTTTAATTTTTTATTTTGCCTTTTCATTTTTAATTTGTTTTTTTAAATTCTTAATTTCTAATTATTTTTTGCTTTAACTTTTTCTTATATTTTTATTTTGGCTCTCTCATTACTCATCCCATGACATTTTTTAACTACACTATTAACTAACACATGTATCTGCAAACATTTTTTTATTTGCCATTTTTTATTGATTAAAATTTATTATTTTGTTCTTTCCTTCGTAAACTACATTAAAATTTCTTGCGCATTTTTGGTGTAGCCACTATCTTGTGATATTTAGTCGAAATTTGTGCGTCCAAATTCTTCATGCATTCTTTGCTCACACTTCAAATCTGTTACCACTTTGTTCCAATTTCTACTTTTACACTGTGTTCTTTGTGTGTGTTGTCGCTCACAAGGTCACAGCTCATTTCATTTAATTTTCACTACTCTGCCACTACCACTACTACAACAACTGCAGCAGCCCATTCACCAATTCAAAAATTATTCTACCTTTTTTTTTTTGCTACCGATTTGTTATTTAATCATGCTTTCAAACGAATTCATAGTAAATTAATTCTTTAATTAATAAAAGTTTTATTAAAAATAAATTTATTGAATTTAATTACATTTGCGTTAAGCCAATGAGAATGAGATAATCTACTACTACTACTACTACTACTACTACTACTACTGCTACTACCAATTCATGCAACCACTGCTGCTGTTGCTGCTATTAGAGACGCATTTTGGTGCAACAGATGCCGTTATACAGTTACATATACAGCTGCAGCTACAATTAGGGAGAGAGAGAGAGAGAGAGAGGGGGATGGAAATAGAGAGTTAAATCTAAAACCGAAAATCGTAAAATGAATGAATAAAAATCCACAACAACAACAACAACATGCAGTTGCAAAATAAGAAGCCAATGTCATAAAGTGAAAAAACCACAACCAACAAGAATAAAAACAAAAATGAAAACGAAAACGAAAACGAAAACAAAAACCAGAAAAAGCAAAAAGCTTCCAAAAAGCTTGCAAATTGCAAACAAATGCTATATATATATGTATATATACAAATATATGTACAGTGTATATAACATGTAATTTAAATGTACTCCTCCCACATGCATTACATTACAGTTAAAGTTAAAGTTGAACGACATAGAGATAGCAATCGCACAATCACGCACAACTCAGCTCTATGCGCTCAGCCGTAAAGTATGCAATGCCGCGATTAACCATTTGCTACATAGCCGTACTTCAGCGTGATGTGCGTGTATTGATTGCGGCGAGATTTCATCAAAAAAATAATAAACTTTTAATTAAAAAAAAATCCAAAAAAACAATCTAAAAAAAATCAAATAGAAATAAAGAGATTGGACGCGTTCTATCACCTAAACCACATGAGTATGTTAGTTTGTGTATATATACATATATATAAATATGCATTGATTGCATTGTGCACACACACACAATTAAACAATCTTTAACTACATAGATGTGGTGATCAAGTTGCGAAATTGCGGAAAAAGCGAAGTGGGCGAAATGCCGTTGGCGTAACGGTAATGCAACAATTGAAGATGGATCGACGTCCAGAGCAACAACAACTTGAACTTGAAGTACCGTTTAGGTCTATTGTGGAAGAGTCGGCAGAGACGGAGATATGGGGGGCTAGTGCGAACATTGCCAGCACACCGCCATTTACCCAAGTGCCCAACTTCAATTCATTCGACTGTAGCACACCGCTAACGAATGAGGACAAGTCTGCACTGTTGGATTCGTCATTTTTAAAGCTGAATCTGAGCTCTTGCTGGGAGGGATCAGATGACAGCGAAACGGATAATGCCAATGAGACCATGGGTAGTGGTGACATGTGATTAACTCGCTTGCCACTCGTTTCGGTGTTTGCCGAAAATAACAACAACAAAGCGCCGCCAGTGCACCTCGGAGATCGAAAAAGCACAACAACAACATTGTTATATACGAATATCATTTGAAGCATTGACATTTCAGCTCAGCAAATTAGCAATGCGTTTGCTTGCCCTCTGTGAAACAACAAGCACAACAACAACAATTTTATTCAACCACTGTCTGTCTACATACAACAAATGAAATCTCTGAATTAGGTCTGTTAATATTTAATTCGTATTTAATTTTTTTCCACTACTTTTTGTTACTTTGTTATATATTTTCCGTTATTTAGCAAACACTTAAGCTATCATAACCTATTAATCCGTTAGACAGTTCAATTTACAACATATTACTGTTACAGATGCAGCATAGATGTATATGTCGGTATTATGTATATATGTATTATACTTGTGTAGTGTGTGTGTATGTATGTGTGTGGGTGTGTGTGTGTGGTGTTTAATTGTAGAAAGAGTTAAAACCGTTTTAGTTAGGGAGAATGGAAAATTACATAATATTTCAGCTCTACTTAGAAAAGTTACGTTGCTTATTAGATTTGTAAGTTTGAGATTTTTGAGATCAATTAGTGAATTTAGAATGTCTCAATGTTTATATATAGTCTTTGTATATATCGATTAAAGGATTTTGTTAGAGTTTTTACAAAAATTAGTGGACTGTTGCTTGAAGTTTCTAAGAAATATGGGCTTAAGCCGCCACCAAATGTATTTGTTATTAAAAAAACATACCTTTACTATGAACATAAAGTCTAGCTATAATATAATTATTTTGGAGAGCTGTCAAGTCAAGTCAAAACAAGTCAGTTATATCGTCAGCGATCGTACAGCTTATATTGAGTTTACTTCTATCATCTAGCAAGAGAGCGCTTAAAAATCTCGGCATAAGCTTCTTTCGGTCTGCTTCTTTCAAATAGATTCTTATTTCGGCCATGACATATTACATTCGGCAGGAATATCTTACAACCGTATTATTTCTTCAGGTTTTTATAACGAAAATCTTCGAAGGGAGCATAAATCTGACGAAAACTGGCAATATTGTTCGAGCGCGAAGGTAAATGTTGGCAGATTTGTTTTTGAAATCATAAAAATTTAATTTATAAAGTTAACAGCTTATTTTTACTGATCATGTAAATTTTGACGGACCCCGAAGCTGAAAGTAGGGCGCTTGTCTGAAATAAGGCGAGGTGGAAACATCTCCTTCTTTCTCCTCGACTTTTCAGCTTCCAGCAGAGGTATTTCAACCAAGTGTTCTCGGTCGTGGGAATCGGCGCCGAAACCCAACCTAACTTATGTAACTACATTGCCTAAAAATTGATATGAAATCCAGAGCTCAGAATATTGTTGCACATCTCTTAGAGTGCAAATCATGAGGCTCTCACTTGGAACTACTGAGAAGAACTCTTTAAAACAGAGGTCCTTGGTTATATTAGTTAGGTGTTCACTGAATTACTAATTGCAAATAAGGAAGTGTAACTTTATGCACTAGATCGACTAGTAAATCATTTCAAATTTGAAAGAGAAATTCGAGTGGGTCGATCTAAATAATAAACTCTCCATTCGCACGTTAGTGGAGTTGCCTTAATCGAAACGGTCGCGGATTTATATTGTGCCAAGGGCTATCAACCTGGCATTAATCCTCAAATTATTTGGCGAATTTTTCTGCCGCTACAACAGCAACAACGGATGAAGTCAGCATAAATGATACACAGCTAGTGTCAGAGCACAGGTTCTGTCGAGCAGATCATGTGAAGTTTCTTACTAGAAATTTTGTATGAGCATCTCTGGAGAGGCGTTGACGGAGTAAATTCAACATCATTGTTAGCAAACGATAACAGACATTTAAATATAAAGCTTGAACATAAAAACGTATGTGAAATGTAGAAACCGCTTGTATGTATGTGTATGCGTGAGTATATATATAGCGTATATATAGCTTTAGAGCTAACAAAAATGTCAATAAATATTGTTTTAGTACCTTTCGTTAAGTTATTTTACACCCTTTTAGTTTGTAATATATATGTAATTGGAAGCTAGGTTATATAAAAGCTGGAAAATAAGCTAATAATTGAAGAGAAAATTAGGCATAACATTAAATGCATACATATTTACAAAATTAACCACATGCTCGTTATACATATATAATACATAACACTATGTAAATCCTTATTTGTACAAATAATAGCACCGGTCACTTAGTTCTAATGGAAGATACATTCATACAACTCCTATAAACACCCAATCACAGCAACGCTATTAACTAAATCCAACAAGCTAACCAATCAACAGCAACAAACAATCCATATAACAACAAAAAAAAAAAAGAAAAAAGAAAAAACGCTGGCAAACACATATGTATGCTTGTGTAAGTGTGTATATATGTATGTATGTATGTATGTATATTTGTGTACTAAAAATTAGCCACTCAACGGTGAATAAAGCGAAAATGTATATTTTTAGTCATAAATAATACCATTATCGCCTACAAAACATACACACTAATACATACATATTGCATAGTATATGCTTGTTCCGCCGCATTCTAATATGATGTACTTTCAAAATTTACCGCTAACATGTATGTGTAACGTTTAACAGCAACAAAAAACATTCGTCAATTATCGCAATGCTACTAAATAAAATTGTGCAACAACAACACACCTTATTACTAACTACTGTAAACTATTGCTGCTGACAAGATGGCAAATGTGTTGTGTCTGTCAATCAAATTGTGCCGTTGCAAACGCGTCCTTGTCCAGTTGTATGTATGTATAATTATAAATATGAGCTACACACACGCCAGGAGAACATAAACTAAAATGCAGCAGTGATTATTAGTAGTTATTACATTATCTCCTTCTTAGCCCTTAACGAAAATCCAAACTAAACTCAACTAATCTTAACTAAACTAAATTGAAGTTTTATACATACTTATATTTGTTTTCATCATTGGTATTTTTCTAGTGAAAACTTGCCATCTCTCGCAATCATTTAGTTTAATATAATTTCATTGATTTTGTAGTTATGATTTAACATAGTTCACACTTTTGTATGTATGTTTGCAAATTTTCGTAGTTTTAGTTATATAAATTGTACCTAACACAATACTAACACTTGTGTGTGTGTGTGTGTGTGTGACACACACTTTATTTAATTTAGAAATTTTATTCATTTATCTACTTACTTAAAATACTTTCCAAATAAACACGCACAACTGGAGTTTTAATACTGATTATTTAACACACATACTAATTTAATATAATTTCGATGTACTCAAAGGGCTATACCACTCTAGAACTGCATAAAAAAGTAGCAACTTGAAAGCCTTTAAAGCTACCCAAGAGCCTTAAAATAAGAAACCACATCATATATAAGTTGAAAAAATTTTTAAAGTCCTGTATTTCAATAACTTTTCGGAGCGTATAAAAATAAAAATTTTTTGCATATGTTTTTTATTTATTCATGAAATAAATATACCTAAAGCTTTCTGAAGCTTTATGTATGTAAAATTTAAAAAATTATGGGAATTTGTTCAGTATTCTGTGACGTCTTTTGATTTTCAAATGAAAAAGAAAAATTGAATTTGTGACGTCAGTCTAGCAGGCAACCACTAACACAGCCGCCATTTTGTTTAAAATCTCAGAAAAATATTTCTATTAAAATTTAATTACATATTTTACAAAATTCCCAAAATTAATCTTCATATTTTTTGTTGCATTCTTGAAAAAGCTTGAAAAATGGCGTATTTTTTCGACGCTCTAGCGTGGTGTAGCCCTCCACCATGCTTTAGGAGGTCTTAATTTGATGTTTTTCCGTAAGTGCTTCCGAAGCATAGATATGTTAAATTGGCCACTAGCTTATTATATTCGTGTATATTCGTTTATAAACTATACTAATTTGATACAAATGAATTTTATCCACTTTTTACACATTATTAATGAAAAAATTCAAATTTTCGTGTTAGTATAGCCTTAATTTGAGGAGTTCTAGCAAAATTTTGCGCACCCTTTAGAGTTTAATTTGTAAATTTTTGGCTACAGTGAGTATGGGATGTTAATGTGTTTACTATAATCGACGAAGTGTCGATATCACAAATAGAAAATCAAAAATGTCATGTTCTTCCATATAATCAAATCACATTTCGGTACAATGAGCACAACTTTGAGCACGACATCCTCAATTGCAACTATATAAAAAAGTTTAGGTCGTTTTCTCTAAAATCAAATCGATAAATTTTACAAGAACGATACATCACTAAGTTCAAGGTATAGTCTTAAGTGTAGAGTGCAAAACATATCTTCAATATAAGGTTTTGTAAATGATTTATCCTTAGAAATTTCACGTTCAAATAGAAGTCAAACCAATACTGAAGAGAAAAAAGAGAAGAAATTAATATTCGAATTTATAATATAGTTTGGAGTGCTCAGCAAGCGATTATAAGGAGTAATAAAGTCGATTTTTCAGAATACCTAATGCAGTATCCAAACATAACATAAGTATCACAAAACATAGAAAGTACTTAGTAAGTAAATAGCTAAAACTTTCATTGGTTAATATAAAAATAATATATTAATAACATTAAGGTTATTATAACATAATAAGGTTATTTTAGTTGTGTGTTAATTTTTCAATACCTTACGAACTATAACCTAAAAAATCATCTTAGAGTACGTTTGTGAGGTTATGTAGGATTTCCTTTAATATTTTCAGAATTGTTGTGCGGGGGTCCTTTCACCCGAGAAGAAGAAAATGTTTTTATGTTATTTACTTTAGAATTAACTAATTGAAATTAATCTAAGTTAGCTCTTTTAGTGTCCACTAGACCACAGTGTTTTATATATGCGATCCCTACTGGTTGGCTTATGGGACGCAGTCAAACAGCTTCGGCTACAATTTTGATATGGAAAAGCTTTCCAAAATAGTTCATTAACAGATTCAAAGCTTTAATTTAATTTTTCTAGAATAGTATTAAAACGTATATGTTAGATGGGTCTAAGTTCTAATCTTTAATATTGTACTAAAAGCCTAGTTAACCACAAAAATGACTAGAAATCACAGATATTAATAGCAAAAGAATAGAAGCAATATGCTTTCTTGAACTTCCACCGATAGCATAACTTTTGTAAAAATTTCTCTAGAGGCAGAAATATAAATGTATTTTTACTGATTTTAAAAGTGCAGTGATTCTTTACAATGCATACATATAGACATGTTGAAGAGTGTTTTTTTTTTAATAGTCCAATTTATCGCCGAAGCCTATATTTAGGCGCCACGGTAAGCACTACATCAGCAGTCGTGATAATATGAATGAAAGAGAGTATATGTTTTTTAATAAAAACATATTTTTAATAAAAAAAAGGGCTTAGCAAGTGCGACAGTAGCTTTTTTATATAAATACAGAATATAAAAAAAAAAGTATTAAAATATGAGCAATAGAACCAGAGCTCATATTCATGCAAATTTTTGTATTAAAAAGGTTTGTTTTTTTTTTTAAACAGTTTGCACCACATTTTAAAAACATAACAAACTACATTTTGAAACATTTCCGTTATGTCGTAGAAGTTCTATACTATGCAATGTTTTGGTTGTTTTTGTATTTTTTGTTTTTTTTTTTTGTATTCATATGTATTAGTAGTAGTTATGTTGTGTTTTATTAGTTGCCTTTATTTCGGTTTTGTTTGTTTTTTGTTTATAAATTTTTTGTTGTTAAACAAAATGTACTGCACTACTTGAAATATATGAAGCGTTTGCTTATAATTTGTTTGTCTATTTTTGAATCTTCCTTTTTGCAGTTCAACGGTAGCGCATCCTTCCGAATTGCCGCCATCGCCGCACCAATGGGAATGACGGCAAAATGAGGCCATAGCCGCCTAAAAGTAGATACTAATTTGCTACAAATAATAAATAGAACAACAACAACAAAACAGCCAACTATACCACCCATCTTAACCAAATTCTTTTCATTTAACAAATTTAATTAATCTAAACAAAAGCAACAACAAAAGCAATGCTAATGATGCAGCAACAGATGCTGATGGGACAACAAGCAGCATAAAAATGGAAGTAAGATTAATTAGTGCGCAGCATGCAACAGCAGCAAATGAGAACCAGAGAGTGACAGCGACAAATATAATTATAATTATAATAAATTAATGTTAATAGACTCGTAATATTTAAGGATAAAGCAACGATTTTAATTTTTAAGTTGAATGTGAGCAAGCATGAGAGGAGTATTTAAGTTACAATGCAACTAAGAGGGATGCCACACTTTTGGGAAAGTGCTACAAAGCAAAACAACACAAACGAGGAACGGAGAATAGATGGGCAACTTCGCGCGATACGCGCTACTATTAGAAATATAATTGTAAATTAAATGGAATATCTAAGGCGACAGCATGACAAAGAAGAAGAAGAAGAAGAAGAAGAAGAACAAGAACAAGAACACGAGAAAAGGGAAGAAAAACACACTAATCATTCCATCACCACCGAATAAACACAAAATTAAGCAAAATACGAAATATTATAATACGAGCAGAGAACAAGATTCTGGCTTGTAGAAGACGAAACGAGACGAATAACGGGATAAGACGAGTGAACAGAACGTTTAGAGCAACACTAGTCGTTAGAGGGAGGCGGAAATATAAAAGAATTAACATAAAATGAAATATACAAATGTAGCAACAACATTTGAAGCGAACGCCAAAGCAGCACAGAGAGATTTGCCGAAGTAAGTAGCAGTACGAAGGCGCTGCTAACAGTTAAAAGGCTGCATAACGGTGAGTTAGGACAATCGTGCGGCCCGAAAAAAGCAGTAAAGGCGACTGGCGCCGACACAAAGGCTGCTGAAGGCGAAAAGTGCTGAGAGCAGCTACTTTGAAGACCTACAAGACTCAAGTACTCTAGCAAGCAGCAAAAAAAATGTTAAAGAATATAAAAAAGCAAATTGCATAATTCAAAGCTGATAAGATTATAAAGTGTTAAATTGTAAAAGTTTGAATGTGTGTGTACGACAAGAAAAAGGAAGAGGGGACAATGTAAAATGAAATAAATATAATACATACATGTGTGTAAAATGTAGCAAGGAAAAAAAAAAAAACAAAACAAAAACAAAAACTATTTAAAACATCTTAACAAAAAGTATTCACAACTACACGGATATGCATACATACTTAGAAGAGGGTCGCCAGGACCAAAAGAGCAATTAATACATAATAAATGTTGTAAGCAACAATAACAAATATTCGTATATACATAAATGCATGTATAGCACGTGACGAAGCAAGAAAGAAAGAAGCATAAAATGATAAATAAAAGTTTTCAAACAAAATTAATCAACAAAGAAAAGCAAGAAATTTCTCTCAATGTCCGTAACGAAAAGTAGTGTATGTATGTATTATTATGCAACAGCAATTATTATTATATAAACTATTACCAATTTAACAATGTAACGACTACAATTACACTTACGATTATGCATATTAAATAGTAATTATAATTAATGAACGTAATTAATTAATTAATGTAATTTGTTTGCCAAATTTACCTCAAAACAAAAAAGTAAAACACTTTTTTTTTAAATATTATACATAAAATAAATAAAAATAAATAATGTAAAGCATAAACATAAACACATGCGTACAAATATATGTACATACGCAGTGTGACACACACAAACAAGCATGCATTTCAAATACTTTGTGGCGGGAATTAAGACACGCCAAGGCGATACATGCGGCTTAAGACATATTTGCAATAAAATTTGAACAAGAAAGTATTGAAAATTGTTTATAAATATATGTGCGTAATGTATTTTTGTCAAAACATTCGATTATTTTGCACTATAATGAAGTGATTTGCTTGTTAGCGGTGCAGTAGGTCGACTTAAATGAAGGCCAACGCATAAAAAGTAAATTAAAATATAAAAGTGTTTGTATGTAAATTTGTAGCAGCAAATAAAAAAATACAATAATAAAATTAAAAGGTATGCAAAACTTAATTTCAATTACTTTGATTTCATATTGTAAAAGAAACTTCTCGGATTATTGCATACAATTTATGGCACATGCTTGCTTTATTAAAATAAAATTAAAAAAAAGACTAAAATTTTAAAAAAGCAAAAATTTACTTTTATAAGCATTATTGACAACCAATCGATTTTTTGCGAATTTTCAAAAATTATTTTTGCGAATTTCTTTTTTCTTTTTTTTCCTTTTTTTAACATTATATCACTCATTTTACAATCAACACTTTTACTAAAGATATTCTAACGAATAATATTGTTTTCTATACTTTTTTGCAAGGAAATTATACTTAAGTCAAGTATATTCATATCTTTTGCTATCAAATTCATTGCATAAGCTGGCATATTTTTTGTTGTTGTGTGCTGAAATAACTTGCAAACGCCTCAACTGTAAGTAAAATTTTCAAATATAATATATTTGTACGTATATTTTTTTAGCATATTGTGATTTTTCCTTTCTGTTCTTTTTCTTTTTTGATTAAAAATTACAAAATACAAACTGTATATATATATATAAATGACTAAAGTAACTTATAAATATTTGTGGGAAATTTTCATTTTCCATTTTGCATGCTACCAAAATAAGTAGCATTTAATTTAGTAAGTAACATTTTTCACAAAAACATAAAAAAAAATTATTTATTAATTTATAATTCCTTAATTTATAATTTTTTAATTTACAATTTTTTAAAATATTTCCTTCAATAATTTCTTGTTTAGTAATTGTAAATGTTTACAAATTCTCAGCAATATAAGAAACACTGCACATAGCTTATCAACAAATTTAGAATAAACTAAATACACTTCAGCTGTTAAAGCTTAAAAAATTTCTTAAAAAAATATTTAAAAAATTTTTCATTTTCATTTACAAACATTCTTTTAATAACTTATTAATTAGTAATTGCAAAATTTTACTAATCATTAGCAAAAAAATATCACTTAAAAGTGCAACATTTTAGTAAAGTCTTAAAATTTTTAAAGAATGTTGGTAAAACATCCTTTAAATATATATAATTAAATGATTAAATTATATTATATCTACTTCTAAAAGTTTTTTCATCAACATTTTTATTGAAATTGTAAATTATTGATATTTGAACACAAAAACTAACAACATGTATAATTAATATAAAAAGAAAACAATGTTTGGAAAATGAAAAAAAAAAAAATTTTTGTTAGATTTTCTAACTTTCAAATATGAATTAAACGCGGTTTTAAATTGCTTACTTATTGATTGTAATTAGTCATTGAGACACTCAAACTTTTGTATAATAAAAATATAATATAAACTGAATTGTAAATTATTGCAATTAAAAATTTAGAGATTGTACAGTTTTTAATGCCGTAAGCACAATATTTTTGGCACAAATATTTTGTCATTTTTATGGCATAATATTTAAAAGTTTCATACACAACAACAGCAATTTTTTGTATATAAAATATGAAATCGCAACAGCTTATTTGAAAATATGGAATTGATGATTTTGAAAACTTATTAAATAAAGTTATAAAATTTAAATTATTGCATAATAAAAAATTTTCTATCTTCAAAAATATAAAACTTAATTATTTCGAAAGATTTTTAAATACGATTAATTTGCCTACACAAATCAACAAATTGTTTTTTTTTTTTCAAAAATATAAAATTGTATTATTCCGAAATTATAGAAGACCATTTTTAAATTAAATTTTCTTAGCAACAATACAACGGCAACACCGCCAACAAATCATTTATATTTATATCGCAAGAATTTAATATTTTCCAATTGTAAATTATGCTGCCGAAAATTGCTTTACACACTTTGCTTTTTTCCAAAATAACAATTTTATTGTAATATAGTATAGCTCATACATACACTTATAAATGTATAACTATGTACAATTTTATATACGATTCTATGTTATGGCACGTATGTATCTGCTTTAAGTGTGTTTTATATGCAAATGAATAAAAGCGAGCGAAAATTATATAGAAAATTAGCATAAATTGAAAATTGTGCAAAATGGCATGCTTAAATATTTCAGGTATGCCCTGAATACTGTATACAGAATCCATATAAACTTACATAAACATAAAAAAAATATATGAAATTTGTAATTTTCGCCTTGTATTTGTAGTGTTTAGCGAAAATACAGACACACACACGCACTTGCGCGCCGAAATGATTTTTATAAAAAAAATTTCAAATTTCAATGTGTGCTTATATCAAGACTATAGCTACAACAAAAACAACTGCTTGAAATGGTGACAGCTATATAATTAGTAAAATGAAAATTCATTGAAGGCGCCTGCGCAGAAGCAACGCAGTTATTTCAATTTTTCTTTTAAGATTTAATTTAATTAGCATAAGTTTTAGCTACACTGCTTACTAAATGTGCATATTTAATTGTAGTGGCATATGTATATACATATATAATTGCATATAGACATACATATATATATTTTTGTATGAATTACTTAGTTATTATATAAAATAAGAAAACAAAAACATCATTAAGTAATTCAATAATTAGTTGATTACAATTTGAGCCTGTGGACTGATTTCAAATATTAATAAATCTTAGTTTTATGGATATTTTTGTTTATTGTTACAAATTATTTCTAACTTTTGTGGTTTATGCAATTTTTATTATTTATTATTAAAATTTTTTTTTTTTGTGTTTTTAGTTTTGTTTTCACAATTTGCTTACAAACATGACCTAGTTTTAAATTACTTAGACATTATTGCTAAAACAACAACATAAATATATGTTGCATTATCTCAAATCTTGCATAGACTTAAAACTCTATTACTAAAAAGAAAAAAAGTAAAAAGAAAAAGAAAAATGTATTTGTAAGCAAGAAATCTTTCAAACACTACCAAATTACATATATACTATTATAATTGTATTTACACTGTACTATTTACGATTTACGATTTACTATGTACTATTGACTGTTTGCTCTATTTGTTACTGCGCGAGCACATCATTCACCACCAGATGCATATATTATGTATTGTAATAACGATGCTTACACAATGTATGCATTGTATTTTCTTTTTAGTAACATCTTCTCTGTCGATTTTAAGCTTAGCAATGTAGTGCAAAGATTAATAATATTTAAAGAAAAACAAAACAAAAATTATGAAATGATTTTAAGCTGAAAAAAGTATTTTTTCGTAAACATCACCGTTATTGAAAACAACAATTTTCTTAATAAAAGATTCATGCAAATTTTTTACATTATACGCAAAGAAAAATCTTGTGTTTTTGCTTTTGACATGCGAATTTAGCACACATTTTGGATTCTAGGGTAGTGCGAATGTGACAAAAAAAATTTTTTTTTTTTAATTTTTTCACACAACACAAATCTACTAATATGAGAAAATTATAAAGCAGATTTATTAGTACAAAATTTATGCATACCTGACTCAAGGTAAGCTAAATTTGCGGAAAAAACGTCTATAGAAAGCTTAAATAAATGTATGAAAATCATCGATAAATAAATTGAAAAAAATTCTTTTTTAGTTATTTTCTCTACAGTATTGCTTCCATGTTTGTTTGGTAAAGAAAAATAATTTTTTTTAATAGTTTTTTTGTTTTTGATTAAATTATATTTTTTTTAAATATATTTTTTGATATAAAATATATATATTTGTCTTCATTGTTTATCATTATAATTTCCCTTTAGCATAAAATGTGTACATTAAATAAAAAATATACATAAATACATTTATTGTATTTACATTAAACAAGCTAATTTGCTTGAAATTGAATTATTTGCATTGTAAGTTTGTATGTAGAAAAAGAAACAAAATAACAAAGCCATGGCATTGCATTGCACCAGCATGGAAACCACACAAGGACACACTGCCCACACCCAGTTAAAATTGTTACGTTTGCCCACAAGCCAGTCACGCAGCTCAACACACGCATACAACACTCACACATACACACACCCATGCAACCGCATACACATATATACATACTCATTTAGGCACGCGCCCATTGGCGCCGCCAAAAGCGCTGAAAACTAGCAAAAAGTGTATGCTAAACAGCAGGGAGGAGGCGGAGCGCGATAGATTGGTTTGTGCAGCGTACAATTTCTAGCATTAACTCATTATTATTTACTAAATAGGCATATATATAATTATACATATATAGCACATATTTAATTGTATGTAACATTATACATTTTAAACGCTTCACAATGGCACCACGAACTCACACACATATACATAGACATATAATATAAATTTGCGATATTATGCGACATTTAAATATTTTGATACCCCCAAATATTTATTTACACACCTATGAATGTTGTCGTACGTTAAGTTTTCATCATCCACCATCCATAGCCAATTGTATGCACGTATTTAAATATGTTTAAAGCAAAAACTAAATAAATGAATAATTAAAAATTCACTAGCTACTTAAATTAAGACTGAACTCTAATGGAAACGAAATGCTTCACGGAAAGCGTATAAAATGCATTGTAAATTTAATTAAACGAAATATTATTATCTTTTTTTTTAATAACTACAAAACATCATTCAATAAATGTTTAATCTAGCTATTTCTACAAACATTTGCTTTGAAGATTCATCTCTCATTTGGTAAGAGAAAATAAAAATAAAATTATTTGCTAATAAAATTAAAATCCTTCATTAATATTTTGAGAAGGTTGTAGTAAAATTATTCAAATGAACATGAACTACAGTCATGTGCAAATCGTGAGTAACTTATTTTTCAAAATCGAATTAGGAGGTAAAGAATTTTAAAGCCAAAAAGTTTTCAAAATATTAAGACAGTTTCAAAGTGTAGCTTCTATAGTTTGCAAGCGCACAATTTGTGGTTCTTGACAAAATTTTGGAAATTATTTTCTTTGATGTTAATCATGATTATAACTGACTGACTGACTGTCAGCTTCACAATATTTCCAATATTTTTTAAATTGTTAAAAATTAAGACATATTAACAACAAAAAAAAAATTTCAGTTTAGAGCTCAATATATTAGATGATTTCAATACCGGTGCAATGCGTCTTAATAATAATTCAATTCTTCTAATAATATAATATTTTCAAATATTTGCATTCTATATATAACGAATTAAACGAAACACATATACACGTTCCCCCTTCAAATATACACATTTGTATTGTAAAGTTGTTGTGATCGAAAAACCATTGAAAATCAAAATTTTTTATTCTGTATATTCAAACATTAATCTATATCTGTTCTGGTTATATAGATCCCACTGTTTTGAGAACGTGCTAGTACTATCTTGCTGTCTTAATATATTGCACTTGACTGTAGAATTCTAAAAAATTTCGATTTTAGACTTTTTGAAAAGTTCCCTCAATCATAAAAATTTGTGTACAAAATATTGCTAAAGCTGGTGCAACATTTGCTGGGAAATTTATTGTTCGCAACATAATTAAATTTCAAAATCATATTGAAATCAGCAAAAGAATTTGTAATTGATTATTGCAACACGATGCTAAATATGATCGAAAATGTGCATCCCAATATTTAGCAATCTAAGCATGTTATTAATAACACTTTGGTGTTAATGATGTGTCACCTGAAATATTATAACTTGAAAATTATTCAAGGGGAGTATAATGCATCTAAAAGACGTGTTCAACGCCAGAAAATGAGCTTAATTTTAAGAAAAATGTATTGATTAAAGAAATTGTCTCAAAGGCAGCGCAACATGTTGCAGGAAACATTTTATTCAAAAATGTTGCAAAGCTTTTCTTTTTACAACACGTTGCTATAAAAGCATATGAGGAGTATCTAAAAATACAGCCAACATTGAATATTTATTTAAAAAAGTTTCACATTAATAGCTCTATACAATCTCGCTGGCAACATGCTCGAAAAAACTCCTTTAATATATCTAGCATTAACTAATCATCATTACTAAAAATTATAGAAATAAAATAATTGGTTAGTTTAAGCTTATCTGACTATCTGAAAAGAACATGCACAATTATACTTGTCCGGAATATTATGGTTTCTCATTTATATAAATGATTGGTCGATTATTTTAATGTTTCTATGAGAGTACAACATGTTGCTGTCGTAATTACTAAAATGTGTTTCCCAACATCTATTATATAAATGTTGCTAGAAAGGCTTTGAAACCAGAAATACATTATTATTATTGTTATTGCATTAAACTGTCAACAAGGTATTGCTAAAAATATTGTTATGTGTTTTAGGAAAAGTTTTTTGTGTATGGCAATATATGAGAATTTTCTAACAATTTTGGAAAAAATTACTTTACGAATATTTTAATAATTGATTCCAACCGGCTTTTCAAACTGTAGTTTTCGTGCATATATCTTCGTTCCTATGGGACAGCATGCTATATCTAATTTGTTTCAGTAAAAAAATTTTATGAAACCATTTCTTACTTATACCTTAACTCGATTTAAGCTACTTTTCTATACAACTGCATCACACCTCCATAGGTGTATGGAAAATTCCAAAAATTTTGAAGTCTATATACCATAATATATTCCTCATCTTTATCTATCGTAACTTTTTCTTAATCTTTCTTATTTTTTTTTTTTATATCCAACTTAATTTCTTTGTATGCCGCAAAAAGTATGTAAATAGTTTTCTACAAGTTATGCTATAGTTCAATTCAGACTTCCTGTTAGTTATAAGCCATACATTAGCTTAATTCATATGTTAAAATATTTTAGTTGTAGAAAAAAAAAATTTAATTATATGAAAAGCAACAAAAATAAATAAATATTCAACAATTATTTGTGTATCAAACTTTCACAGCGATCTCATAGCAAGGTGGCTCTGTTTGAGAAATGGCATTAAAATGGAATGAAAACCACATAGTCAAAATATAAGGAAACGATAAGGATTTCAAATTATTTTTTTATAAGTATTTCGTAAATTAATAATAAAAAAACATTATTAATGTAAGGAACCAACTGCTAAAAAAACTATTTAAAATATAAAATTTTGCTCTCAAAGTTTAAATTTAATGTTTCTCAGAGGAACACCTGCTAAAGTCAGATAAGTTGTTTTGTTAAAAGTAGAAATATATTATTTTCTTGTTTGTTAAAGCAATTTATTTTTTTGCTTAATTAATTTAATATTTTTTGTTAATAATTTTTTGTTTTATAAGTTGTAGTGCGTTTCTGCATTTGTTTTTCTCATTTCAGTTTGCTAAATGCGAACATTTCTCGCAGAGCCAATTTAAAACTTACAACATAATAGTTTTTTTTTTTCAATTCAATATACTTTTTCTTTATTATTTTTTATGCATTACAATTTATATAGCACACACAGTTCATTTGCACATACTTATATTTAATGCTACTTTTGCACCATTAGCACTTATTACAAACTGTACTTTTTATTCAATTAACATTTAAGTCTTCGATGCACAACTCATGAAGTATAATTAAAGGAGAGACGCAGTTTTGAAAAAAGCAAATATCACTCGTCATCAGCTGTCATCTGGCACCTGTCAGCTGTCAGCTGCCAGTTTATATAATTTTTTCCTGCTTAAAAATAAATTTAGAAAAAATATTAATAATAAATATACTCTTCAATATTCAAACCATAGCCAGTATAAGTTTCATCTCATTCATTATTCAATTACTTTAAAATTATTTCTGCCAAAAAAAATGTCGTTATACTCTTCGTTTTTTGTTTTTCAATAATTTTTGTACTTGATAAACGTGGTAAGATATAAATTAAAAAATTTTTATTTAAATTTTATTTACAGTGTTTAAGAGTGTATGTTTTTGACGTTCTTAAATAAAAGAAATTAATAAAAAATAATTTTGAAACAAAGATATGTTATCGGACAATTTTCTGGGCAAATATGCAAACATGGTAATAAAAACATACAAAATGTAATTTTTATTTATTTATAAAATGTTTTTATGCGGAATGAAAAATAGTTATACACATAATTCTCATTTTTGCTGTAATTGTTTCTTGCTTACTTCACTTATATTTAATGTAAGTTTATTTAAAAAAAAAAAATTAAAAAAACAAATTATTTCTTTCGCTGTTTAAGTCAATTTTATTTTTTCCAATATAATTCAATATTTTTTTTTTATTAGATTTATACTCCATATAAACCTTTCATTTATAAGACAGTTTCAATTAAGCAATCAGAAACCGAGAAAAATATATTTTTACTGAAAAAAAAAGTAAAAGAAAATAGTGTTCAAAAAGTTTTGTAATTTAATTATACTTACCGGCTAATTGAAAAAGTCGGTATCGACTCAGGGGGCCAATTCATAAAAGCTTAGCTTAAAACTGCTTCAAAACTTGATTTTCTTAAGTTCATTCACAAACGCAGAAAACACACATTTTCTACATACACACTCATAAATATGCATAAACAAACTGCGGGAACTTAATTTAAAATATTATTAATGTGCATAAGAAATATTGATGAATGATAAATGTATGTATATAATAATTTTCATAAACAAATTATGCATTGTATTCATTTATATGTACATAAAATATTTCCATTTAATTATTTTGTTAAAATATGTCATATGTAATCAACTATACATACATACATACATACATACATATATTTACATGAAAAAAAGCATCAAGTGACAGCATATATGTAAAACTGCATAGAGCAAAGCGATTTATTGCATTAAACGAACTCATACATATTCATAATCATAAGTCATTAAACAGTAAGTGTGAAAAATTCATAAAAAAAACATCATTACATATATAAATACAATATAATAATGTCAAAAAACGTATATGGTGCTTGCAACAACAAAAGAAAAACAAAAAACAAGTTCAATGCAAGCGTAAACTCATGTGTTTAAATATATAATATATAATAATATATAGTGATGTTATATAAAAATGCAATATATTTACACATATGCATATATTTATAAAATCACTACAAACTTATGTAAATCCATTTATATGTACATAATACACAAATATATGCAAGTGTGTGTAAATCAGTATTTTTTATTATATAATACACAAATAATACATAATACACAAATAATAGTATAAATAAATTCATAGTTTTAAGCTTTTCACACTTTGCTTTGATTATGTTTGCATTATTATTTTATTATTCTCAAAGCCACATTGTAATTAAGTTTTTTTGCGTTTCATTAACACATTGTAATTAAAGCTATTTGTGTGCGTGTTTGATTAATCAACATTGTAATCATGCATAAATTAATGATTTTTTTTACAGAGTTAAGTTGCGAATTTGTAGATAAGTCAATAAGGATGTCCTTACAAAACAGCACACATACACACACATATATACTACAGTATTGCAGTTGCACACAAGCACATAAAAAAATATATATATATAATATAATATATACATATGTGTTTCGTACACACACACATACACACACATTTGCACAAATCTCTAATGTCGCTAAATGTTCATAGAAACAACAAATACAAAATGATTTCCATAAGCATACATACATACATACAGTTATATAGTGTTAATTTTTATTTTATTAATAGAAGTACTTTATAGAAATATTATTATAATTACTATCATTACTATTATTTTTAATTATTTAATAAATGAAATATTTTTGATGTGAAATACACACCACATATATACACTTCATTTTGAAAGTAATAAGAATAAAACAAAATATTAAAAAAAATTGGAGCATCGTTTTTTATTTCATTTTTGCTTTCTATTTTCGATAAGTTGGTTCCTAGTACAAGTTTAAATATTATGTTGAGTCAACTTGTTTACACAAATGATGTGTGGGGTCAGTCTAATTAAATTATTTCTAATAATTTATCATCACTATACGCTGGAACGCTTTTATTAAAGAAAGGATCACTTTGTTCATTATAACATGAAATAAATCATTCTGCGCCTGATTGTATGCTACCTTTTTTCATTATATATTCAATAAGTCACAATCTTTAATACTTTCGGCAATTAAATTATTTAATGATGATATTAAATTATGAATTACATGTTGGGCAACAATGTTGCTAGCAATAACTACATTCTTTATTCTTTTAATTTTCATACATTTTTTCTATATATATTCTTTATTTTCATTTTTTCTTATTCTGTGGTTAATCTGCGTCAGGGTTCTTTGAAATTGGAATTAATTTTCACTTCAACCCTTTTTTCTAAACCAATTTTTATGAAATTACATGGCAAAAATCATATATTGTGCAACAGTGTTGCTAGCAACATGTATAACCATTTTTTTTTTCTTATTTATTTCTATTATTCTGGGGTTAAACTGTATCAGCATTCTTTAAAATTGGCATTAATTATCATTAAAACGTCTTTTCTAAAACAATTTTTATGAAATTACATTGCAAAAAATAATGTGTAAAAATGTTACTAGCAACATGTATATGCAATTTCTTTTTTATTATTCTGTGGTTATTCTGCGTTAGGATTCTTTAAAATTTGAATTTATTTACATTTCAACCCACTTTTCTATACATACTGCGTCTGAAAAATTATAAAGGTTCAACCCCAGGTATCGGTAGCAAAATCAGGGAATCAATTCATTTCGATTCCATCAAATTTAATTACATCTTAATGCCCAATTGCTTCAGATTTCTAATTCCGAATTCCATAAATCAACATTTTCATTCAAATAATTTCTGCCATGTGAAGTTGCCAAAGGAATGTTGCCAGCAACATGTTTCTTGAACATATATCTAGTGTTCTGTGTTATTTAAAAATTTTAATAGAATTTTAGTGTTCTTATCATAGCATATTTTAGCAATGTTGCTAACAGCTTGTTAAATTTTTTTAGGATATATATATTGCAGGTAGTGCGGCGATATACTGTTTTATATTAGAAATTTCGAAAATGTCGTGCAGAATGTGGATTTAAGAGTTTTGGAGATTTTAAACATTTTTATAAAAAGTCAGTGATTCTACAATAAACATTTTTAATATAGCCTCCAAGCTCAGAGAGGTAGTTGCTTGTAGAAATTCGTTTGCAACATGTTTTCAAATCTATCAACATTTAACATATCCATGATGAATACCTGCCTGAATTTCCAGAACACCATAATAGAACCATTTAAGCCTCTGCCTCACTCTATGCCAATAATAACTACGAATAAGCTTTTAATTTCGTTGAAATATTGAATGTTGCTCATTCAAAATTATTGATGGCTTGCGTAGTAATCTAGCAACATTCCCAAAATAAAGGTCGAAGGTATACACATTCAATTTCAAATTGAATGATATACCTTGCATATACACTTACCAATCGCACCGTTTTGTTGCCGAAGAAATAAGTTAATTTTACATAGATAGTTGTAATTTTCTGAAAAATAATAATAATAAAGTAAAAATACGATCTTCGGAGCAATATGTTGCTGATGGAAATTAACTTGCAACATGTTTCCGTAACACTCCAAATGTAAAGTGAACAAGTTTAGCAACCTTTTGAATTGCCAAAACATAAAACATAGGGACGCTTGAGTTCCCTACCTTCCTCTTTACTGCAAATCAGCAAAATAAGCTTATAATTTCGGTTTTGTTTGTTTCAAATGTTGTCGAAACATTTAAAAGGTTGAATACACATTTATAGTAAAGGAAACACACTTGAAAAACAATGAAATGTCAAGATCACCAAATGAGGTATTAAATTCTTTTTATCAATAATTATTTTGAGTATAATCTTTTTAATAGAAATTAAAAAAAATTTTTTTTGGAAATCTTTCTGTAAAAAAATTTTTCAAAACAATATTTTTTATTAAAAAAGCTTTCGTATTAAAAAAATAACCCTTTACTTACTCAACTTACACAAAGAATTCACAATATAATTAATGCCACCAATGTATTCTATAGTATATACAAGATAATACGCAAAATGTTTATTCCTCAAACTTCAAATCTTGCGAACAAAATGTTGTATTTAATGTGTAACTGTTTAAGAAAGCAAAAAATAAAGCTTGTCTGCTGTAATTATAATTATGAAATGTAATTACTGATATGTACTGTGTGTAATTTATGTAAAAACGTGGTAAATAAATTATAACTGCACAGGTATTTTAAAACTTTGTCATACATACATACACATACATGTATATTCAAAGTAATTATATAAATTAATTATAAAACATAAACCGATATGACAATATTACATACTAATTTTCCAAAGTAGCGAAGACTTACAAGTAAATGTATAAATATGAAACTTAATAAAATATTCTATAGTGTTGTAATAGGTAATAAATCAAGTAAAATGTAATGGAACACAGGTGAATTTCAATAAAACACACAAACAACAAAAACAAATACAGGTATTTGCCGACTTTTCAATTCTCAATTGCATTAAGTACTAATTTATTAAGCATATTTTATACCGATTTATTTAGAAACTAAATGTAGACGCAATAAGTAACAGTAAATACAGCAAAAATAAATTATAAATAAACTTAGAATTGTGTATTTTAAAATAAATTGATGAAGAAAATATTAAGGAGTATTTGAATGGAAGAAAAAATAAAACACCCTAACATACTGCTAGTAAACAATTTCCAGTGACAACAACAACAACAACAGCAACTCAACTAATTATTAATTATGCATAAATGTGAATGTAAATGTAGAGAATTACAAAGTTATTTAGCAACAAAAACCGAAAACATGTATCGTATATACATATATAAAAGTAGGCGTGTTTAAAAATGTATGCACCACTAAATTGCATTGTAAACGTGGGTTAAGAATATTGAAGTTTTTTTAGCAACAAAATTAGCTGAAAATACTACGCAAGCAAGTCCTTGTAGCATACAAAATATATTTAAATTTATAAACAACCATGTAAAATTCCAATTAAACACAATAATATTATAATTATTATAATATATATTAGTATATTAATAAATATTTATATGTGTCTGTATAATAGTGGTTGGAAATATCGATAAAAATAAAATGGTGCAGCTAAAAACTTAGGTGAAAACATACTGACATGTATAAAACTAAAGATAGTAATAACACAATATGAAAATTATAATTTCTTTAGCAAAATATATTTCAATGTGACATCATTACCAAAGCGAAGTACCAAAGCGATTTTGAAACAATATTTCCAATACAGTATAATTTTGCTTCATTTAAGGCCTAAATTTACTGTTAAACAGCCTCAAATAATCTTCTCTAGAAATATGCTTAAGGTGTATTGAATATATTTTATTATAAAATAAGTGATTTAATAAATAAATTCCATTAACCTTCAATTGCAAATTAATATTTCAATAAAAATTTTAGTCAACGCGGTATTTTAAAATATGTGGCAACACTAAAGCCATTTAGAGAAACTAGGCAGTACATGAAAGATGCATTTTCGAAGATATTATCTAAGCCGAGCTGCGATTAGTCATGGATCAAACTATTAGTCAAAGATCAAATTAAATTGATTGAATTAATAATCAAATAATTACATAAATTTAACTCGGGCAAAACTTGAGGCGCAAACATGTTTTAAAAGCAAAAAAAGATAATCGCAAAACATTTAGAGCGTTATTTTTTTAGAGAATAATTGTCAATCAACAACCTTGACCTTGGTTGACCTTGTCAAATGTTATATCTCATACAAAACTGTGTGAGGAGGTGTGCTCAACGCAATGCTCTCATACCCGAAAAATCCAACGATTTTAATGGTACTCTCAATAACACAAAACTGAGCATAATTATTAATATTTATTAAATGAATTGCCGAATTTTTGACAGCTGCACTGGATTCCGGGAAATAGGTTTAAATCCTCGTACCTATATATTTATCGATTCACATCGACCTCATACAATAATGATTGACCGGACCACAAATTTAAATTATGTATATATATATATATATATATATTTTTGAGTAAATATATTAATCGGTAAATATATTATCATGTACTATAATTAAAATTACCTTCAAATGTCATGGGAATGTCATTTTCATAATAAGTCATTAACGTCATTAGGTCGAAGGATAGAAAATCTATATAAAATGGATTGCTGATAGCTATTCCGGGTTATTAAAATAATTTTGAGTATTTATTTGTTTATTTTTTCCTAAATTTGCCTCAAAATCAAAATTTGTGGTCAATTATCCGACTGACCCCCTCTTAGAGCCCGATAAAAAATACTTTACAATTGAAATAAATGTTTGAAACAATTTGAAACAAATGTTTCAATTTGAAGTTTGTGCTCCAAAGGTATTGGATAATATCTGCTTAACGACTTTGAATGTTATAATGTGTCGAAAATTAATGCAAAAGGAACGAAAACAGAATTGAAAGCATTTACAACAGAAACAGAAACAGAAAATATGCTGTAGCAGATAATTAAACATGATTGATACTTCGCCGTACAGTACGAAAAAATAACGGTACTGGCAACTACTCACAATTGCCGCTATGAAGTGCTTTTGCAAACTAAAATTGAAATTCAGTTGTCACATTAAAAAAACCAATTTCAAGAAATATAGAAGTATAAAAGAATAAAAGTATCTCTGCACCCTATCGTCGATATTTTTTCTGTTTAAGTTGGTATCTTTATCTGTTGGAAAAGTATCGCTGATAGAGCGATTTACGACTTCAGAAATTTATTTGATATCTTTGTTAATTGATTCTTAGACTATTAATAAAAATAATTATAGTAAGTACTAATTAGCCAACACTGTAAACCTCTTTTTTCATTATGTCAAGGAAGCTTTAAAAGCAAATTGGAAGATTCATAAAAAGTTTATTAGCGTTCAAGTAGAGCTTAAATACTAGCGTAGATTTAGCGTAGTATTTATTGAAATTAAAAAATATCTACAAGTGTATTAAAAATTTATTATTTCAACTTTTACCAAATTTTAACAAAGAAATATTTCAAAAAAAAATTTAAATAAATGGAACCCATATAAAAATGCCAGCAACCCTTTAGTATTAAAATATAAATCACTAACATTCAAATAAAGTAATTGGTACATACATATTTATATCGTATAAAAACATACTTATAGAAAAGAAAAACATTGTGCTCAGGTTGAAAAAATTATTATAATGAAAAAATAAGAAATCATCAAACCAAATCAAGTAATCTCTCTATGTATCATGTGTATGTAAATAGCTATGTGTCTGTACCTATGTATGTATATTGTAACTGTATGTATGTATATGATTGTACTGTATTTGGAATATTCAGCAGCAATTACAGGTGATTTCATTAAAGGCAACTTACACATGATTAATAATGACGGAAAAATATATTAAAAAACATAAAGTAAAATATAAAACCACAAAATTTATAATGCAATAAATATATATATTATATATATGTGTATTCATAGAAGGCAATCCAAAAAATTGCTTATTAAATTCCGCAATCGATGGGTATTGAGTAAAGGGAGATTTATTGTGATTTTACACTTGATATAATCCTAGTAATGAATACTAACAGCATGCTCTTATGTACACATACATACCTGCATGTATGTAATTAATACATGTACTTGCACATAGTGAATATATACAAACATACATTGTGAAATGAAAAGAAAAAATAAGGAATGAAGAAATTCTATAAATACAAAAACTTAATTGCAAAAATTAACCAAAATTAATAATTGGTTAACTGTAATAATTAAAAACACACATAACGGTAGTTGAAAAAATCGTACAATTTGTAACTGGCAGCTCGATGTTTAATTAGAGTAGAAGTTATAACAGAAAACTACACACATAATTAATACCTAAGCAAATATTATATATATTCACATGGTTATAAGCAGTTAATCAGCGTGAGAGCGCCAGTTGCTCTCTATTTATAATTCATAATTCAGATTTCAGTTGGAGTGAACTGCCAAAAGTAATGTTTTATTTAAGTGGCATTGATTTCTTAATTTTTTTGATGTTTTGTATTGTTAATTCAGTTGATTCAAGTTCATAAAACTTTACGTTTCTATAACTTAATCGCCAGATCAATGCAATTGAATGAATTAACATGTTTATCTACTCAGTTTAGCAGGATTTTTCCATAAAAACCTACCTACAGTACCTCCTCAATAATTAGATTGAAACTGAGAAAAGAAAATTTCTCTGTGCAACTCTGATTTTCCGTTCATTTGAACACGAATTCCAAAAAGAAATGGGCATTTATTTATTTCTACTAAGCAATATAGTTGTTACGTTAAATAATACGATTAACATACATTTGGAAATTCCACAGTTCCAATAAAGGTACATAAAGATCAGTGGATCAGAAAGGTCACAAGAAGCAGTAACGCAAGAAAACAGTTCATTATGGTAAATTAAAATGAAATTGGGAGAATTTGTTTACACCATATGCATCTCAAAGGAACGCGTAAGTCAGATCATTCTCTAATTTTTACGAATGAAAAGTCTTTGAGCGCATGGGTGTCGCGCTCCTAGAACATCGATCAAAAGGACAAACGAGTTCGATTTTCAAAAGACAACCTGGCAGTGAATAAACGCATTAACATCGAGTTTATGCGCCGATTTGTGTCACAGGATACGACATTATATACTTGATTCCAATCGGCAATCCGCTGAATGAAAGTTTTCCTGTGAAAGTCGTCCAAAGCGCCCAAAAACACAACAGACAAGGTTTTAGCCAGTATTTTTAGTATTCACATGGAAGTATTTTCATTAACTATATTGAACATATTATAGTAAAACAATCCATGAACAATAGTATCGTGCGTTAGTCTATCAATTGGATGTCGAATTCAAAGTTAGGCCGCATTTTTACACCAAAGACTTTTCAGCCCATTTAGTTTAGAAGTCAGTCATTTCATAGAAGAATGGATACCTCGTTGTAATTGTTCTATAAGTGCTCAAAAATGACTATGTTTTAGAACCACAAAATTGAATTCTGTATATGGGTCTAACATTTAGATCATAACATCGATATATAACCACTTTGCTTGCCAAAAGTGAGTACAGTGACGAATCGAATAATCCACTGACTTAAAACCATTAATGGGTCCAATATAGATGCAATAATAAAATTATAACTTTTTACTACTTTCGTAACAAATAATGAAACTAAAATTCTAAGACGCATTGAATAAATAAGATCAGTACATTATTAAAACTTATTAAGTCGATATAATAGTCGATCATTGTAATCTGGAACAATTGTTAAGGAAAGTTCTTTTAGCTTTTTTTTTAAAGTGTTTTTCAGAAAAGTTTCATATGCCTCTTTGGATATTTTAAAGAATATATAAATTGTTAGAGATACCTTTTGGAGCTTCAAATTGCTTACAAAAGTAATTTCATCTTCCCTTTTTTAAGCATATGTATTTTTTCCAGCACGAGTAATTATAATGCCAATTGCACTAGAATATATGGAACTTTACAAATGCTTCAATGTTAAATAAAATAATCCAAAAATTAACCAAAACACACACATACTCATACATAATATATGTAAAATTTGATTGATTAAAAAATCAAAAATTAATTGAACATGTTTAACAAAAGGCTGTTTGTAGAAATTGTGAGAGTTTTACTATGTAGAACGCATTTAAATGCATAAACAGTATAGGCATACATAACAGAGGACATTAATTTTGAAAAAAAAGAATAAAAATAATATTTTATATGTGAAATAATATGTGTTTTACTCAATTACTAAGAATACAAGTAAAGTTCAAGCAAATCATAGGATTTTGGTATTAAATTTGGTGGCAACGACGCCAGTTGAGCGTACGACGTTCATACAATTTGAAAAGAGAAAACAAAAGAATAATGAAAGTTAAAAAGAAAACCACTTTGTGATTGCTTAAAAGTAAAATGTTCAATAAACTTAAATTTGCCAAATAGAAAGCAAGAAAACAGAAAAGAATTTTAGAAATACCAATAAATGTACTCAATAGTGTATGTTTGTATTTTCGTACAGCTATGTGTAAAATTTAGAAAATATTGCTATTCAAAGTGAGTATACAAAACCTAATTCATATAATAATCACAAGCAAATCTCAATTACATACACACATAAAGCATATGTACTTCCCACACACACACCCTCTCATTATAATTATTAACAAAAATAACAAAAACAAGGTAGTAGAAACAAGCGTAGTTAACAATATTCAATAGTAAAAGTAATAAAAATAAAAATTAAAAATTGAAACAAGTAAATTTAATAAAAAATTAAAGTAAATATAAACTAATTATACAAATACTTAACGAAAACTTAACTTTATTAAGAAGATGTGAAAAAAAGCACAAATATCTATAAAAAATATGTAAACATTATACTCAAAAAGTGATTGAAAATTTTCAAAAATAATTATAAATACAAAAATGTCTATTAAATTACCATATTTCATTATTACAAACAAGAAATAAGAAAAGTTTTTGAAGAAATCTTGCAAAATTTTACTCCTAAATATGTAAAAAAATTAATTGTATTACATAACAAGCTTTACTTGTGTGCATGTGTATACTAAAGATGATCAAAATAACAAATTATTAAAAACAAGCAACTGAAATACAAATGCAAGGCGATAAAGGGTTATTCATTATGGTGGATACAAGGAAAAAAATTTGGTATGATATTGTCAGCACCGAAATAATACTTTTTTACTAAGCTAACAAAAAAAAATTTGTGTACACATGCTTCTTGGGAAAGCTAAGAAAAATATTGCGAAAAAAATATGAAAAGAAAATTTTTTTTATAAAAAATTTTTAATTAAAAAAACTTTTTAATTTTTTTTTATTATTTCTATATTTTTATTATTATTTTATTATTTATTATTTTATAAAAATTTTAATTAAAAAAACTTTTTAATTAAAAAAATTTTAATTGCTGATTTTTTGTTACATTTATTGTGCACGCAAATATTTTGCAATTAAATTACTCACATATATACATATGTACTATAAAAGCATATGAACTTTCAAAGTAATTTGTTACCCAAAAAAAATAATGAAACATCTAATCATCTACATACATACATATACACATACATAAAAAAAATTCATGTCAAATAAAAAAGTTTCGTTTTCATACCAAAAATATACACACACATTACAACATTTACTCACAATTGTATTATATAAAAACAAATTAATTTAAAGTAAAACAAAAACTTTAAAACTGCACAAAACAAATTTCGAATTAGAAACCACTATTTGGCAAACAATCTCTGACACTAATTGTGTGGCTAATTAATGTGTAAATATATGTAAATTATTTCAAAAGTACTTAGAATTACAAAAAAATGTAATTAATTAACTAAAAATACTGAATTGCAATTTTTGCTTAAAAGCAAACAAAATATTTAAATGAAGTATATGCAAGTGTAAAAAGTAAAATAGAAAAAGCTGAAAATTTAATGAGAAGAAAAACAACAAAAACAGCAACTAAGCAAATCGTGCATCTCTGTATTTATATGTATTTACTAATTAACTGAATTACTTACTACATACATACATACTTACAAGCATAATTCCAAGTTCTAACTAATTAATGCAAATGCATATAAGAAAACAACAAAGAAATTAATAAATAAATTTACAACTATTTCGAAAGTAGATGTGCTAATTATTAATAGACTATATGTAAAATTTTATTTTCACTACGTTTTATTTGAAATTAGATGTGAAAATATTAGGCGCGCTGTTTTTGTTCTTCTTTTAAAGCTACTCAAGCGTATATATTTCAAGCAATTGCTTCTTGGAAATGTAAAAATAATACACATTTATTGACTATACACGTACACACGTATATATAAAGTATATATATACGTATACTAAAATATTATTTTGTTTACATTTACTCTTAAATATTATAATTAATTAGACGTACTAATGGAAAAAATTAATATAAAATTTAAATAAAAAACGAAAACAAAAACCAAAACAAAATGAAGAACAAACATTAATAAAAGAAATACAAAAAAAGAATAATAATAATGCTTTCAACTGAATAAAAGTTCTTTGGAAATTATTATGCAACATATGCAAGGTTTTTATTTTTGGTATGGGGTAGATGGCGCCTTGAGCGGTTTGTGTTGGTTTAAGATTACAACGGGTGTTTCAGCAACACATTTTGCTTATTCGTATTTTTACCAATCCACAAACCTTAATGTGGTCTATATCAGTAAAACCGAAGAAGTTCTACCGACTATAAGCCAGTCATATACAGCAAGTTCAAACAACTACCCTCTGCTCTCTATTGACCTGGCCCCAGAAGGACATTACATTTCGTAACGCCACATTCTGCTGTAACTAATTAAACTTACAAGCAATCTCTGTTTCAATTTTCAATCGTGAGCTTATAAACTAAACTCTTTCACATATTTCTCTGGTACAACGTTTTATGGACTATCTCCATGTCGTTAACCGTAGAGATGTTGCCATATATCCTGTTATATGGACCGTTACCAAAAGAAGCTGATTGTACATGTCAAAGGTAAGGGAACATGTCATAAAATGGCGTCCAGTAAGCTGAATTATATTTATTTAAGAATCCCGCTTTGCAGGCCATCGAATCGATCTCTCTTTAGATTGAGTGTATCAAGCTAAGATCCCAATAATGGCAAATGTTTTCAATAGGCTAAGACCTCCTTACTAACTCGGTTTATTGACCTGAAATTTAGAAGCAATTATTCCCCTTTCCCTTATCCGAGTGGTATGCCTGACATTACTTAGTTGTCAGAGACTTCTGGGCAATAATGTTTTCAAAATTTCTTTTATTCCATTCTATTACAATTTTTAATAGAATTTCTCTAGAAGCTTTTAAAGTATTGCAAAAAAAAATTTCCCGAGAATAAGGTCATAAAAAAGCGGTCTACGATTCGTCTACCCAACGATGATAATAGTGGGAAAGTAATGAAACATATTTTCAAGGCATTCATGTTAACATTATAGAAATAGCAGAGACTTTTAAAATCTTTACATATCGAACTAACATGACTTAGTTGATGTTTTTAGATATGGAAAGCATATAATAGGGATAATTACCCTTGAACCACAAACGAAAATTATCCATAAACATCATCGTTTGCCAGGTTTCGCTCTCCTGTGTATTATTTTCCTGTTTATGAAACGCAAAGATGAAAAAATGTGGCTTATTGACTCAACTTTATGCGTGATATAAACCTGAAAATGCTGTTATTTTAATGTTAAAATTAAATGTTAAAATTAAAATTTTTTCTTAAGGGCTTAGACCATTGAGTTTAGGATTGCTGACCAATCTTCTTAACAGGCTTTGGCGAATTTTCGCAGATGGTGTGGCAGGTATGGTATGTGGTGATGGCAGACTTATTGCCATTGAACAATTTGTATATGAGAGGCTAAGACCATGCAGCCTTATAAGTATTCAGGCTTAATTTACTAAGCTACCTACCTACCTACCTAAGGCTATTTGGTATAGTGGTCTATAATGATAACATTGATGTAGTCCTTACTAGAAAATAATCTAAAAGTTCCTGATTCGCACAACTTGCAGAACTGATGCGATATCTCGAAGAGTAGAATTTAATATTTAGGTTACTTGGTTCGGCGTTACACACAAATGGAAGAGAGGCTTGCAACAGATACTTCACTGAATATCTACAATCCAAAGAGTTTACTCCACTATCCGTAATATCAATATTTGTGCTAGTATACATATAAGTTTAGTAAATCCCAAAAAATCACAGACCCGCTAGAAAGGTCATGTTGTTTTAAATGAAAAACAAGTTTTTTCGCAAAATGCGATTTTATTATTCAACAAACTTGTCAGGCATGGCAGTCTGTCAACTTGTCGAGATCATTTTTGTGGTACGATTTATCTTTTGTTTCAAAATAGTCCACAATTTCGACGATCACATTTTCATTGTCGCTGAATCCCTTACCAACAAGCATTTTCTATAGGCCTGAGAACAGTAAAAGGTTGCTGAAAGTTAGATCGGGAGAATACAGAGCATGCGGAAGCAATTTGAGTCCCAATTCATACCAAATTTCGATCGTTTTGAGTCATTTGTGACTGTACAGTTGGTAAAGTCGGCCGACACCCACTGTGCTTAGAGCTTTGGCCAACAAAAAAGTGTTGAGGAATGATGTTGATAATTTTAGAATTGCGATCGAATTTTTCGATCAACTTCACTTAATGATCATCCAAATTCATTTTGCGGAATTTTTCGATGTTTTTTTTCGTAGCTGACTTTTTTGGACTACCATTGGGATTACAGTTTTCGGTGCCAGTAAAGTAATTGTGCGTCAGCTGACATACCCTTTGAAGGTTAGATTTAACTACAAAACATGTGAATTCAATTCTAGCGACGCCATTTCATAGAATAAATACAACCTTGTTAGCCTACCGTTAAATTAGTAAGTAACAAATGTCAAAAAATAGTAAATGGGAGGTAGTATTTATTGAAAACATAATACAGTACCCAAGAAAAAATTTCAACTGAGCGGCTTCCAATAATTGTAGCTTACACACGTTAGATGGTTAGTACTACTTCATCGGTTTGTGGGCTGGAACTTACAGTGACTTTAAGATTTGTTGTCGGGATCACTTATCTATGGTTTATTACTAACTCCTGTAATTAATGGCGTAACTTGTAAGTACTTAGCATTTAATCAAAAGCTGTTGTGTTCACATAACCTAACTGAGAAGTATTCTGTCAAACAAAGCTTAGCTTAATTTTGACAAATAAAACGACGAGTCCATTACTTTACCTACCACTCATACAATTCGAGAATTTTGGTTTGTGATCTAACCCGAACTTGCTTGACTTCTCATTAACTAGATCTATTCGCAGAATTTTGGATATAGTTTATTGCTATCTTATGTAATTTTACCATAGTATTTTATTTCTAGTTTCTAAGGTATTTCGTAGTCTAGATCGTAATCGGTACCAAATCTTATTCGTACTCGTTCTCGGAAAAAGCGCACAAATCTTGCCTATTTTAATTCTGTTTCCGAATTCATTCATTCAGGAATAACATTTCCCAGGAAGTGTTGATGCAGTTGTAATAACAACAATGTTGGATCTGAAATATTTCGATCGATACGGCCAATTAACTTGAACATCAATTTGCCAACTCTATTCTGGACTCTGGACACTAATTATAGCATTAGTCATCCAAAAATTAATACACAATGGAGCAGACTTTTTGTTGTAATTTATTCGTATGTATGTATGTATTTAAGTTACCAATTAAGAAAATAGAATTATTCATTCACTTACAGTTATTCAAATAATCGCATATGAACGTTTGTATGTTTTCGAGAAATTTAATTTCGAGTTATATGTATTTCACAATATGTATATATGTATGTATGTAATACATTTTTTTTTTCATTTTTGTATTCAATTTACTTGAAGTATATAGCTAAATATAATTTGCAGCCTTACCGCCGTCAGTCTAAGTTTTTGAAAAAGCATAAAACTCATTCGTGTGCACATATATACATGCGCATTTGTATGAGCGTATATGCAAATGCACATATCTAAAAATATGTATGTATGTATAACAGCATTTAATATGCAAAACTTAATTAAAATACATTTCAAATACTTATGCAAAAGCCTTATCAACTATGTTTTGTCGAAAACTACAAAATTTTAGCGAATGGCCGACAATCGTTTGTAAAAAAGGCGTTGACTTTTGAAAAAGTGCGCTGGCTTACATAAAACTAATTGCAGAGATTCAGCAAAAATAAGCTGAAAAGTTTTTTTGCATTGCTTATAAATTAATGCTATTGACTAACTAGATGAAAATGTTCACTTTATGAAATGCAACAATGTTCGAAATCGACGACTCTTAATTTTTCGAAGTGCGACTGCTACTGTTTTGCAAATATGTTCGCGTTTTGTGTGATTATCTTCTCGATGCAATTCTTCACATTGTTCTTGTGCGGTTCGGGTATGCTTTCCAGCTTCGGCAGCATTTTAATGAGGAAGTGAAAATCGGTGGAGAGGTTAATGTTCTTCTGTGGCACCAATTCTACTTGGGCCATGGATGTGACGGCTTGACCGTTACAATTACTCGCGTATCTAATATTCGTGTTGTTTGTTGTATTCATGTTGTTGCTATGCTTGGGCGCAAAGCGTTTAATCTCACTTGTAGTATTATTACCATAGCTGTTGTTGTTGTTGTTGTTGCTGTTGCTGTTGCTGTTGTTGTTGCTGTTGTTGTTGCTGTTGCTGTTGTTGTTGCTGTTGTTGTTGCTGTTGCTGTTGCTGCTGTGGCGTGCATTCATTGTGACCGCCGAGACAATCACCGGCGTCGCTGCGGAGATCTGCTTAATATGACACTGTGCACCAATTTTTTGACCGCCATTATTGTTGTTGTTGCTGCCGCTGCTGTAGCTGTTATTGTAGTTGCCCCAAACACTATTTGCATTGCTATTGTTGCAGTCGTCACTGAAATGAGTGCTGCCATTGTAGGCAGAGTTTTGTAGGTGTGTTGTAATGATTTTTGTACGATTCTTTTTTGGTGGCAGTGTAATTGGTAGTCTTTCATTGTTTGCTTCAGTCGCCGCTTTGTTGTTGTGCTCTTGCTTAAGTTGAAAATGCGATAGTTGTTGTGTTTGCTGTTGTATTGGCTCAGACTTAATAATATTCAGATTGGTGCTGCCGTTCAGCAGTTTCGAGGTCACCGTCGGCACCCCTGTCGGCACCCCTATCGGCGTCGGCGTTAGTGCCGCCAATACCGGTCCGGCAACACCGCTACCGCCGCCACCCGTATCTTTGGCCTGTATGCGATTCAATATTTCTGGCAGTATCTTTTCGAACTTCTCCGTCAGCGTGCCGCTGTCCGCTTTGTCCGCAAAGAGCGTTAACTTTTTCGAACCGCTCGCACCTACAATCAGACCATTTTCTCTTTTTAAATACTTATGTGCATCTTTTGTTAAAGCATCGTCACCTTCATCCTCCTCGCCCTCTTCAGCGCAGCTATTCTCCTCCATAATCAAGTACATCTTCCTTTTTTGCCCAGGCGTCGCTCCAGCCGTCAATGTTGTGGGGGTTTCGGCACCGAAGGGTTCATCGGACTTTTCGGTAATCATAAATACTTTGCGATTGCGCGGCGCTGAGTGTGTGGGAGCGGGTTTGCACAGCAAACTGTTGAGTGTGCGCGGCGCTTGGGAGGATGTATTTGCAGTGACTAAAGACTTGGTTGATGCTGTAGCTGTAGTGAATGTCACGGATGGTGGTGGAGGTGATTCGGTGTCGGAGTGTGGATCGCTAATTTGAGAAATTGATGAGGCGATAGATGAAATGGAATTTGTACGTTTCGGTGCTGTAACAATGATCGTCGATGTGCCGCTTTGTATTGGCTTGGGCAAGGCCGCTGAGTTACGAAGTCGTTTCTATAGAGAAGAGAGTATATGATTAGGTACACATAGTAAAAGTGAAGTTTTAGGTAGCGATAGTAAAAAACTGATATGTAGAGTTGTTGCTTCCAAACAGACTTAAAAGAATAACACCCTTATTGCGGAAGGCTACTGGATTATAGTTGCAGGTATATTTGCGTTGAATACTATAATGAGATTTCACTTTACGGAAGGCGACTGAAACCAGTGTACTTGAAAAAGAAGATAACAACTGTATAACTGAGTTTATATTTTTGGGAAGCACTGTTCAAAGTGTTTGCCGGCATTGTCAAAATTTTTGACAGAAATCCTAAAATTATGGTAAACAGTGACATTCATTAGAATTTAAAATCGTTTAGCAGATTTGAACATGCGTCGTGAATTTACAAAATTTCTGTGCTTTAAATGTCTTAGTTTTTCAAGTTGGTTTAATATTGGCAATTTTAAAGAATCCGAAAAATTATTTGCTAACTATTAATTTGTAAGAATTCAGCACTTAGGCACAATTATAAATATTAGTTCATATTAATCATTTTTTTTTTATTAAAAAATAACATATGGAATTACCGCAACTGAATAATCTAAAACTATGCATATTTTACTGTAATATCTGTTTTTAACCTATTCAAATAGGGCTTAAAGTGTTCATATTAAAAGCCTCTAAAATGCAGTTACGAACTACATGTGTATCACATAACTTATTAGATCATATAATGCCAAATTAACTGAAAGATAAAATATATTTATCTTATACTACCACAAATGCATGGTAGGTGCAATTAAATACTTAATTTTGTATGATCGAATGACAACATTTCTTCTCACAAACACTGCGTCACATCACATGATCACACATAACAAAGAAGATATATATACATACATATACATACGTATATCTTTATCAAAAATTAGTATCGCATACTTTTTGCTAATAATAGCACATCATGACATCACATCACTATATGGTAGATCACATGATATATGATCGCATCATATCACATCACGTCATATCACCTCACATTGCATCAAATCTTATCATATATCACAAAATACCTTTCGTTACATCATATTATTGCCTCAGTCCTAATTTTAAGCATAGAGAAGCTTACTTTCTAAATATTTCTAGCATGACAAAGCATCACATCGCAACACAACACATCCATTAACATTCAACATCGCATCCTCGTACATCACACGACTGAATCTCATAACACATTCAATATGTCATCAACCCTATTATATCATATCTATAGAATAGGGGTCTCGTAGAAGTATTCCATATCTATAAATAATATATGCTTTATTATATACTACCTACTACTATTTCAACTAAATCACATCACACCCATTTCATTGAAATCACAGCAATAATTGTTTCTTCTACACACTGCATCAAAATCAAAATGAAGTTGTACGCCCTCACCCAAACATACGCATTACCTTGACATCATCTGGCGGTGCAGCAGTGTGGTATGTCGTTACCACTGGCTTCGGTATGGTTGCGGCGGGGGTGACAGTGACGGCGCCGACTGATGCCATTAACGCATCCTTCTGCATGCGCGTCGGTGTTGTTTTTATTCGTGTCTTAGCCATCGTCTATGTTGATTATTATTGTTGTTGTAGTTGTTGCGTTTGTGTTTATGCAATCGTATATTTGAGTCTTTAAATAGGTATATGGTTTTTGTTTGGCTGTTGCACGACCCTTGATTCGCATACAATTGCCACGGCTCCTTCGTTCATTCAAGCCCTCTGCTTCTTCTTCGTCTTCGTCTTCGTTTGTTTATGCTTTGTTGTAGTTTCTGTAACATATGCTGCCGTGGACCACCACCAATAAACGACGGTTTGGTGTGCCAGAGTGCGTTGACGTTCTTCGTCCTTTTCCTCTGCTCTTCAAGTGTGCTTTAGTTTTTTTGTTGCAGTTCACCTTGAAGTTTAAGCTGCGAACGACGGCGATGATGACAACGATGACTTGTCAATGTGGCAGCTGCAATAGCAAGCAAACGAGTTGGTGAATTTTATGTTGAACCAAAAAGTGCAAAATAAAAAAATGAGAATTTCAAATTATTTTGGAGTTCTAAAGAGTAGAACTCTCCTGATGAAGCACTTGTTGTATGCATATGGGAGTATGTGTTGGTGGTGTACAGTGATGTGCAATGATATAGAATAGAGCTTTCGCAAAGCTTTTTGTACTCTTATTTTTTTTTTTAGATTTTCGTAAATAGTTAAAATATATTATACATTTATTAATTAAAGTTAAAAGTAAAAAATAAATTAAAATTGTATGCTTTTATACTTTGATTGCTTGAGTATATGTATATATAAGATATGGTCAATGAATAGTAATATACATATATAATATAATATAGTATAATATAATGTAGTATACATATATATACTATATAACAGCTATGTCAAAATAATACCCTGTGGCAAAATCAAAACATAAATCCGGAAATGCCCCCACGTTTGTTCGAGGTCGTCTAGGTCGAGTGTATAACCATCAATGTTATAAAAAATAGGGTAACGTGGGTAACGTGGGTAACGTGTTTTCAAATTTTCAAACGCTGAAAACCCAAAATTAGAGAAAACAGTATAATAGTAAAGATTTTTTTTAAAGCCAACAGTTTTTAACCAGCAGAAACCTCCATTTTCCATACACAACAAATCGAAGTAAATCCCTCTAGAGAATGATAATGAAATTCATAATAATTTCGGCGTATGGCGTATGTTTCTCACATATATATAATGCGAATTGTTGTTGAAGTTTTAACCCGTAACCTTTTTTCTCTGTATACTTTATTATTGTACTATTATTAGTTACTATACTGTTAATTATTATTACTAACCACTATTTCAGCCTATCAAGGAAATAATTTTTAAAAAATGTCTAGCACAATGTAGAAGTTTTAGAACTATGATATGAGTTTCGAAAATAAAGTATCTCTGAAAAAATATTACAAAAACCTACAAACAAATCAAAATATGAACCATTTGTCAATAAAAATTTGAATTCGGCTTCGAAATTCTATACCAAAACAATTTCGGTATATAACTTAAAATATTTGAAAATTATTGCTCCAGCGATTAATTTATTTGAAAAAAAAGTAGTTGACATTTTCAAACTTTGGTTAAATGATTTTTCAATAATGTAAAGTTGCATAAAAACTAATTTAGCATAGGTCTTGTCGTATATAGTTCAGCGCATTTTCCTATAGAATTGATGCCAATAGTTAATCACATATTTGCAAGAAAACGGGGTTGTATATTTAAACACGGACTTTTCACGTATCTTACTAATAAACTAGATTCAATGTCACATTAAATAAAAATTTATATACAATTTATAAACATAAAAAATTTAAATCAAAAGCTCAACGCAAATCACTGTACTACTTTTTTAATGCACAACACTGTATATATTAAAAAGAGCTTTCGACTTCATAGATATTAGACTTCATATATTGACCGTTGTCATTGATGCGAAGAGCTTTAGCCACTGAGCTTTGCACTTAGAGAATTTCGGTTGTTCGTGCACAGCTCAGCGCCGGCGAATTGTTGCAACGGTGCATGTGTGCAGTTAAAGCTCTGGGAAACAACGATTACATACATATGTATATATATGCATAAGCATAAGCATATGTATGCTTATAAATACAATGCACTTCTTACACCGACTGAGCGCATATAAATACATGTGTATGTATGTATGTATGTATGTATGTATGTAAAGCAGTCACATTAAGTTTGGTGTACACTACGAAGCCAATAGAAACTTAATACATTTGGCAGTGGTTTGGTCAGAAACTTCCAGTAACTGAAAAAAGCACTTCCACGCACAAAAAATTGCAAAATGCAGCGATATTGTTGAGGAAAAGTTGTTTGCATCTTCCATTGTTGAATTTTACTTTATTTTTGTCAAACTATAAATAAGCATGCAAACGAGTGAACGCGCTGCCGGATGCGGAGTCGGATATACAGGCGCTACAATAGTAATGTTTGGAGTTGTAGAGGCGCATAGAGGCAGAAGCAGACCGCTAACGCCAACACTAGGCATTACCACTACCATTGGCATTGGCTGCGTGCAAGAACTCGCCGAACAAGTTTAAGGTCAAGTTTAAATGCTAAAACTACTAAAATCACACAAAACGCTGCCACTACAAGCTATATACTTAAATATATATATATATATTTATTTATTTATATATAATATATATGTATAGTAAAACACATAATCAAATTCAAATACACCTTATACACTTTATTGCAGAGCACTTCATACGCTTTACCGTAACACGATTACGATGGTGTTAGTTCAGCCGTAGTCCATGGACTCGCCAAAATTTACGTCGAAATAAAATAAATTTCAAAATGCACTAGAATAATAAGACACTGCCTGTCTTAATGTTGTCGCGCTAGCTTTTGCATTTCATATACATAAATATGTATATAAACATAATGTATGTATATATATATATATATTTATATTTATATACACGCTCGCCTAATGTATTACATATTCAATAATACGCTCCAATTAACAATTGCTTCTTTCATTTTTGAATTTTTCTTAAAACAAAATTACAAGCGTACAACACAAACGCACACACACCTTAACTCTCAGTCCACAATATGGCCAATAAGTAAGTGCAGCGATTGCGAAAGCGAAACTTGTGTGCCATTACCGCGATCAACCGATCATGTCCGGAGTTCTTTGTTTACTGGATGTGTAATTTCTTCTGCTTTTTAGCTGCAGCTTTAAAATTAGAATCCCATGCAACCGTCGCCACCGCCAGCAGCAGCACCACCACCACCACCACCAACCCCTTGACGGGCGATTGCTGCTTTCAAGTGCGCTTTTCCGCACTTGCTGCTATGCTTTTTGCCTTGCTTGGCACATCCTCGAGACAACGATACCAGTCACTGTCTACTACGCTGCATAGTGCGCTCTCGCATGTATATATATTCGCATATATATATATATATATATATATATATATATATATATTTGGTAAATGAAACTTTGAAGGCTTTTCCAATCATACTTCCCCTTTTGCGTCCTTTGTCTGCATGGTTTCACCCCAAACTTTTACGGTATATACATAATTAAGCGTAAGCGACCCAACAGTCCAAAGTTGATTGGAAGTTCTTGCCCGCGAAAAGTTTCGTACATACATATAATGTATATGCACATAGTACACTCCGCAACTTCACTAAAGTTCCTCACACTCGCCTATCAATGCCGTTGTCAATGGCAATGTGAGCGCTGGAGAGAGTGAATGTAAAAGCATAAAAGCGCTACCTATTTATTTATTTATTTATATAGCGTTTATGTATTTTGCGATTTACATATATTCTTGTGTATTCATTTATATAAGTATTGTTGTTGTTTATATTGTTTATACTCCATTCTAGAGAGAAGCGTGTAGCATTGAGTTTCGCCTCTCTCATTGCACTTAAAAGAATGCGCAATGTTTTTGTTATTGTGTGTCGGCAGTGCACGCTGTGACATAAATAGTTTTTAATTATTATCATTAATATTATTATGAGCAGCAGATGGGTTTAAACTTACATTCACCAGTCAACAAAAAAATCGGCCTATATAAATTAATAGTTAAGTTGCCCCAAACAAGGGACCTCATCAAAAGCACTTACAGTTCCTTGCTTGTGGAGTATTGCAATGACAACTTGCAGCCTTTACCAAAAGGTAACACGATAACAGTGCTGGATTTCGAAATAAGCTAGACCACAAATGAATTATAAAAGGAAAGTCTGCAGCCAATTACAAAAAGGTCTGGATCTTTCCATACAGTAGTTCTCAGCGCGACCATTTAAGTAATAAAATGTCTAAAGAGTGCAAAGGCTTTAGTAATCCATAAATTTAAGAGCTCATAAATCTTGCTAACGAAACACATATTAGATTACTTATTGGTTATACAATCTATCACAAGTGCTTAGGCTTATATGCATTCGGGGAGTCTGCTCTCCAGACGGAATATCGACTTTGCTCGGAAGGCGTGATGTTAACAGATTGTTTCTATAAATTTCTCCAGTACTGATCGGCCAATTCATTTCCTTTAAATGAGCAACGGTTGGTTTGCAGAGAGGGCAGCTTTCATTACTCTCTGAAGCAGATACTTACTAAGGCTGCCATACTTATTTTAGACTTGCTACTTACTACTGCAGAACCATTCTCAAGAGCTTAATCACAACGAAAAAGGTAAATATAATATATTCCTGCTATATTTTGCACTTTCTTAAAATTTTAAGATGGAGAGACAGTATATTCCAACCATTATCCTTTTTATTGGTAGGAGCTGCTAAGTGATAGTTAATGATGATATGAATATTTGAACTAAATCACTATGTGAGCAACTGATCTTACCCGTTCTAAGTTAAAGAAGAATTAAGCAATAAGGTGGTATTTGTTAAAAAGGCAACTGGAAGTTAGTGCTTTTAATTAGATGATACCAGTAACGAATAGAAACTATTATCAAAATTAACTAAAGAAAGCGCAAATAACCAACACTACCTGAAGCTACCCAAAACTATTTCCCTTTCTTACTGTATCTAAATTAAAAGCAGAATTGACGGCGAAAGGCTCTGGCAGGTAAATTTTTAGTTAGTCATCTTTTATTTGTTTAAAAGTTATTCCTTTTGAAATAATGATTCCGAAGCCCATCTAAGCTAATGATGCTAAGCCCATAAATCTGGAACAGTTTTTCCTCTTTTCGTCTTTTCCTCAGATCCTCAGATTTCCTCTATTAATGTTGGCATGGAATTCGATGTGGGCTTACGACGATGAGCTCTAGTGCTATAAACCTAAACTATATGGGTCATAACCATGTCTCGTTTTGATGGTTTAGGTGTATAAATAATAAGAGTATAGGGAGCAGACTAGTTGTTAAGATATAATAGTTAAGTGACTAATTATGTCATAAATAAAAAGTTACAATCATTGAGTTAAAATTTTATATACGAAAAGAAGCTTACTATAAAGTCCCTTTAAAGCAAGGAAAATTCGCAAGCAAGGGGGTATTGGACTGGTGAAATCGTGCCCTATAGGTGTCACAGTATTTTTCAACAAGGCAGGAACTCTATTTAAGGAGACCAATGCATGAAGTACACACTTCAGTCTATTTTTGAATTTGAAATTTTTTCGGAGGGATGACATTTTTTTTTTATTTAAAAAATATAATTTAGTTTTTATGTAAAAACACAGTTTATGTTCATTTTTGAAACAGTATTTTTTCGAAGGGCTGGAAAATATTTTAAAAGTTTACGAAATACAATTCCGTTTGTATTTTCATTTCCCCGTTCACTTGCGAACTTTTAAACACTCGTTCGCATCTAACTAGACTGGGTTAGTTACCGTTAATATTACAACTGTACAGTTGGTATGAAAATATTTGCTATCCAATTATGATTAAACTAGTTATTCGGAAAATAAGTTATTTCAGTAAAATTTTTTATTGAATTAAGCTATAATGGGTATATTTAAATTAATGGAAATATTCCCTATTTATTTTTTCTGTGACTTTATTACCAACCCTTAAACGTCTGTCTACTTTTTGTCAACATAATTTGATCCCAAAACGAGAGAATGCGAGGAAAGTGCAAAACATATGTACATACATATGTATACGTATATCGATGCATAAATGCATAAGAATATAAAAAAATACGCTCTCTACAACTACGAAGCCCAATTAACAATGTACTTATGTACTTACATGCATACTAACACAAAAAATATTGAATGCAAGCACACCTCCATTCAAACATATGTACATATGTTTGTGCTTATGCGTTTAGCGCTTTTGTACCAGGCCACAGGCACTTCATCCAATCCAGCGCACCGCCGCGTTCGCACAACAACAACAATACACCGTCACCGTCACCGTCACAGGGTCTCGGAAAGTGTCTATGCGACGGACAAAACCGAATTCTATGCACAAATTTGCAAAGCTGCATGCATTTATTGGTGCATTCGCATGCGTGTGCATACATGCACATGTTTGCCTGTGTCTATGTGTATGCTAAAAGCCGCCATGGCATTGAAACTCGCCTCCATGTTGTGACACAGTTCAACAACCTTTGACTTTGAGTGCGCTGCGCAGCCAAGATAACTCGAGAACTCCATGCGCGATGCACCCGACTCGAGCCGAATAAGGAGTGTCGAGCATCAAATATGTATATTTCTATTTGGCCAAAGTGGTAGTAAATTGCAATAAAATAAGACGAGAACAAATATGAAAAATATGACCAAAAAATAACCATAATTGAATAAAGTGTGAGAGAGAGAGAGAGAGAGAGAGAGAGAGAGAGAGAGAGAGAGAAAGAGGAAGAGGAAGAGCGAGTGATACTGAAAAAGAGTGCGAAACTGCACGTAAAAACTAGAAATAAAGCTTTCATAAAGTTCTAAAACTGCATAGGAGACAATGTCACTACTGCAACAGTAAACATCTATGTACATACATACATAAATCTATGTATATATGAATATGTAATGGTATATGTTTACAAATATATAGCATGTTCACAAAACCTATTTATTTGCAAGTAAATATAAAATTTTTTATTAACAGTGATGTGTTTACATAATAATTATAAACTGCTCACGTTCGTATGAATACATAAGAAGCGCTAATGATTACCTTCTACTAAATATCTGGCGAATGTGTCTTGATGTTGTCCTATAAATTTTAAGTCTCCCCCGAACTATTGACGAATTTTTATAAGAAGTTTTTTCCATTTCAAAAATGCACCACGAGGTTCAACATTTCCTGCTGGGAAAGTTTTTCTTTTGGATTTTGCTTCAACCAGAATTTTCACTTATGAAGTCTCTGGCCTAACTATTTTTTTTTATAAAAAGATATAATATAATAGTTTTCTACCTTTAATAATCCATTTATTGTACCGGTCCTCCAAAATTTTGACAACGGTTCGACAGTATCGAAGCTTCGAAACCTTCAAAATAGGCATTTATTTCGCAGGAGGCGCTTTTTGGGAAATTTTTGGTTTGTGACACAGGTCACATGGTTTGTATCATGTAGTACTAATATTGATTAAAAAGCATCTACCGAATTGTTCAATTCGACCTCAGATGTGATTGTTATCCGTTGGCGCTATAGTTGTTGTAGCATAATTAAAACCCTTACTGCATTGAAGAACTTGTTGGGTAAACATTATGTGTAATTAGATTTAGAAGAATTTAAAAAGCACTTAAGATAAACTTTTTAGATTGTGTAAGAAAATCGTCTTCAATCTTCACAATAGTGAAAAAGGAAAATGGAAGCTGGCCAATGTACTGCTGACTAGGAAGTATCTATGAGCTTACACAATGATTGAAGTTAGAATTTGATTGGACGAAAACATGCTTTCCAATTGGAATTGAAGTATGCCCGACGAAATCCACCAGAATGTCAGTAATATCGATCCTAATAATATGTGAATAGATAAAAGATGTCGACAATTAGGAATATAATAAAACCAGCATTTACACTTAGAACTACATCACCTTTTAAATCTCCGAGATCCTAGTCCACCCTAACACAAGCAAGTATATGGCTCAACAAGCGAATGATAGCTATACGAACTGTATGTATTATGTCTTTATACCTAAGCTCCTCCTCCTAAGCTCCAGCTTTTAATATAGGAAATGTTATTATTACAGATTTTTCTATATGATGACGATGGCTGGCTAGTAATATAATCGCATTTTTATTAGTTTTTTATTCCACATTACAGAATGAAACTTCTTGAATGTGCCTTTTTGAGCCCACAGAATGGTACCGGTCATTCAAATTTTAATGTAAGTCGCATTTAGACTAGATCGTTCCGTTCGGCGTTCAATATCATTACTCCATTGATAATAATAAAGGGTGACAACCCGTAGTTGAAATTGCTTAATATAACTAATTTTTGGTTTATAATCATTAAGCGTTTAGAACATCAAAATTGTAGACGGGAGTATAGCTTCTTCTTTTAGGGATGGAATTCTGTACTCAAAGCTTTCATCGATTTTATGACAATTTTATTTCAATGAAAGAAAAGTCACAACCAACCATATTCGAAATCCATGCATCAATTTAGTTGTAATTTTTCCGCGCTCTATTTACCGAGAAGGATGATTACCTCCGAGATCGCACTCTTTAGCCCGTTGCAGTGAATATGTGAATGAAGAACGCGGCGAAGAACAAAATGCTTTTCAGATTATAGCATTATGGGATTTAAAGGTGTAAGGATTTAAAGGAGTAGAAATTTGTCTCCGGCATCTACATATATAATTTTACTTCATTAGAGAATATTGCAGTCGGATACAGATCGGTAAAATAATTGAAGGCACCATATATAAGCAACTGCACCCCCTAAAAATATGGTATATATGAAAAAAATTGCATTCTCAGCGTCTCTTAGTTGAAAGTAAATCCTACATCCTTGATATCAAAATATAATAGAAGTCGAGAAGTTTGGGAGCATTTTCTAAAAGAGCTATTATTTTATTTATATGAAAGGAAATCGGTAGCCGTATCGGCCGAGCAGCCATATATTTTTAATTTAATAAAAAACAATATTGACTATATACGAACAGCTTAAGAAATATTGGTGACTATCGAACGGATTATTCTTATATACATAAGTTGGTAAATTTTTTATTTGTCGAAATGTTTTCTTGGTTACTATCATTACTATCAGCTACTAAATTTTTAACATGCATATGTATATGCGTAAGAGCTGCACTTAAGCTACGCTTAAAAATTATTCCGAGTCAACAGAGTCATCATCATCATCATCTTCGTCAGCACTGTCAAGTTCAGGCATGGGGAAGCGCAGAATGGCCGCTATGCCTGTTAAATTAGCGAGTTGTTCGCCCGATATATGCATGCTGGAGAATATTTTCACCTCGCCACCCGCATCACGTACGGACTCAACTAGATTAACATATTCTTTTCGTTGATTCACATCTTGACAACGGAATAAATTATCCGATATGAGTAAGGTTTCTATCGCCATCGCTTTAGCGGCTTCCAACACATGCTTCTTGCCGTAGAATGCACGAGCGGGCTCACAATGCAATATATTGTAGAATTGTTCCAGTACTTTAACTTCTCTAACTGCTTTGGTATCGGATATTTTCACCATAACACTAGGATCTTGCAACACCTCCTTGAGGGCTTGCTTAAAGCCCGACGACGAGCGTACAAGTATGAATTTGCTCTTATTGTCCAGCAGTAATTTAATGTCAGCTTTCACCGCTTGCTGAAACATATATTCGAAAAACTGATCGCGCACAAAACCCGGTGAGGCGATCAGCACACACTTGACTACGTCGAAATTTACGTGTCTCAATATGCCTTGCATAACACTCTCGTAAAACTTGACCAACCCCTTCTCGTGCTGTTGCGTGTGACCTTTGCGCTTGCGCGGTATCGATACCTCGATTTTGCTACGCACCAAAGTCATACTTGGGGTGATCAGGCATACATAGGCCAGACCCTCTTGCATCACAACCGCCGCCAGGTCAGACGATTGTGTTGGGTCACAGGCCATTTCAATGCGTTCCAGCGCTATTGTGTCCCATTCGGCTTTGCGTACTTCGAATTTTCGATTCAATTCCAAATCGAGTGTGTGATAGGCGCCCATCTTGACGTATTGGTTCTCTTCGATGTTACGTCCCTTTAAGCGCAGCATGCATGCTTGCGTATCGAAGTCTATGGATTCAACACTTATTGTTAGTGTTGTGCGTACGCGATTGCTCGTCGACGAGCCTGTCACTGACTCATTTTGCACTTTTCGTATGGTTGTGCTGCGCACTTGATCGCCCTCGGCAATCAGATTGTACGTGTGCCACATATCTTCGGGCTCTTCCGGTATCAGGGTGACGGAACCCTGTGCGCCTTTATCGAAATTTCTGCTGACCAGCCTCATGTTCTATTTAAAGTTGCGAGAAAAATAAAAAACTTTTATGAAATGTCATAAAAAAAAATTGTAAGAGTTTCAGTAAACGCGCGCCATTTTTACAATTTACAAAATTTATAAATTAATCTAGAGTTTACAGAGAATTAAAATTATGTAGCAACTGAACCTTCGTTTGCATTATTCTACTCTCATAACATCATCAACGATTTTCCATATAAATTATAGACTTATCAAATGCCGGTCTAAAATAAAAAAAGTTTACGAAAAAAAATAAACCAGGACCAACCCCGTATGGCAACAACAATCAACCTATTCCGCCAATGTATAAAAAGATAGAAACACTCTTTTATGAAAAAGAAAATAACGAAGTCTTTTTATAAAAATCTTGAGAGTTTCTATGGTCAAAAGTTGTGAAAACTTTAGAAATAACTGTATGCGACTGTATTAGAGCAAGTATTACAAGGTCCGGTATGTATAACGTGGGCACATGCCCACGACAGCCTTACTCCACGGTGCTCAAAAGCAGAGCGCATCAAATTAATACGTTGACCAGCGTCCCGAGAAATCTAAGCATTTTTCGGTACAAATTAGCTGCTTGAAAGGGACACTCTAACCACCTTGGTATAGTTCGAGGCCCATTTAAAACCTCTGCTGTACTCTGGATCTGGCACCCGGTTACAAAGCAACTCCACAGTCCAAGAGCAAAACATTCCCAGTCTGAGAAGAAGAGACGAGACTGTCCGTCCTTGCAAGCTTATCAGCTTTGCCGTTTCCAAATTGTGCCATGAAGTAACTCAATGAAATTAATAATGAAGCTAAGGATTCCTTGAAAAACCTTAAACGCACAATCTTCGAGCTCAAGGTTAATATTGCTGCTCGATTATCGAAGCGAATACTCACTACTTTGATTGCGAAAACAGGAAAAACAGTCTTAAAGAACGCCGCAATGATCAGGAGTCATGAAACTAGAGTTTATGGAAAGCTCCCGACAAAAAACTATTCCATTACTCTTACCCCTGAGGGGAAGTATACTATATCCTATACCGGTTTCCGCTCCTTACATATGTACATGTACCTCAGACGTAAGAAAACAGAGCGAAAACCACCCGGAATTGGCTCGGCGACACAGTGGCCTATATTATAGAGGATGAAGTGGAGGCTATATATATTTTTTTTGTTTTAGGATTTGGATTTAAAATAAAGGATTATAATCCTTTAAAATTTTATAATTGATGAAAATAAATCATTAATTTAAAGCATATTCCTTGAATATCTTAAATCTGCGTTTGATAAAATATTAATAATTGAACTTCTTCCTTTAAGTTCAATTTAATGTTGGAGTATGTTTGGGGAACATATTTGATTGCTACAATTTATTAAAAAAAAAACACCAACGATTAATTCTGTTGAATGAATAGCTGTATCAATAAAATGCGTATTAAGCGGAACAGACATAAGACACTCAACGTAAACCTTATTGTCGCAGACCACAAAATACAATATACATATGTACATACATGGTATGTATACTATGTAAATATATGCAGGTCGGTATATATACACACATGCATGTGTATGTAGTTAGGTAGAGCTTTTAAACTGGAGCCTGCGTGTGATAACGCATTTAATGAGCTTGCGGAAGTTTTATAAGTGAAGCTAGAAGGGAATAAGAAGAGCAGAAACCATTGAAGTAGCGCGCTTTGGAGAGCGCATATTAAACAATGAACAAATTCTACAACAGTAGGCCATCGATACTTTGAACAAAAGGAAGGAATGAGTAAAGTTTTACGTATTTAATAATATTCTAGAAGCTATATTGAACCAATTGTAACCTCAAAGAAAAATCAAATGAGTTTCTAGGTCAAATTAGAAGAAAGTGGGGAATAGAAATTGAAATGCACTGACATAATGAAGTAACTAATAATAGTAAATAACTAATAATATAAATGAACTTGCAAAGAATTACATATTAGTTTACTTTATTAAATTATTTAATAATATCTGGCAGTCTATTATATATTTTTATACAGTTTGAAAATAGGTAAGAAAATTTTAGGAAGTGTCTTTTGTAAATCTTGGCTGTTTAACGAACTTAAATTGTATGAACATTTTCATTGATTTTTTAATCAACATTAATTAAATATAACCAAATCCCATTTCATTTAGCTATTTACACATTTCGGAATCAAAAAACTTCGAAGTTTAATTTCTTGTGGAATCGTTCATATTCATATATATATACGTTGTATTTTAGCATTATTAACATAAAGAACGGAAGTGATTCTACATCTTGATACAAATTTATATTTTAGCTCCATACATATTCAAATGAGAATGTACATAGATATATGCAAGAATATATGACGAATTGAACATATCTGTATATATTTGAAACTTTTGCCTTTATAAATATGTATATACGTAGATACATTAATGTATTTACACCCAACTACAACAATAGATACCCGAAACGTGCCAAACTTTGTATATTTATTTGTAACCATAGACAGCGGGAAGCTCTACAATTTTAGCATGCAGATTAAAAAAAAGGAGAGGGTGAGACACAAAAATTGAGGATTTATTTCAAAATGCCGGTTATAACAGAATACACAGGATTACGCACTTTCGACAATTTGAGAATAACACTAGAATTGGCTTTAAAAGGCGCAACAAACAATTTAAAATGCATTAAATATTGGTGAAATAACCATAAAATTTGTAAAATTTCAAAAATTTCACTTTTAAACCGAAGTATGTATAAATACATCAAAAAAATCCTGGCAGGCCACATTCTGCTGCAACCAGAAGAGAGCCATGCCAAAGCTTAATAACGAAATCAGGCGTGAGGTTGAATAACCTTTAAGGCGCTGCTAGTTGTTTCATTAAAGCACTGATTTCTCTGTTAAATACTGCTGTAATCACATTCACCATATATATAAAAAATAATAATAACCCTTAGGTTTCAGTTTTATGCTTTTAATTCTTTTGCTACTTTATTTTCTTACTTGTTTTCATTAAAAAAAAAATTTCATAAATTTTAATACGCACAGTTTTCTTTTGAAATGGAGAAGCTTAAAAGCTTTGTGTGACCAAAAGTTTCATTTGTGTGACTGGAATATTTATTTTACACTTACATTTCACTTGCAAAGTTCAACAAATATCTATGATTTTTATAAGATTTAATGCACTACGCATGGCACAGATATTAAAAATTATTTAATAAGTGCTTGTTTTGACATTACTTGCGTCGTTTAATCACAATTTTTATCACAAAAAGTCAAGAATAAACACCAAGAGTGCGATAAATACTTCGCGTACACGTTAACACACCGACGAAAATAAAACGCGACTGGTGTTCTTTTGCGGCAGCGAAATCGACAGAGCACATGGATGGGACTGTCAACGCCCGCAAAACAAAAACAAAACGCTTCTGAGAAAAAAAGAAAAAGGCAAAAATGCAAATACAAAATGTAAAAAAAACAACACATTCACATGTGCAGCGCAGGAAAACTATCAGATAGAATAATGCAGACATAACAATTCGTCATATATTTCACAAGCAAAAGAACGACTAACCTCCTGGTTCTCAACACAACAAAACATTATCGCAAATGAAACATTTCAACCTTTCAATAATGGCGCACGTTTCTGTTATATATTCACAAATAAAACAGATAATAAACTTTTTACCTTGAAGCTGGTTTACTGGTTTTTGCCAAATATTCTTGTCAACAAAACTGACAATTAGGCACTGCACGGAATGTCAAATACAGAAGTAGCAGTTCCGCAGTGCTACCATATTTCGCATATAAAATGTTGTTTGTACTAAAAATCGTTAAACTCTAAAAACTAGTTATCGATTATATATTAGACATTTCTATTAACTAAATTGTAGATAAATTTAGTTTTCAAAAGCATGCATGTCGCGAGTATTGATTAACAAATGATTTATTTTAACTTTTGCAAATTATTTAAGTGATTTTAACTGCGTTCATATGAAAACTCCAAAGAGACCCGAACAAAATTCATGCAGCCAATCCAATACTATTTTCACTTTCTGTACTAAAAAGTAATTTCAAAATGAAAATGTGTAATCGAATATGTATAATCGACATTCGGCATTAATTTGGAAAATATTTTTTAAAACTGAATAAAACTTAATATTATTTTATTTATTTTTTATTTTTGAAAAATTTCACTCGAATGTTATATTAATAAAAATGAAGAACAAAGAATAACTTTGAAAATTATTAACATATTTTAATTGAAACAGTTTTAAATTAATTTAACATTTTTACTGAATGATTATGCATGAAAATCAATAATTTCTGAATAAGAAAATTTTGGTGAAATTTTCGTAAAACTTTAAAGAAGCGCTTAGAAGAGCTTAAATATTACTTTAAAGTTCTAAATATATTTGTGGCATACATTTTTTGGTCTAAATTTTAAATATGTGGTCCTGTGACGCAATGGATAACGTGTCTGACTACGGAGCAGAAGATTGCAAGTTCGACTCCTGGCAGGATCCATGGTTAAAGGATTTGTTTTCAGTGGTAATAATTTTAAATTATGAAATTTCCAGTTCGTTTTTAAAGGTGATATAACCTAATTTAAGTGATTAATCGTTCTAAATTTGCTGTTGAACGCATATATGCATATTAATTGGTTGATGGCATTAAAATTAGCTAAAAATTACCTCAACATCGTCTCATATACTGTTAAAAAATCTAATAACGGATTTTGAAAAAGTAATTGCAATTTGTGTCAAGTATCATAACATTTTCCAGTTATCACATTTTACTACATGCATCCATATAAAAATGTTTATTGTGATTCCATTCTCCAAATTATAACTAATTATTCAGTATTCTGGCAACTTTTTTACGCAACAGTTTGTAATACAGAAATGCTTCGAATGTTCTAATGCTGTTACAAATTGAGCTGTCTACTTTGACGGGAAAATTGGCGCAGCCTCGGTGGCGCAGTAGGCAGCGCGTAAGTCTCATAATCTTAAGGTCGTGAGTTCGAGCCTCACCCGGGGCATTAAATATTTTCCATTTTTTCTTGTAAATCAAATCTTCGTTATTTATGATTCACCATTTGCAGTTCACAAAATTAACTAAACTTTTCGGAAACATCCAAATCTTTCCCGACTTAAGGAGCGCGTTTTATTGAAATGCTATTAATTTGGTATAATTTATGATAAAACAACTGTTGCATTGAATTAGCATTACACATATTTTTGCGTTTGTATTTATGCGTGTGTCAAAGCTTGCGGAGTGTCACATTATTTACGTCTACACGGGTCAACAGGTGCCTGCCCCTCTGTGTGGTTGGAACTGAAACTATAAAATACCAATTAATATGCGAACATGAAATAGATTTGCATGTAAAATGCCCGCCATTAAGATTACACTAGCCCGAAGAACGCCCCTCACGCCGCTATTAACCGTTGCTGACAAGTTGACTTCATTAAATTCGCTAATTTAGGCGATAAATCTTCATTCAATTGCAAATGCTGCGTTTTAAGCACATTTTATGTTTTCCTCAGCAAATTAAAAACAAGAACAAAAAAATTAAGTGACAAATTTAGTTTTCGATAGCAAATTTATAGGCGCTTGTTTGAATATTTGAGTTCGTCATTGAATTTGCTAGAAACCGGCTAACATATAGACACTCGAACTAATTGACGTCAAATATTTTACTACAAAGTTGTTGCAAAAATAAAATATTTGCAAAACATTGCATGCTAACTTATATAAAGTCATTTACATTCTTGGTTCTCGCACTTTTTTGAAACAACTTTTAAATTGCTCTTAATTCTACAAAAGTGCCGAAATGATTGAATAATATTTTTTAACTATAATTGTAATACGTCTATATACATATTTATATACATACATCTATAATTCTAGGTTTTAGTCGCTTCCAACAATCTTAATAAGCGTAAGAACCACTCGTTGAGCAATCGTCTTCTTAATTAAGCAGCTAAGCTGAGATATAAATCTCTGAGATTTATAGCTGTCAAGCATATAATTGTCGTTGTTTTTGTATGAAACATTTCACACAAATTTATTGAACAATTCCAGAACCCATCAAAAAATGATTAAGTGTGGAAACATAGAGTTATTAATGAAAGCACAGAGGAAGTATTTGCAGAAAAATTCCAAAAAAACTCGGAAAATAATACTTCTTAATAAAAAAAAAATGCAAAGCATTATGTATTCGCGAAAAAATTTATAGAAAATTTAGAATTTTGTGTTCAGTTTGAAAAAGGTACAACTTGTTAACTAAATATACATATATATATATATACACGTATGTTAAATTAAAGTGTATTTAGTGGAATGCGGGGTCCTGTGGCGCAATGGATAACGCGTCAGACTACGGATCAGAAGATTCCAGGTTCAACTCCTGGCAGGATCGATTTTCTCTCTGGGGAAAAGTGAACGACTCATTTTATTTAACAACCACCAATAACTGTAGCTTGTTATTAGATTAACAACAGTAAAGTTTTCAAAAAGAAGTTTCGAAAATATGTATCGGGTCGACTGATGATAATATTGTTGATATTGTATAATATATAATATAATATTATAGTATATACTACTATAATATATATAGATATAGTAAGGAGTAATATAACTTAGATCGGACGGTGTATATGTTCTAAAAAAATGCATTTAAAGAAGGGAAGGGTTCTATATAATATTTATACTTCTATTCTATATACTGAGTTTTTAAGTACACACGTAACTTGCGAGTCACTTTTATTAAAAAAAAGTAGTTTTATGCGTTGAATGCTTTTATCTTTATATACAAATCTATTCAATAAATTCGAAAAGCAATTTTTATTACAAAATATTATTTTGCATACATAAAAGCTCTTTAAAAGCGCCGCAAGGAGTTTATGGCGCAGCACTGAGTGCTAGAATTCGACAAAAAATGTATGCAATATATGGGAAACCTCAAAATAATGGATTATTATGTGGAACCAGGTATAACGAAAATTTACATATTAAAAAGGTTTATGCTATTATATAGGAGTGTAGGATTTTTTCAGTTGAAAATTGCAATTGGTTAAAAATATAGATTAATTTGTCGAATAGAATATTATAAAAAAAAACTTTCTGTTTTCTTCGCCTTCATTTTCAATTTTATAATAAACTATTCTTTATTTGCGTTTTGGTTTACTAAAAATTAAAATTTTAAGAGATGCCATTTTTTGTATCCTCTGGCCCAGTGTACGCAGAAAGATTACCAAAGCTCATCGGCACCTATGTAAAAATTTAGCATTTTTATGGGCCAATTTTACAACCCGACAGCTGCACATTTTTTTTTTCAATTGTTAATTGATAAACCTTCAAACCATCTCAAACCATCGAACTGTGAGCGCGAGTAGCTACAACATAATACATAAATGTTGCCACAAATGATCGCTGTCAAATGCTTAGTGACTTCAGTTGGCTTTGACTTTGACAGTTCCAAGCGGCGTCAATTACATTTTATAATTACTGACAATTGGCACTTACTGTTTGTTTAACGTCTAATCATTCATCATGGTCTCTGGTGGGCGGTGATAAATGTTGATTTTAATAAAATAATGCTAAATGTTCAGAAGAAAAAAGTTGTAATTGCAAAACATAAATTAATTAAAAGAATATTAATAAATAAATTTAAGATTATATAAAATTACAAAGTAGTGTGACGCTTAAAATAGTTGTGACTTAATGAATTGTTAATATGTGTTGGAATGTGAGGTGAGATGTAAGACGAAAGATGCGGAGAGTGGGGTCCTGTGGCGCAATGGATAACGCGTCTGACTACGGATCAGAAGATTCCAGGTTCGACTCCTGGCAGGATCGAAAAATATTAATTTTTATTAAAATTTGCGGTTTGATATTCATTTAGTTTGTCCTTACCCCATATGCCTTTTAGCTTTATTACCATGAAAATATGTATGTGTCATATTACCTAGAAGAGGGTGTAACTGATTTCGTTCATTTTTGCTACCGCAACACATGGTGTAAAATGGAACATATTCTCATCCAATTTTACTGAGATATGCCTCAATCAATAGCCGTTATATACCATTTTGGGTTCGAATTTCGTGAAAACTACGAAACTTAGAACCAACTGCTTAGAAACCAGCAGAGAATCCGACTTATATAACAAATTTGGTTCAAATCAGCTCAGTACATTGTGAGACATTGAATTCGAACTTCAATTTGTGGGAACAAGCCAATTTTTTCAATAGATTTACATGAGCCCGTGATATAAATTTTATCCCTAGAGATTGTACTTTAATTAGTTTTGGACTTTTAGTGTTATACCCGACTTTGTCTATTAACACGTCACATCGTAATCGTGAAGGTGATATGCAATGTTTCCGAATGATTTTGCAATATTAAATTTTAAAAAGAGCCACGGGCATTTCCCTTTAGCGATCCACTTTGTCGATTTTCGGATAAATGGCAACTGGGTTTTAGTATTTTAGTTGATTACGAACCAGATTTGTCATTATATCTGTGGGAAGGAAGCTTCTGGCTTGTAGTTGCATACCTTAATTTAAGCGGGCGTTGTTACGATTATACTTACATACAGACTATGAAATGCAACGCCAGCTTTTAGAAAGCTTTTTCGCACCAACCTATAAACGGAACCACACAAGGCTCATAAAAACAGATTGATCAATTAATCTTACGGTTTTTACATGATTTGTCGAAAGATATTACTTTGGAAAAAAGCGAATATTTTTATGTTAGTTCGTGTTTTAAGATCAAAAATGATTGTCTTATATATTTTTACACATTAAAATAAACTAAAAATCATCATTTCAAAATCATCACGAATAACTTGTTACAAATATTTTAGAAGAACGATAAAATTTTATTTAGTTTTAATTTGAGATATTATACGACTACATCGGTTAGTAGATTTCTTTTCCTCCTTTTCTCATAGCCAAAAAATAATAATTAAACGAGATCTTCAAAGTAGAAAAAAAATTTTTGAGGATTTTGGGCTAACCGGACGGTTGGTGATTTAGGCAGCAAGCTAATGATATTTTTTACCAACCCTAGTCAAAGTAGGGTTTAATTTCGCAACTACTACTTTCGAAACTAGTTCATTCAATCGGACTGTTGTCCATTTTCTGAACAGGTAGTAATTATTTGTTTTTTTTTTTTTTGTCATTTCGAGTTAGTTAAATATTGGGAACTCCCAGCATTCATAAATGCAAAATAGACCTGAGAACAAAATGCGCATAAATAATTAGTAAAGAATTAAGTTATCATTGAATTTAATGAATTTCAGTCACACTTCACAAATTGCACTTCAAAATCAACTCCCACCCAAATTACAATGGAACGAACTGCCTGCATTCGTATTCGTCAGTCTGATTGCTTTCGTTGATTAATTGTTGGGATGTCTGGTGGCGACAGTGACGACGACCGCGTAGAGATGGCATTGCAACGCCAGCAATTCTCACACCGAACGCACGAATTATAGTGTAGTTGCAACTCCAAGACCGGAGGCACTCAATGACAACAAGACTGAGCGCCCTCTATGCTGTGATACATAGGTGTAATTACATATGCTCATATATACATTTTTATATATAATCACACATTAAGATTGTACAATGTTTACTGGGTTAAATAATATATACACTAGTTGAAATCTGACCAAACTTGTACCGGTTAAAGAGTTGCAACTTCGATGTCGATTCAATTTAATTTAACTGTAGTATCTTAGAGTAAGTAAGCACAGTCGTATCTTCAGTAAGTTAATGTTTATAAGAAGTGTTATTATTTATAATAAGAACATCTTTATTTTTAAATAAAACTAACCGAACTCAAAAAGAAATCAAAACTTCATTGGGAGCAGGTAAAATCCATTAACCCCTCTGGTGCTCAGCTATCAAAAATATAATACATTATGCATGCTTCCCGAAAAATATTGATATTTTCGAGTTTTGTTCAGCATATATATTTTTGCCTTTTCTGTAGTACCTTGCGGTTATTTATTTGATTCTTTTTTACAATTAAATAAAGGAGTACAGATTTTAGCATTCATCGAAATAAATCTTGTTTTATCCGAAACAAGTGCTTTACTTTTAACTACCATCCAAGAACGCCCAGGGAAACTTTCTAAATTACCCAGACTCTATTCGAACACATCTACTCGAATAATACACAACTTGAACAACCCATATAAACAAGCAACAGACCAGTGGAGAGTTCAAAAATTCTTTCATCAGCTCTACTCTCTTTCTTCTTGTGCATTATTTCGTGAATATCCGGATCAAACTCATTTATCTCATACTCCTTCCTCTTTGAACCAGCGCCAGTATTATTTCAGTATTATTACCAGTATTATTTCAAGATCTACCTTTAGATCACCTCGTTGACAAAAACTTGAATGCTCCTACATTAAAACTCTACAATGCAATTACAAGTTGTATTCAGGAATAGATACGATAACTAGGTCTATATTTCGTTACTTAAAAAACTCATATATTTATATCTATATTATAATCCATGACTTTGGGTCGTTGGGCTTAGTCAGATAGTGAACATACTTTTATTTGCTGGGGTAGTATATTTTATAAAGGCTAAGGATATTTCGTTGTAAGGCTATCGATTTTTAAACGATTTTAGCTAATTTTATTTATATCTAGATCGCCCAAAGAACAGCCCTTGGTCGTATAAATTTCAAGACAATTCCTATAACGTAGAACTGGTCCTACATACATCTTATATTATTGAGATTTGTGTTTATCTAAGACAAACTATATGACACTCTACAGGACATGTATTTAGAGAAATTTGTAAAATGGGCCCCACTTTTGACGTTACCATTCAACTTCGAACTTTCCAAGACAATTTTACTTTTGTTGTTTCCATATACTGCCAAGTTTTCGATATTGCGGTCCATATGCAAGTAATGTTGGGTTAAAATAATTAAAATCAAGGCGATGATATGAGGAGAATATAGTTGAAATGATGATCTACCAAATTTGTATGTCAAACACGTAACATATTGTTTGAGAGGTCTTACGACCCTAGAGCCTTGATGATATTGATGATTCAATACGGATTTGGTTCACTTGTTTGGCTTTTAGAATTGTCAAAAAAAAATGAATATTTTTATGAAATTTTGAAGTAATTTACTGAAGTGAGAAATTTGCTGAAGTGTATGAAAGTTGGACTTATGACAGAGTGGCTACTTACTAGAAGCGCATCGGTCTTATGAACAGAGTAGATCTCTATTTCACAGCACTTTGTCGGCTTTTGACATGTGTGTATGCATTCTTATGAAGAATCTGATAGCTCTCAATTCACCATTTGGCCTCAGAAGTTTCTAAAGAGAAGCATGCAAAGGCAGTGTCAGAGTTTAGAAGCTGTCTATTTCACAGCTGGGGCAATTTGCAATCCTATTAATGCATCTGAATATACCCATATGCACTATTTATGTATATAGTATGTGTTTCTAATGAACAATTGCAATGCGCATGCGATTAGAGTTACAACAAATTGCAAACGTTTAAATTAACATGACTATCTTGTCTGTGATCGGCAAATGTCAGCAACATGCACACGAGCCAAGTGGAGCAAGAAGATGAAAAACATAAATAAATACACAGTAGAAGAAGAAGAAGAAAATTTAAAACTAATATGAAAAAAATATTGTTGCTTCGCACTTCAATTGATTGCATAAATTGTTGCTCTTTTTTTGTTTGTTGTTGCTCGGTTTTGATTGTTGTTGTTTGAGGCGTTGCTGAATGACAATTATCGCCTTAGGGAGTTTAACTTAAGTGGTTTAAGTATTTGAATGTTATGCCAACAACAATAAAAGTAAGTACGCAGACTGTGCGCGTGGGGTATAGGGGCTTCCGTGAAATATTCATTGGCTTACACACGGGTATGTACATATTTCTATTTTTCTTTCATTTTATTTTTTCCAATAAACGAAAAGTAAATGCACTACAGATTACGCATGCGCAAATTAGCATAAAGTGAATTGTTCAACTTGAAACTTCATAAACGCAAAATGCATTCAAATATTTCATTTAATTAGTAGTGCATCGATAAAAATTTTAAAAACTTTGGTTTATACCCAATTCCATTATTGAAATTTGACTTCTTTAATTTGATTTTTATACTCTCGGATCAAGTCGCCATAGGTTTTTTCCCTAACGGTTGTTCATAAAATTATTGTTTCCGTTTATTTTTTTGGCGTGGGGTTCGGGACGATGCCCCGAATTCTAAAGGGTATAGTGAACATATCTCTTAAACTAGTAGAGTATTTCTCAAGCATTTCATAAAGGTGGTGTTTGAAAGTATGAGAAGTGAGATAACTCTTTATAAAATAAATGTAGAAACTTTCATATATCTGGATCAAAAAGAAAAATTTTAGAATTGGATAGGAACTACCGACTTTTTGGTAGTTTAAAATTTTACAAACCACCTAAGCTATTTAACCCAAGTTTGGTTCACAACATTCTCATCACTTTTTTGACACATGTGCGCACAACTACAACCACTCCCACTTGCATTATAATGCCATTTTGAAGCTTATTTGATTTTGTAATAGATAGGTGAAGCAACAACAAAGATATGGAAATAAATCGCAACCCTAAAGAGTTTCTTAAATGTAGCAACCCTTATCCAAAAATGTCAATTTCTATGTATTTAGGCTAAGAAATTTAGCAATTTTAATTTTTACATGGTCATTAGATATTGATATTGATCCACAGCGTTAGTAAAATCTAAGATTTCTTAAACAAAAAAATACCTCCGATTTATTCCTCAGTCGGGATTCAAGAATAATGTCTGCAATTAATTAAAAGATAATTCAAAATAATATTTTGATGACTGAATATAATACAGAACTCTCTGAAACCTGCAACTGGAATCTGCAGTTATTTTTTAGTACTCATCGTAGAGTATGGCCATAATGTCTTAAAGGCACCAAAGAAGAGTTTTTGGTATGATGAAGTGTTCAAGGTCTTATTGACCCGATTTGAAAACACATAACGGTTTAATAAACAGGTTTTTGTGGAAATTTGGTTATTTAAGTTAAAATCATGTGTAACGGCAGTTCTCAAAATTGATATTCAGCCTTATAAAATTTCTAGCGAAAACCTTCAGTTTGATTAGCAGCGGAAAGAACATTTCTGAACATTTTAAAAACGTCAAATTAGAAATTCATCATTCGAAAATGTATACGTCTTCATTAATCTGAATAATTTTTGCTATATATCAAAATCAATCAAAATCAATCAAAATATGGAATTTATTAAATTTTTGTTTTGCAATAAGTTATGAAAAAAAGTGTTCTGAGATTTCGGTAGGTGGAAGGCAAGATGGGGTTAGACATGGAAAATGAGATAGTGCTTTTGAAAACCTTTCAAAAGAACATTTGGATACCTACAAATATTTTAGGATTTCAAAAATCACTTCATTTAAACTGAGGTAGTGAGAGAAAAAGGTCTGTTAGGCACATTTGAACGCTTGCGGGTTAAAACAAATGAATATGTTTGTCATTACAGATCACTGCAATGCAATATAAAATTTGTCTGTTCAATAATTTCATATCTAATAAAGCACTTAAGCTGACAAATCGTGAACGATAGCAAACACTTATACTCAGAATTTAAGCCGCAAACAACATTTTGAAAAATTATGATTTGAAAATTTTGAAAACACTAATCGTAGCTCAACTGTCATGATTGATGTTGCAAGTATTCATGCAATTCAATGTTAGCGCCGCCCCTGTGTGGCAACATTTAAAGAACTCCAAGGCGGCATTCACCGGATTCTCCGCTTCAATGTTATAAATATTTACTTCTACATACATATGTATGTATGTATGTATGTATAAATATGCACTTTATGGTTTTTCGTGCAATTCGCTACGCCGGTGGCATTTCAACAAAACGATAGTTCAATTAAATTGCACCAGCGGCAAGTGGAGCAGGCTACAAGTGACAGTCACGCCTGTCAAAAGCTATTAAGGCAGCGAATTAACTTTGTAAACTGAAATTGGAATGGATGCAAATATGTATATGTACATAAAAAATTGTACTTAAAAATATTTTTTTGTTTAATAAAATCTGTGGAATGTCGCATGGAACCTTGAAAGGTTTAGTTTGAGCTTCAGTTCCGGTTTGTAGAGAATGACATGAATGATGGATATGGATATGGATATCCAGCCGATGGTGTTGAAATATTTTTTACCGTGGTTCATCTGGTCTCGAAACAGCAACTTCAGGTCACAGGTGTTTCCGAAGCTTACAATACCTAACCTTTTACTTTGTTCCTGTAATGAGGCAGTAAAACCCTAAAGTATTTCAAGTATTTACCCACCGAATATAATTAAATTACCCTATCTTCACTCACTAGCTCTTGTTAAGGCTTAAATGTAAGCTAATTTAAGAATCCATCCTAAAGACTTACTCTGGAAGCCTATGTGCTAAAGACAATTACTAGCGATTACGGACGATTATATAACTTTTATATGAGTAATTTTTGTGATTGCTTATTGCTTTTTCAATTACGCAATTGCTTATTCATTAACCCATCAAATATTTATTGATTGTTCGCTGTCAAATCTACGGCGAATATGATGAATGGCTCAAAATGGGCTTTGATTTGTAATAGCAATTTTTTAACGCCAATTGCTCTTATCAACAGAATTATAATATTGTAAATTGCTTATGGAAAATGTGTCAATGTCATATATGTAAGTAAATATTTATTCTTATCTTCTTGTAACAAGTTTTGCTAAGAGGTAAAATATTGTCAATGCCAAGTTTATAGTTCCTATTGTGGTCAGTGGTTCCCCAATAGAAAGCAAAATTTCTGCAATAATGAGTATTAATAAGAAACTGACGCGGAGGGGTAAAAAAAATATAGTCCGGATGATCAAAATTCCTTTTATTTTCTTTTACTCACAAGGTTTTTCTTATTAAATAGTCATTGTGAATGGTTATAGACAATGATCGGGCTTCGGAGTGATTTGAAGATAACTCAAGTTGTATTTATTATAAGCGACAAGGAACTTTAGAAACGATGTCAGTTAAGGATTCCTTCACAAAAATTTAAGCTTTGGTACAAGTTATGGTCCGGTAGCGCGATTCGTCTATATTACTTCTTAACCAACAGTGGTATCCACGGATAATGTTAATTGAGTTTCTTATGGTCAAAATCCTTAGAAAGACCTTTATTTCCAGATACATACGAAACTCCCACGTAGAATATTTGTTAATATTGAAGCTTGAGAGGCACTTAGGGAGAAATTAACACAACCAGGTTTTTTAAACTAGCCTTATCTAGCAATGATTACACCTCTGTACAACTTCTTGCTCACAACTCTAACGCGAAACCAAAAATTAAAAGTGGAATCAGTGATCACCGGCATTACAAACACAATAACAATCCGTAGTCATCTCCTCATCGAGAAACTGAAAACCAATATTCCTTAGCGAGGGCTCCGTAAAAATTATAGTCTAATGAAGATGCGAATCGGTACTAAAAGCATGATATTGAAAACTGTTATAATCCCAGCTAAAAACACACCTATGTTCAAGCAACCTGTCACAAGTAAAATTGCTTTGGGACTACGAATTGCTTCCACATTCACTGTATTCTCCAAATTTCTCCCGTTTTCAGACCCCAAGAGAATGCTCTTTGGAAGAAATTTAACTACAACAAAAAGTTGGGAGATCACTATAAGCGGTTTATCGACCACGATAATGTTGAATAACAAAATGGAATTTTTTTGAAAACAAATTTTTCTTTTATTTAAAAACGTATAAAAATTTCCAACTGTTCTGTGCGAGATTTAAAATATTTATTTTCATCGCGAAACTTTTACCTTCCTTTTTTTAATTTTCAGTTTCCTGGATATTTCTCACAGCGATAGCTCATTTGCTTTTGCAGTTTCCAGCAGTTTCAGAGCTGCACTAATAAATCTATCTATCTATACTATCGATCGATGCCCTTTAATGTAGCTTAACATGGGTCGTTTGTTATACCTAGTGGATCATCTGTTGGTCTCATTTGGGGAACTTCTTGTCTCCTCATTAAAGTATACCGTTATTTTTTGCTTGTGATCTAATGTCACGTTTACAAATTTGCATATTTTAATTTCAATTTTTCAGTCAAAGGAAGACATCACAAATGGTCAAAATAGTTAATAAAATACGACGACTTGGCGAAAAGTATTTATTTTCAATATCCACGCTATATTAAATGCTATAAATGATACATTTAGAATACATAGCACACACACACTAATGCGCAACTCTGATGTGAAATAATTTGTTCGACGTAGCGATTTCATGTGGTCCTGTGGCGCAATGGATAACGCGTCTGACTACGGATCAGAAGATTCCAGGTTCGACTCCTGGCAGGATCGACAGCCAGTTTTTTTAATTTTTAAGCTATTATTATTGTAAATATATTTTGAAATTATTTATGTTTATTTGGCAAAAATTTGTAAAACGCTGAACGATTAAATTTTTTTCACTTGTCTTACAAGGTGCAAAGGTATCGTGAGCAAAGTCTTTTTATGTTCTTAAATAATTAGATTTTTCAATTATTATTTTGGAATCGATTGTAATTTTGTGTAAGTGATTGTGTAAATATATGTTAAATATTCATGGTTAAATGTATGTAAATTTGTATGGTGTTTGTATGTAAGTATATGTATATTTGTTCTGCAACTTTTATAAGGTGTCAGTCGAATAGCTAATCGGTCATTTGGTAGCTTTTCGTAGCCCAATGATAAATTGCACTGTGAAATTAGGCTTTACTATGTCTCCGAACTATTTACTTGATTTTGTTGTTATTATTGCAAGTAGCAATTGTTGCAATTAGCCTGCGGCTACGCACATAAAATTGTGATTGATGATTTCGAATTGACATAGAAAAGTCAGCGTACAATGTATTTAACATGCAAATGCCTATTGTACATACATACGGTGCTGGCCACATAATTAAGGACATTCAGTATGAAAAACGAGTTCAGCAGAGGACAGATTAACACGTAAACCGAGCAAAACTTAACATTCCCTAACTTCTACGCAAATCCATGAGGAAATCAACTCCTCCTCCTCATTTAACTACGCTGTAACATATGGAGTAGGATCGTGAGACGCCGACTACTCGTTGGAGGATTCCGTGAATACATTGCAAAAAAAAACCGCATATTTTTAAAAAAAAATTAAAACTTCGCATTCAGTGTGTCTCCGGGGGTTTGGAAGAACATACTTTGGAGCCTTGAATCTAAATTTAACTTTTTTCCCAAAAAATATGTGCTTCATTCCTCGAACAAAGAACTTATCTTCGCTATACTTTAAGGACCATACATGCATACATGGTGGAGGAAATATTTTGGTTGGGGTTGCTTTTCGATGAAATATGACCTCTACGTTCATATTTATACAGTATAACTACCCAAAATACACTGCTAGGGGTGTCTAAGTGTGGTTCTCTGTAGAAAACATAAGCGTTGTATCTCAGCTTGTCCCTGGCCTTTGGACTTCAACCTATATATTTTTAAGCGATATTACTGTCTCTAATGATTTGGCTTCTACTGTACATTTATTAATATGTAAGTATATTTAAGCATATAAACACAAAAATGCACAAACATGCTTCGAAGTGGCAATATGGATAATTCTCATAATAAAATAATAAAAATTTGTGCGTTAATGGCAAGCAAAACAGCCGCCCATTAACCCGCCAATCGCCATGAGCTCGCCCCTAATCTATAGGAAAATTCTATATTCCTACATACATATACATACATATTAACAATTATTGGTGAGAAATAAATTTATTGGATTAACTCTATTTATGCAATAAAATACAAACATTTATTTATATACACACATACCGATGTACATAAGCACTTGAGCTCTCCCCATATATAGGTCAAATGTAGTGGGCAGACAAAGGTAGATTTTAAATGCCTGTATGTATGTTCATATATAGGTATATACATACATCACTGTGTCAATAAAATAGTTGCGCACAATTCAAAATTGATAAATTGTTCATTGAGCAGCCGCCGTGTTGTATTTATTGTTGTACAACAAATAGCAAAATGTTTGCGATTTAAGTGAAAAATGCGATTTCAAACATTAATCATCATTTTGCTAACACAATTTTTCCAGATAGTTTAATTGAAGCGGCACTTTTCGTCAAAGCTAAGTCGGTGGCCAGCGCGTTCGGGAGTTATACGTTTGTAATTCGGTGGTGGATGCCATAAAAGTAAAATTAATAGGACCATCAATAAGCTTTAAGAATTATTAATCAAAAGAAACTTTCAGTTTTATTGTAAGTAATATTGATATCAAGATAGGAACGATGGAATATAATACAGAATGAGATCATGGTTCTTCTCTGCACTTCTGTACTATAACGGTGTGTTAGCCCCAGGACCAAGTTTTTGTAAATTGAGCGTCCAAATGCAGAAGACTGTCCTGCTTCCTTTTTTTTTCCACTACCAACTGGATTAGAGTCTTCGCGACTATAGAGACAATAGTATAGACTTCGAAACCTCGGGATTTCAATAGTTTACACAAAGTCGATATCGTCTTAGCGGTAATTGCGAAAGAGTTGCCTCAACTGACGTTGTGGACATATAAGAGAGCCGCGCCCACCACAGTCTAGCCTACGTAATCAGAAAGGACACGGATTACTTACCACCCAAGTAGTAGCTCCCCACTTCAGCATTCCCCACAACTTTTTTAGGTATATTTATGCCCCTACAACACTCCCATGTTGCTTCTGTTTACCACCAGACACTTTGCTTATCTAACCTGTACGATTCATTGCAGTTGCTTGGTTTAATGAAATCCAGAATGATTATACTATGTTAGGTTCTTTGATATTTAAACAAAGGATGCATATAGAGGACCAATCTATCTGAAATGCCGTTTATTTTCAAATGTTCTAGAGAGATATTCTCTTCCAAAATACTTCGATGAAGTGGTTCCAGCCCTTTTCCCCGATTTCCGAGTTTTAGCGTAAAACAGATGAATACGAATCAAATCACCGAGCTTTAAACTCGCATACAAGATTTTCGGTAAATTAATTCCTACATCGCATTAAATTTGCAAGCATGATTTTATTTCCTCTACTAATTTATCCCCCTTTTTAGAGTAGCTCCGAAGGATGTTGATGACGACGGTTCTGTATTTTTCTGTCGAATTTGTGGGAATGTTGTGAGTGAGTATATCCTTCGATTCACCGACAATGTGACCAAAGTTTGCACCCATAACAGTCCGCACTACACGGATAACGGACTATAGTTACTACAACAACAAAATGTGGTCGAAAAAAATGGCTTCTTTCTTAGCCCTGTTTAAAATACCTTCTATCACCAGGTGAATTAAGTGTAACGAGAAAAAAAGTAGACGACTGATGAGGGTTTTAACCCATCTTCAGAAGTAGTTATAACGAATTAATAATACACACTTTGAAGTTCCTTAGACCATCTATACGACAGCTATTAAGTTTGGCTTGTTAAGCTTGTTAAGCCAAACTGACGGAAACTTTTAAAGCTAATTAAACGACAATCTCTTAAGAATTATAACGAGACTATAACCGATAGGAGTTAGCACAATTTGTCTTAAAATAAGAAATTTTTTTTTAAACTGAACTTTTGTTTACAGATAGAAGGGTTTGAATATGTAAGTGCTCCGATTTTACTCATCCAGTGAACAATTTCGCTTGAGTTAAGTTACAACTTAAGCTTAGATTTCCAACGTCGTTTCTCCACAGTACCTCGACTGAAGAGTCCCATAAAGGTTCGCTTAATGCATGACAAAGTTTCTCAAATTTGGAAGACTATAGCTCTAGGCTTAAACGGAAATGTGACTCTGCAATGGGGCTTAAATATATGTAATGAAAATACACAAAACTTTAAAAAACATGTTCTTGATTTTTAAATTGAAATTTCTTCTTGATTTCATCTCAATAATAAATTATCTCATGCCGTATACCGATTGTAAAAATATCAAATTAAAAACCATTTTTACTAAAAATTATTTTTCGATGTTTGTTGGATACCTCTTGTTTCAGGAATTCACATATCACAAGCACATATTTTTTAAACTTATATACCGTTTTTGTACTATTATTTTTATGTTGGCCAAATTTGCACACATATTTATATATTTCTTTTTTTTTTTTTTGACAATATCGTTACTTTATTTCTTTATATCTACTTGTATATATTAACATATAGTCAAACCGTTACTCATTAACTATTTAAATATACCTATTTTCTGGTTTCGGACTTTGTCACTGAAATACTTTTAGGCAAATCCACAACGTTACAATTGGTTACTGTTACTCTTCTCCCTTTGCTGTTCTTTTTCGCAGCGGTTGGCCTTCTCTGTTGTTATGAACTTCACATATTTCAAATATAACTACTCACTTGAATATTTTTATTTTGAACATACATACATATGTATTTATGTTTGTATGTGTAATTGTGTGTAACCGTGTGAATGAACTCCAAATTTCAAGTTCAAAGCCGAATTGTCTAATTTTAGGTAGACGACTTGTAGCAATGGGCGATAACGCAAAAATCTTGAATAAAAACAAATAATCGATAAACAATAAACAATAAAATACAACAATATAACTCCAAGTCACGCCTCCCTCAAATATTTACTGATTTCAGCGTTGTCTAAAATACTCAGATTTCATAAATCAAAATTTTTGTGAAGTAATTAAATATACATATATTTTAAATACATATGGTTGTAGATATAATATATATACATATATTTATGTATATGTCTATAAAATGACTCCAACATTTGTTGACGGTTGAAATTTGGTTTGATGTTATTACTTTTTGTTTTCGCTGTTATTAATTATTATATTTTCGAAAATAATGCCCAGATTACCGTTGTCGAACTTCCGACCCCTGCAGCGTTTGGCCAAATTTCAAATTAATTTTTTTTTGTCAAAATTAATGTTTTCGTCTTTATTGTTCGTTTTTTAATCCGTTGGCGCACATTTTCTACTCAAACCAATAAAGCGTCGTAGGCGTTCGCCATTAATTCAGTCATATTTACAATCAATCGATTGATTCCGCGTACATGTATTTATATATTTGTTTTTAATATTTTGAGCAATACATATGTACATATGTATACATGTTAGTGATATTTCGCTCCAAGTTTTCAGCAAGCTTTCTTTGGCATTGTTTTCAATTAATTGATCTTTTGTTAGAATTCATTTTCGATTTTAAACAAAATTTCTGTTTTTTGCTCACAAATCAATTGATATTTGCTTCAATATGTGGGTGAAGTTCGAGAATTGAAATCGCATGCATATATAGCTATATATGTATATGTGTATGCAGATGTGTATGTATAAATATGTAGAAACAATAATATATCTTAAATTTCTGTATATACCAAATATTTATGACTTATGATAAGAAAAAGTAAGCATATAAAGATAAGAGAGTAAAGTCTCAATCCTTAAACTGTTGGAGGGAATTAATTTCACATTTTCGAAAGAGAAAAAATACACATTTTTCTTCAATTATGTAAAAATATACAAAACTACTTTCAAATAAGTAGTAAATTTATAAAACAAGTGCTTTAGGACCTTAATATTTCAAACGTTAGTATCCATCTAGCAGAAGGATTTTATTTAAAAGCGTCTTCGTACCTTTTTTATTCCACCTCCACTTTAAGAGTACTCAAAAAGTACTATATCGCAGTAGTTAGTAGGGTATTCCATCCCTAACTGTCACGATTTCTTAACTCTAACCTCTAAGAAGCTATCGAAAATATTTAGCTGAACTTAGCGTTCTAATACTATTGCAAAAGTTCGGTGTCGTTGATAGAACTAAACAATTAAAAGTTAAAATAAAAACTTATAAAAGAAAAACTTAAGATGAAAGAAACAAAAAGTTATAGCTGTGTGGATTTTTATTTTCCGAATCTTATGTGAATGAGGGTAGATAAAAATTTTGAACAATAAAGTGTACAAAGCAGCTTATCTTCGCTACTCAAGGTTTAAATATATTGGTCAAAAGCTTTTTGGAGGCATTTTTCTTGCAGTGATCTTCATTTATGTCTCTTTCGTAATTTCGAAACATTCTCTCTCAATTTTTATCCACCTAAAATCGATTCTGATGAACGAGAAGAACTTTGTTCTCATAATAGCATTATCTATTTCAACTATCCGAGAGTCAACTTCTTCCTTTTTCTCATACTCAGAAGTGGACTTTACATAATCAACACAATCGGTATTTATATCCAGCCAAATTTATCATTAATTTGCTTTGAATTATATGGGAAAGGTATTATAAGGCTGTACGGATCGACAATAGTTTCCTAGGGTATTCGGGAAGTTCAATTAAAACCTGTAGTACGATGCTGATGTTATAGCCTGTGCAGTTTCTTGACAAGCTTTGACAAACCTTAGAGTGTATTTTGGGATGAAAAAGCTCTACCTAAACTCAATTGAAATCACTTTTGATATCCCCGTCAGCTATAGTTTACAACACTAGACTACATGCATTGTATAAATTCATCCAATCCATCTTTTTTGTATATTTAACTCATTCATGCCTATATGAATTATTTCATAAAAATCGTCAGGAGAAATGACCCACTTTCTTACACAGTCTTTTTTTTGATAACCTAGTGTGAGCTTTTACCTTAAACCTTTCGGCAAATTCGGATATCAACTCAGCAGAAACAGCTGAAGCCTTGAATGTTGTGGAACTTCAGACTGTTTATGAACTGTACACATCAAGAGATAATCAACCCTGACACGATGTTCTTCCAATGAATGCACAAAAATGTGGCTAAAACTCGTTCAATTTTTGAGTGAAGCTTGAAAGTAAAACTAATTTAATTATTTTGAGGGCTCTTTAGTTTGCTTGTTTTTATTTTTCTACTCGGATAGAAACATTCTTTATATTTTTCAGGAGTTTATTCACAATAGATATTCGATATACTGTACGATGCTGTTGGCAGTTGTCTAACATGTGTGGATAAAAAGTCGGGAAGGCATGATTGTACACAACCTAAGAATTCAAAAGTCCGGTTTTGAACTGAATGAATTGTATTAGTATGACATTGGACCACAACTTACTTGTAGGATTTTCTTGACCATTGCCCTCGGAAACTAAAGCTTCTATATATATATATATATATATATATATATATAAATAAATAAAAAAAAAAATAATATGGCTACTCTATTTTCTTAAAAACACTTTTTCTCTCCGCACTGCACATCTCTTGTTGCTAAAATATGCTAAAAATATTCAACAAAATTCCAAATGAGAGTTAAAAATATTCAACAAATGAGCGCGCGCAGAATGCAAGCCGCCACTCGGCGTACGAAAATGCATTCGGCACTCGTTGAGCAACTGTGGCGTATGTGATCAATTTGAGTGAGCGAAACTAGTAGTAGTATGCCATTTCTAACTTGCCATTCATTGGAGAGCGTTGGAGCTTGTGCGCGCCGGGGCAGCCACTCAGCGACTCAGCCACAGCTCAGTTGGAGCAAGCGGACGCCAGCGCGACTAGAGCAGTGCGCATTTATAAGCGGAACGGAACAGTTCAACGACGCGGCGATTCGATTTAGTTGCGCGCGCGAAGTATGCGTTCGAAACGAAAAAGATAATTTCATGCAATAAAGTGTACAAGCAGAAGAAAATAAAAATTCGCTAAAAATCTAAGCGCGCTTTTGAGACGATAGCGGGAAAAAATTAAGAAAAAAGTAATTTGGTAATTAGCATTTGTTTAGATTTTTGATGTTTTTTTTTTGCATTTTTTGCTGTTTTGTTTCAAACGCGTCGCTTTCTTGTTGTGCTAAAAATTACCTAATTTGCTTTTGAAAAAAAAGTAAATAAAATAAAATTGATTTTGAAATACGTAGAAAGTCAAATCAAGTTTTCAAATATATATATAAATTATTTGGATTATGATAAGACCGACTGGGCGAATGAGATAATATAGTGAATGAATAGTATAATATAGTAGACTGAAATAAAATAGGAATAAAATGAAATTTAATTTAAAAATAAAAAAATTTAAATATGAATAAATTGTAAGAAAAAATTTATTTCTTTTTTTAAATAAATTTTTTAAAAGTGTCAGAGAAACAACAAAAATTAATATTTTACATGGAAGTGGTTGAAGTAAACATTTAATTTTTAATATTTAAATCATTAATTAGGCTACAAAAGCATTCATATGATTATAAAAATATTTAATATATCCAAAACACTACTTTTTCATACGTCCATAAACAAATATCTGCATCCGCTCCTGAGTTATGACCTCGGCAAAAGCCTCCACAAGCAGTAAAAGTAATTTCCACTTATTATTATATTTGCCGCTACACCCAGTCGCCCAGCCAGCTTGTAAAGTGTTTTTAACGTTGTGAAAATACAATTTTTTCGCAATTAATAAAACGGCAACATTTTTTTTGGTACGAAAATTAAAAGTGTTTGTGCGGTCCAATATGCAGAGTTGTGGCAACATATGGCAAACATTTTGGCTGCCACACACGCTCGGCCGCCAGCGCTTTGCACGCGCATAACAGATATACATTTGACTTGGCTTGTGGAAAAGTTCAAGTGTAGCATTTTTCTTGCCGTCCGGCAAAAGAAGAAAGCAAATTTGGAAAAAAAAACTGAAATAAAAATAAATTTGGTGTAATGTGCCGTTATGTGTGGCTTTCGAAACGTCTGTGTTTGCAGCGAATTTTAAGTGAAATACATACATACATACATTTTTCAGCGTCTATAAGTTTCATTGGTCGACGCATTTTGTTTATCTTTGCCCGCCTGGTGAGTTTCAAAATGTTTTTAAGTGCATATATATATATATATATACAAAGTTAATTTTTTTCTCATATTCGCCGTAGTAAGCACGTACGTACGTTTGCGTCCACATACTACATATACGCGGATACATATTATTCCCTTTTGCGGCTACTTATTTTTGCAAATTTTTAATAGAAATACACATTAAACAGATGCCATTTTAATTATCGTTGAAAGTGTAAATTTTCGATTTTATATGCATATATGTATATATTTTTCAATGCATATACATATACATATGCATACAAATGTTTTTACAAGCAAGCGGCAAAAGAACACTCAACTCATTAACAATTTCCCTGAAGGTAGTTAAAGATACTAGCAACTAATTAACATCACAGACTTCAAATATATCGATAACGAAAAAAATTATACTTTACAAAATTTCCATTTTTACTTTGCGCTTTCCATTGATATTGCTGATATATTATATTTCAATAATAGATAGGAGTGTAGATCATCTGTGAAAAGCTTTGGAAGTTCTTTGCTGCGTTGGTTTGAAAATTCCTCAGTATTAACTCAAATACAATCAACTTAAGTGAACTTGTAAGGAACAGTCGAGCTTGTTTTGGTGCTTTACAACTTTATTATAATTTTAGCTAGTGTTTTTTTTTGGCACTCGCTTAAACGAAAGCTAAGCTTAGCATATTTTTTATATTTTTTTTACAAAATAATAAAAATTAACAAAAATTAAATAATCTTACACAATATTATAATCGTCCTCAAAATAAAAATCGTCAATCAAGAAAAATTTTAAATGCAAAAACAAATTAAGTTGATCACTTCCAAGAGAGGCAGGGCATGCCTCAACTTAACAAAAATTGTTACTTTGTTTTAAAAATTGTTAAATTCGAAATAAATTTCTTTATATTACAAAGGTTTGGAGCACTAAATAAATATATATAAATGCTTCAAATTATTATTTTTACCCCCATTACTTTTTATTGATCTTCTGACTATCAAAAAACTTGGTGAATATTAGCCTTGGTGAATAACCATACCTAAGTTGTTTGTCTAAAAGTGACGCTACCTCTGTTTATTTACAATGAAAAAAGTGAATTTCCTGCTTTGATAAAACATTGTTTCCTACTGGAGAGGAAAAAACACTGAGCAGAAAACATTGCAAAATTTTATGAAATTGTTTTGGGTGACCGCAAAATAAAATTTAGCTAGTTATTGTCTCTCACAGGAAGGAAGTCATATCATTAACCATTTTTTACCATACTGAAAAAGCTTTGGTGCGCGATGGCTGTCGCGATTTTTGAATACCAAACGTGTTCAACTTAGGAATACGCTATGAATTTATTTCTACCCGTTAGCTGGGTAACGGAAAAAACGTGATTTTGACCAAATCGCTCCTAGTGACCCTAGGCGGGTGATTGATGGTGATAATGGAGGGGTATAGAACCTCCTAGGTCAACCGAAGCGTTTCGCCTAATTAGTGGACGCACTCCGTGAGCCACTCTCAACAACCTCAACCCTTACTCTCTTCCATATAAATTAACACAACTACAACTATAGAAATAATAGTGTTATTACAACAACAACAACAACAACAACAACAACAACAACAAGGTAAATTACAACAACTAAAACCAGTAGGTATAGTAATATTACAAGAATTCATTCGTGCAATTAATGCGCACGTGCTCCATCCTGATCCTCCGGCATCTTCTGTTGTTGTTTGTGTGTTGTTTTTACTGTCTTACTTCCTTTGTTGGTTACAACTACTATTTAATAGTTGTTAGTGTACGGACGTACATCATCATAATCCTCCAGGTGCGTCCTTATTCTGTTGTTGTTGATACTCTGAGTGCAGTTTTGCTTCTTCTTCTTCCCAATTCCACGATTTGACCTCCTGCGACTATTTCGTCTTTCCCAGTTTAAAAAAGTGGCTCGCTGGCAAAAGATTTGACTAAAATGAGACGGTTAAGATGGAAAGAAACACCTATTTTGAAGGTTTCGAAGCTTCACACTGTCAAACTGTTATGGAAGTATTGGAGGAACGTTACAACAAATGCATTGTTATAGATAGAAATTAAGTCAAAGAATAAAGTCATATTTTCATTGAAAACAAAAACATTCTTTCATTGTACAATAGTATAAAAATTGTAACAATAAAGTCCCTTGTAACTTCTTTCGCAACTTTCATCCATCCAATACCGATTTTGCCGGACCGAACAGAAAAGCATTGTCCCCTAGAGGTGAGGAAATTTTAATGATCTGTTTGACATTCAACTTTTCCACTTTCTTTAGCAGTGTGATCTGCATTATCAACGCAATCTGTATTCATATTCAGCTGAGGATTGCCACTCATTCGCTATAAATTACATAGATTTCGCAACTAAAAATATATACATACATATATGCGGTGACGGAATCTTACGACGCATGGATTCATTCCAGCTTCTAAAGATATTCGGGAAGTTGATTTAGAATACTATAGTCTGAAGTAAAAATTAGGTTATGCCTGAAGCTATCGTTGACGCTAGATTTTGCTTATTTTTTAGCTACTAACATCTTGCAAGTGCCTGCGATCCAAATTGGTTAAAGGATTTCTGACACATATGAGCATTTCCGATGATGACAGGGTTTGTTTGCTTTTCTGGATTCTCTATCCTATTGCTTAACACGAAATTCGACATCTTCTATGAAATTCATTAGAGATGCATCAGTCTTTAATTTTCATTTTCATTTCACATGGTTATCACTGGCTGGCGAGATGTTTAGTAGTCACAATATTTATCATATAGCTATAGCTCGATTAGCTTTTTTTTTTCTGACCTAAATTTAGTGAGATTCGAAGATTTTATGCGGCGCTTCTTTTTATAATGTATTTGCTCACAAAAAAATATACATTTCCGTGGTACTGAATGATATCCCTTTTATTTTTTAAATTGCAAACTTTTGTCATTTGTGAAAGCTTTCCTACATTTTTCGATGGATCGTCAGATAAGAATAAATGAAGTCAATCACTTTATTCTGAATATTTTTGTATAGAGAACCCTATTTAAGTTTCTCATTTCTCATCGTCAATACTGCATAAAATATAGGAAAAAATAAAGATTCTCGCTGAGATAAGACATGCAATAATCAAAGATTCAAACAAATCAATTATATTATAAGTGAATTTCATTTATTCATTCATAAATTGTAAGATTTTCACTAATATTATTGTGAAATACTTCGCTAATGTATGAATGACATATTTAACCTTCATTGCAACTATTATACAGCAATATTGAATATGTAAATACAAATATCCCCACGTCATTACTTTGCACCCCACTTTGTCTCAATAAACATATAAATAAATAATAATTATAGGAGACCGCAAATTGAATTCAGTTTTTACAATATTTATTTGATATTATTTATTCATTAAAATAAATATGTTTATATGTATGCATATATATGTAGGCATCGATATAGGTAGGCAGAGATATCTCTATGTAGGCATTTTGTAATTAATATGGCACAGCAAAAGCCCGGCGATGCTCAATCTGGCGCCCATATAACTGACTCTTACAAGCCTCCACAAATTTTCCAAATGCCTGCCATCATTATTAGGTAAAAACTACGCGTATAACTACATAAGTAGCCAACAAAAATTATGTTAATGTATTATTTTCTAATTTTTGTTGTTTTGCAAATGTAAAACGCCAAAAATAGCGACCTTGAGGCAACAAGAAAATAAATTACTGCCTCAAATTGGGTATTTTAGAAGTCTTCACATTTAGGGTTTAACGAAATTAATGCGTGGAGCACCATACAATTAAAGGGTTTCATAAACAAAAGAAGAAGAAAAAAAAACAACAATTAAACGAAAACAGAAAATACAAAAAAAAGGCGGAAATGGAAACAGAATTACAAAATTGGGATTAATTATTGAAATGCAAATGTTCCCATAAACAACAACTATTACAATAAACATTATGACTACATATTCGCTAAGCAACTTTTAAAATTCTATAATTTCAGACAACAAAAACAACGAAAAAGTCCAAAAAATTAATAAATTGTGCCGAAGTAAAAATAGCTTTATTGTTTTCCTATTTCGCTTTGGTCTCTGCCCACAAGACGAGCAATCCATAAAGGAAAAGTTGAATAAACGATAAATTTGAGTTTTGACAACAAGAAACAACTACAAATAATTTTTAAATTACCAAATATTGTCTATTTCAAAGGCACACACAAAAACATATAGATATATGCATACATACTCATTTGTATACATATATATATATATATATATATATACTGACATATTGATACGTACCAATGTAAACAAAAGGAAAATTAATACATAAAAGTCTCAAAAAAAGGCAAGATTAGCTTTTTTACAATAACGAAGAAAGCAAAAAAAATTTTAAAATAATACAAAAAACAAAATTGTGGAAAATTTATGCGCTATAAATCAACAAAAAGCGAAACAAATTTATATTAATAAATATGTCGAGAATAAGTAAAATAATATGAGAGCCATGGGAGAGCGAGCAGTAGCACGTGAGACAAGTCTGACGAGCGCGTCTTTCCATTGTGTTGACATTTCAAGTGATATTTTTAAGGCAACTATTTTAAGAATTTTTTTGTTTGAGAAATTTTTGTTGGATTTTGCTTTGTTTAGTTTAGATCAAGTATGCATACCTACAATTTCTGAAAGGCAACGAAAAGCAAAAAAGCAAAAAAGAAGAAAAACAAGCGTAAAAGCAGCTTTGTTTGCGAAGAATTTTGAGCGATAGAATGCAACTTCTCTGCACGGATCGTAAACTTTGATATATCAGCATTTCCTGGACATTTGGTTTTTATCACTTATTCAGCTGAAGAAAATGATAGCGGTAAAAAGTGTTCAAAGTCGAAATGCCTGAAAAGTCTGAAAAGCCTCGGAACCAAAATTTTTAGACATTAAAAATAGATTTTATTCGTTATTTCGATTATCGTATTCTAAAAGTGAAATGATTGGCTTGAAGTATGACATACATATATATATTGTTCATACGTACAAACCTTTAAATATGAAAATTTCCGTAAGATGGCAATCCTTTACATAAGTATCTTCTACAGAAATCTTGTCTAAAACTGTTGGATTTAGTGCCATTATTGGAATATTGTATTTATTTTAACAATTTAATTAAAATAAAATTAAAGAGAAATATTTTCAATCGTAAAGATTCTGAAACTTATTTAATTTGATAACGTTATTATTATATTATATTTATTTATTTCAATAAAATATTTTAAACAGCTGATAACCATTCTCAAAAATTTACAAACTTTGAGCTTCCTTAGTTTTGTGGTTGTTATCCTGCCAATTTTTGATACAGGTGGCAACCTTTTACATTTTTTTGCATTTAAACATTTAAAAAAACTCTTCAAATCGATGCTGTCTTCACCATATTGGGACTCTTGGTGGCAAATGTGATACAATTTCGTTGCAATCAATTGAATTTTGAACTGGCTCTTAAGATAGTCTACCTCTAAAAAATTATTTATTTTTATTATTATTATATTATAATCCCTAAACTATTTCACAACTGTACTTATTTCACCTACAAAATCACAAAAATAAAGTATGATGAATATGAATATTTATTTCACTCGAAATTTTGCTTATTCGAAATATCCAGGGTGCGCCATATTCTATGTCGGTATGTAAATATTGAATATCTTTCACATTTTCGCTTCATTTTGAGAAGGCGCACCAATTTATAATAACTGGTTCTATGCCTTTTTGGTTGTCCGAATAACATTTGGTTGTAAATTACTAAATAAAATACTAGAAAGGGACTAATCCGTTCTTAGTTGCTTGAGAGTCCAGTATCTTGGTATAAATTCCATAAAATATATCATATATAAAATATATCCATATAAATTTCTTATAACTTTTTCTGAACTTGCAGATATACATGGATATTTCTGCTTCATCCAGGGTTTACAGCAGCAGTACAACAGTCTGAATTCAAAAGCCTTTCTAACTTCTACTAAAAGTTTATCGCAATTGGGTCATCAGTTTTTGAACTATAGTCGACCGAGCAACTCAAGTCTTTACCCAATAAAAAAAAAGATTGTACTCACTCTACTAGAAAGATGAAATAATTTTATGGGTATGGGCCTTCTCTGTTAAACTAGACACATTTAAGGTTTACTCTTTGACTTAAATTATTCGAAACTTATGGAAGTAAACCTGAGAGAAATTATTAAAGAAGAAATGTTCGCTAAAATAATTGAAATACATGATGTATGAAGGATAATTCTTCAGGACTGACTTTGATATAATTATCATTCTTTAAAAAGTTTATTAATTACTAGAATTGAAAAAGAAATTTGCTGAAGAAAAATAACTATATTTGAAAAAGAAATTTACACAGTTTCAACCGATTTTTCAAACAATGAGTTTAAATTGTTAACAAGCTAACCGAAAGTTCTGAGAAACGTAGTTAGGTTATTAGGGTAGTGGCTAAATTTTTTGAGAAGCAAAACTAAATTTGTATTTGTATTATTTTCCCATTTATCGCCCATTCAGCGATCAGAAAAGCCCTTACTCGTATGTACTTAAATACGACTGATAATTTACAATTTTTAATGGCTGTAAAGGTATAAATTCCTACGAATGTGTGTATGTTTGCATATACTAGGTACATGTAAGATCCTAAGGCAAGTAATAACATTTTTATACATTTTATTGTTATTAGCTTTGGTACTTGATTGATATCTAGTAGATACATATATATTGTAGATATATAAACATACATAACATTCAGCAACTAACAGAAAAGTTAGAATCGCTTTCCCTGACATTTAATTTTACGGCTCGAGAAACGGTAGAAAAACTGGACGTTCTCGAACAAAACGAAACATAATTATATTATTAGTGCTCAATAGAATTCTAATGTGATTCCCTAAAAAGATTCTAATTCGAATTTGTAAAAGTTGTCCAGTTCAAATAAAAATCTAATTTTGTTTATTTCATATTTACGAGGCCGGTTCGATGGGTACTTACTCCAAGCAAAGGAAATAAAAATACTGGAAAAATGTCGATTTATTTCTCAACATATGCCCGTTAGCCCGTTAGCCCGTTAAACTTGACCCAGCAATGTTCCGCTTCTTTAAATGGAAAATACGTTGTTTGGAGATCTGTAAAGTAGGCCTCCGTGTTGGCGATAAACTCCTCATTCGAGTCAAATATCTGGCCGGCGAGTGACCTTTTCAAGTTCAGAAGCAATAATAAGTCGCACGGGGCTAAAACTGGAGAATACATTGAATGAGTCAACAGTTTGAAGCCTAATTCGACAAATTTTTGGCCGTGGAGTCAGCAAGGTTTGAGCCGGTGTATTGTCATGGTGAAAGAGCACTTTTTCTTCGCCAAATGAGATAAATTTCCTGCCATTTGGCGCCGTTTTCTGTAATTTGGCATAATTAGGCGCAGTAACTGTTTTATTCTTCTCCAAGTATGACCAATTAAATAATTTTGTGACGGCCACCGTCTAAGGAGAAGAGCCACCGTATACATCATCCAAGCATTCTTTGATTTCACTGAGCGATTTCCCTCCAAAAACAAGCATCGAATTACCGACTAATATTGCTCTTTTCCCAACTTTTCTAAAATCCGCGGACACGACCACTATCACACGCGGTCGGAACAAAATGAGTTCGATTCGGTTGAAGTTTCGACAGCAATCATCTACAAGAATTTACTACACAATAATACGTATAATAGGTCACGGAGAAACGGAATAATGTGCTACTGAACCCTGTCTTTTTCTGTGTACCAATTTTTGCCTAGAGCGCGTTCATACATGAAGACTTTTGTTGCCGAGACGCGTAGTTTGTGGCGTGGGGTCGATGAAGAAAGACGAAGAGCACTGAGTTGCTTGTGCTTGAGCAACACGCTTTGCGTTCTAGTTCGTAACAGTTCGCTGGTACGTATTTCAGCACTCCTTTTCATTTTGAAAATCATTTCATGGTTGCTATTGCGTCAGTTGAAAATGAATATTTATAATATTTTCGGAAATTTGAATTCCATCATCAACTTGTTTATGTAATATGGAAATATTTTTTTGCTCCGGTATGGACAACAATGGGCAACACCAAAAGAGAATTTCCCTATAATGAGCAACAAAAGTTTCGGTGTATAAACCCAGACTTAGTTTCTTCGCCAATATTTTGCGGAATTTCCTGTATACTTCTTCACTGACGTTTTTAGTAAAGCCGGCTGTAGAAACAAACGAAGAAATATGTGGAGTATAGGCGATTCGTTTATTTAGTTTTGTTCATTAGCAAATAATAAATAAATAAAAAGTTAATGATGAGAAGGCGTAGCTCGGTTATACAAACAAGCAAATATTTACACGCTTCCATAGTACAGTAGTGGGCAAATTAATTAACCAATATGTGTGTATGTGCATATTAAACAATGCAAAAACAACAAACAGGCAATTTCACCACCGGTTTTAGCAAAATGTGAACCTTTCAAGACATAATATTTATGGCATATTGACGGACAGATGTTATACAAACAAATCGTATTTTCAATTTCACATAGTTAAAGACTCTAAAAAATGCTGTGTGTTCGATCTTCACCAGAGTTGCGAATGCATTCTGAAACACTCATCTCTATTACGCAATTATTAAATCAACCCTGCAAGATACGGCTACCTGAAACCACACCAACAGAACCGCATACATGTCACAGAGACCCAAAGTATCTTAAAACTAGGATGAACCACAAATATGTAATACCCACGCAATCAAATCAACTAGTTCTAAACTACTTTACTACCAGTATGAATCGCAGAACAACTAGTCAGTGGACTGACTTTTTTCATAAAAGCCACTGGTTTTTTTACGGTGTCTTACAAGATGACAAATGTTAGAAAAAAGTTTCATACTATTTCAAAACAAATACAGGCTTGTCTAAGTCTATTTACATACTTAGTAAAAATTTTTTTATTTCGTGTTTTCATTAAGAAAATATTTATTCTCTTTCTTATTCTTTTCTGGCAAATTGTACTTCAATTATCAAGAAATTCATCAGTGATCTATGATAAAACTATCAGAATTATGCGGTAAGGCTACAAAAAACAATGGTTGGAGTTTCCGGTAATTTGTATGCAACTAACTTAGAATCTTAATTAGGATTTGCTTATTCATCCGATATATATAATATATATATTACATATTCATTTCAAGTATTTCATTCATGACTTCACTATGAAGACGTCCCTAATCGAGCGGGACATATAAATGCATTGCAAATAGGCTGAAGTCTATGACTAAGAAATATGAAAGATTCCTACGAGAGATCGTACGAGATTGGACAAGAGCTACGGATCTTGAAAAACTTTTGGACACTCATAGAAACTTTAATAGATATCTTTAATCGTTTGTGAGGCCTTCTAATATTGATTTAACCGATAGTAGCTTTGCTGGGAATTTTCATTGTATATTAATTGATTAATCGTTGTTACCAATATTTGTTGTTCCTCAACTTCAAGTGAAAGTTCGTTTTCAAAGTTATCAATAAGAAGTGATTGTTCCCACTTCTGGAAATCTATAAAGAAAAAACATGAAAAGAGAACCATTCAATTTACAACAGTTAGCTGGATAGTACTGTTATGTCTATTTTTTTAAGTGTTACCCATTTTTCTTTTGAATAAATTCTGTTACATTGAAAATTGTTTGAAAATTTGTACTCTATACTTCCAGAAATTCTTCAAAAAATATGAATGGTCCCCAGAAATAGTACAAATTTCCATATAAATAGGTGTTTATTGAATATTATCTTAATTTCAGATTAAGTAAGAGGTTTGGAAATGTGGGTTGAATTCAATTCGCTAACTTTGTTGTTACTTAGCTTAGTAAAGCAGCGATAGATAGCAAGCAGAGAAATGGCGAATCGAAGACGTCTACACATGTCTTCATTAACCTTTGTTTCCGATTTCACTAGTATCTAGCTATGTCATTATGTGGGTAAATTTATACTTAATTTTGTTAAAATGTCATTTAGTGCTCGAGTTATTTGCGGTGAGATTAATCGGGCATACAAGGATTAATATAAAGATATAGTACCGATAGTAGCCGCTTTTGTAAATCGGTTTAGCGCTTTTTTTTTTTGGCTACTACCTACTTTTCTATTCAAATTTTCAAACGGAAGAACATCCATATATTTTGTAACTGTTTAAGCTGTTATACAAAACTGGTCTGAACCAAAGAAGTAAAAACATATTATTATTGTTTCTTATTCGCATTACTTGCTTCCCAAATTCGTTTTATTTTATTTATTTGTCGAACAATTCGTGGAATAGTAAAAAGTTTCCAAAGAAAGTTTATTGCCATTTTAGTTAAAATTAAGAAACAGAAAAGTAAAAGCAATAACAAAGCAATAAAATACAAATTTAAATACAAAGGAAAACCAAAAATGAAACGAAAGTTCGAAAAGCAAAATAAAAACTGTAACAAAAAGACTGTGAGTGGAGGCAATCGGTTGTGTGAACTTGAATTTTTTATATGAACACGTTTGAATTAGTTTCGCGACAGATTTTCGCACGAAACCAGTTTAGAATAATACTTGAAAATGATAAAAATATGAAGCGAAAATATGTTTAAATGAAACCACAAAAATACTATGAAGTATGGCAATTACAAACACACGCAACGCAACATTCATGACGTATAGACGAGGGGATTTTGATACTCGTAAGTCGGTGACTTGTAGACTGAGGCGGCTACTTTTGAGCCCTTTATGCTGAGGTTGTCTTATTTCACAAATAAGAACACAAATTTGGTAAAATATTTAGTTGGCTCAGTAGAAAAGTAATATGTTAATAGATGGTAGTTGTAAGACACAGGGTTGCATTTAAAATTTTTTTTTTAAAAAATCGTTTACCAGTACTGTTTTGATAATCATGTAAAACAATACAAAAATTTTCACACATTTCACATGTAGCTTTCATAAACAGAATACCAATGCGCCGAAGACTGACTTTCTTAATTTGACGTCACTATTCAAGAAATGAATATGCTATAACAAAAAATAATATAATCCTTTATACCAGTTGTTTGTTCGATTCGCCTCTCACCAAATAGAATACAGTTAATATGGAATGAGAGTCGTAGATAAATAAGAAAGCGAATTAAGTGCATACATCACAGATACTTCCATAGTTTCCTGTTCATAGCGGAATCGCATGAAACTGGCACTTTTGCTTCGATATCATTAGACTGAGGCAGAGTGTGAGGCAGAGTTTCACCGTTACCTAGAAAAACGTTAGATAGAATAGGACTTTCCCTCTTTTACGAGACTAAGATTGAAAAACCTTGGAGCTCATAATTTTAGTCAACATGGCGAAGGATTCAAACGCCTTAGCATATTCGTGATTTGATCTTGTCGACACATAAAGGTTAAGATCCATGTTTCGTAGTTTTGGGTATCACAAAGTATTTGTCGACAATGTTCCAAGCGTTCCATATCCGATTCGGGTTTCAGCCGAATTCAGTTAATACCTAATACTTAAATAATTCCCCACCAATATTCATCGGAAAGCTCATATACCGCGAAAGTGTTTCTTTTCCGTTATATACTTAAGAAAGTAGTACTAATTATGTACCAAACAATGTTGTTACTATTGTTGTTGTTGTCGCTGCTGAAAGTTTCCATATTTTTCCTACAAGGACGCTTTGATGTGCTATGAACGTATTTTCCCTTTATTTACTTAAACAAGAAATGTTACACACGTGTCAGTGTAAATTATATTCAATTATCGGCCGTGAAATTGTTATTGAACTATAATTTTCCTACCATTGTACCCATATAAACAATTTCCTATGTACATTCTATCAGTAATGGCCTGCCCTCATTGAACCTCTGTCTATGACAAGTTATCTAAATGTAATTTTTGTAGAATCTGAAATGTGTAAACATTCTAAAGGCTAGTTCATTGATGACTATTTACACTGAATTTAATTTATTTTAGTAAACGTGATATTTGCCTTAAGGTAAATGTGATTTTTTTTTGTTTTTCTATAAAGAGATCTTCGGTTTCGGTTTTGGTGCCAATTTTCCGGTAGCTTAGCCCGTAAATCTGAGCAAATAAGTTTTCCTGCGTGAATTTTATTTATATTTTTTATATCTATTTTAGAAAGCCTTAGAGAAATTCTTCGAAAATATTTTCTAAATTAAATTAATTTGTATTTAAAAAAATATTTACAGCGATGTTCAAAACTGGCTGCTTTTTTTAAAGAAGCATTATATTTTAATAAATTAAAAAAGCTCTACGAAAATAATGCTGAAATTAGCAGTTTGTCAGAAGTGGGATTCGAACCCACGCCTACAGAGTAGACTGCGACCTGAACGCAGCGCCTTAGACCACTCGGCCATCCTGACTCACATCAGCTGATGTCAATTGCGCCATTTCAGCACTGTAACGCCTCCCGTTTTGGAAATTCACCATGATTTCGATTTATACGCTCTTGTACACTCTAACTCAACACATTTTCAAAAGCAGATAGCGCACTATGAATTGTTATGCTTGGCACGTTCACAGCTTTTGCAATATAAACAAATTCATTGAGTATTGAGTGGACGGACGTGCGCATTTAAATATCATATAATTTTGGGCGTGTAAATGATTTTGAAGCTACATATAAACTTACATATGTACATATTATATATGGAATACGCTTAACATCAAAAGCAGCGAAGTAGAAGGCGCGTTAATTAGCGTTAATGTCCCAAACACTAACTGAATTAGTAAACCAAAGTCTTTAACTCTCTCGGACTAAAGTCTTCAAAATAGTTTAAGGGCGCAAAGCACAAATTATTATACGCCGTGAGAATTTCAGTATATTTGGAAGATTTCAGTTTTCAATAAAGTTAACGAAAATTTGATAGCATAATACTAGTTGTAATACATAAACATACATATGTATATATGTAAATATTTCTATAAAAAAACGTGTCAACTGCATCTGACTTTTGTTCTCATTTTCGTCATCGATAAAGTCACGTAATTTTCCAGCTCACCACTGTTGATGGGGCCTCAAGGTTTTAACTCTGAACGTCGATATTAAGGGAAAGGAATAAAACTGTTTAAAGCATATCTATTGTGGAAAAAAAATATTGCATGTTTTAGAAGACAAGAATAATACTGGTTAATATTTGGCAAAAGCATACTTTAGATTGTTGTTATGGCATCATCTGTAATTTTCGCAAGAAGTAACTGTCAAATTTGCATAGTACTTGTAAACAAAGCCTTCTTCTTCTTTCGTTTATGACGTGACGAAGTAATGCATTTTTCTATCTAAGGCTAAAACGTGAAGCATCTTGAGTTTTGAAACAATTTCAAATATTAATTGAAATTTATTTATTAATTTAGATAAAACAATCCAATTTAGAATTTTGTGATATAACCCCACGTCTCCACCTGTTCAAAAATATGTTAAGATATATGTGTTGAAATAAAAAGTTTTGATGTTTATAATAAAAAAAAATTGTCCGGCTTCCCATAAATATATTTTCGAATTATTAATCTCCATACAATGCACATTCCTTATTTCCAGAGTTAGATAAACTTTTGTGGGTTTTCTTGTTTTTTATTGTTTAAATGATCTTAAAGCGCAAATGAAATTTTAAGACAGGAAGTTCCCCAAATCTTCAATACCGACTCAGTTTCATATTTTTAAATTAATAAATATAGTAATTAATGCGACTACTATAGGTAGTACTGATTACTTTTTACATAATCAAGAGTGTGTTTTTATATATGTACTTATTTCTTGATTATCCTATTCGTAAGCATTTTTTAATGTTCATAGCAGACTAGTTTTATCCTAAAAAGGGCTGTACAGCGTTGCTCATTAAGCAGTACGAGTATGGCATGTGATCATACATACATATATAGTACTGAAGCAAAAACATAAACTCAACTGATTTCTTTCCGAATTCTGTGAGGTTGATTAAAAAAATAAGCGACCGCAGTTCAAATTTCTCAAAACGTAATAACAAATAAAATGGATCTCTACTTTTTGATTTTGTTATGTCGTTAAATACCTTCAGTGATATTTAAACCGAGTTGTATGTTTTTTTTTTTGTCATTCGCTTATAAAGAAATGTATCTTGGAATTCTAGACATTGGGTTAATTACCATTTTATGAACTTGGTTTAAATTTATTATACAAACGCTTCAAAATAATTAAATTGATTAGGTTATGCAAAATCGATAGCTCCCTATAATTTGATTTATGCCGCCCTCATGCAGAATATCTGAGGCATTCGTGATCTTCGAACCTCATGCGGACGTTTATGAATTCATTACTCCCTAATACATTTTCGTTAAATATAAAATATGATTTATTTACTTAATCGCTAATCTCTGTGGCAAAAGCCGCTGCCTGGAGGTATCTATATGTTTTCAACTTTTTGAACTCCATAGATAGTACAGTATATTTGTTGCCCACACTGGTCTCATATATTAAGAGATTTAACAGATATTTTCATGTAATGGTTTTAACTTAACATAATCATTGTACCATAAGCGAGATTAGAGGAGACCCAAACAAAATTGATTTGATTGGAAAAAAAGTTCAGAAGTTAAAAACAATCAATTGAAATGCTTAATTATTTAACACATTTCTTTTAAATATACAGATTTTTTATTCGGCACAATCATAAAGTCATAAAAAACAAAATAATTACCGATTTGCGGCGTTCTTTTGAATAACAGCGCTTTCATTGTACGGCAGCCCCCACGAAGACTGAAGTGTATTGTAATTACTTGCATGTATGTACATATGTATGTTTTAATATTGCAAAACAACAACGGCAATTCATAAAAATGCTATAAAATCGCGATGAATAGAAAAAATCATTTGATAACAAATTTTATAGTACTTTATATTCAAGCAGTTGTTACCCCATAAACCGCATAAAAATCTATAATAATTAGAAATGCATTGAAATATAAGCTAGAATTTCTAAAAATAAAATATTTTACGAAATCATTTTGGGCATTACTGTGCGGTGTATTCCAAGGTAACGATAATAATAATCTAAATATTCAATTTCGAAATTGATTACGTATGGAAGAAAGGAATGAAAATCATGCGGCGGCGGATACTTCTATTTACGGAAGATTCAGCCTGAGTATAATAGAGATATTAGGCCTCAGGTTGTTCTCTTCTTTTGCTTAAGTCATTTTAATTTCACAGACAACTTTATTGAACAAGAGACAAGCATGCAGAAAACTAAACAGAGTTACCCCCAGTCAAAGAAATTAAACTTAGTAGAGTTTGTGATTGGAAATTAGGACAATGAAAATTATGACGTAAAAGTTATTTTTCACATTTAAATTACATAGAAATTTTCTATTAGCATAATACATTCATCGAAATGGCGTATTCATCTGAAATATATGTCAAAATAGGGTTACCAACTATCTAAGAAATTAAATTTAATGGAATATGAAAATCAAAGCTTGTTCCAAGGCAAAAAAGACAAAATGCGAAATATTTCTGGAAAGGAAAGATGGACTCGCTAACATTTAAGGGAGCTTTGATCGAAAGAGGTGCTTTCATTTGCACTCGAATATTGTTTTTTTTAATGGAGTGTAGTGTAGTTCTGAAGTGGATTTTTTTTTTTTTTTTTTGTTTTTTGGAGCATTGATATACGACTCGGCTTCCGAGTTTTGGTTTTTCGTAAAATTTTGAAAAATGTTTCATGAAAATTTAGCCACAGAAAAAGAAGCTCGGCAAATGGCTAAACAGATTAAAAAATTATTTCCTTCAAAAAAATTTATTGTCTATTAAATGTAATACTAGCTTCCAACATTTCATATTTGAAATTTTTTATTTAATTTTTCTTCTGATATTTTATTTGGACCATTTTGGAATATAATATCAATCAAGTGAACGCCTTTTTGAATACAGCAAAACTATCTCTTTTTGCTCATTATCCATTACTTTTTCGAGCATTTCGGAAGGTTTAGAGATTATTTTGGCCCGAATGTCAGTGGGCCAAATATGTAGATCTGGGTGATCAGTCAATCGCACCTCTTTTTGACAAAAGACATCCTCTCGTATTTGACGGTATTCTAAGCGATTTGGATGGTGAGACCGCAGAATGTTATGTGTTAATTGCACATTAAATGAAAAAAATTCAAATCATTCTTCAAAATGAGACGCAAATCTATTCCATTAGCGCCAAAATGCTGAGCTCTGCGACAATACGACCCTTGAGAATTCTGGAAAACACTCTGAACTGCATGCTAATGACTCTTACTGTCACGTGCTCAATCAAATTCGGCACCAAACGACGAATAGTGTACGAATAGTGTACCACGATATTTTTGACTACATGTACGTTAAATCAATAAATTAATATTTTCAATGTAAGGTGAGACTATTTCGGCGCATTGCTTCAATGTGAAGAATTGTAATGAATTTGGGTTTCCAAAACATGTCTAACCAACCCAATCGCTTAGTAAATGTCAAAATTATTCAATGTTTACATACCGAAATAAAAGATGGCGCACAGTGTATATATGTATATATGTACATATGTGTATATATATATATAATATATGAAGATCTTAAGGCGCTTGCCAAGTCAATCAATAGCTAATTATTAATAAGAAAAATATTTACGACCTTAATTGGAAATAAATTAGCTCGAAAAACTTCCTTACTGTAAATTATGTGATTTTGTGGAAAAATCCAACAACAAGACTGTGTTATATTTACGTTTCAAGGAAATTTAGTCGCAGTAAACATTTAAAATCGAGTTATGCGTTTAAATAGTTTTACAGCACTAATGCTCATAAAAATTTAGATACATACACACAAAAATGCTCATACATATGTATCTACATACCAGCACCTCGAAATATTTGGGTTCATTCCTTCACATTGCAACCGAATTTTAAATATAAACAAAATAATTAGGATGTTGTTATTTGTGGAAAATGTTTGGATTGTTTAAACAAGGTGAAGCAAAGTAGCTGTGTGGGAATGTATGTGGGTTGGGGTTCTTAGAAAATTTTCATCTAATGTAAATATATTTACTTCAGTACCGTTATTTGTGTAATTGACTTTACTACTATCCAGAAAGTAAAATAACTTCCAAATTTTTTTTATGTCATTAATATGATTGGAAACCAAAAAAAAAATATTTTTAATTAAATATTAGCAATAAAAATACGATATTTAAAATTTTTTCAAATTTCAAACATTTAGGGCGTGAACATCTTTATTTCGGCTAACAACCCTCTGTAGAAACATATTTACATTTGATCTAAATTCAACTTTCAGTCAAAGTGTGTCAACGACCTTGGGTCCCAATTTACCCAGACAATTCTGCAAGTCCGCAAAATTTAATGCCTTAGCAAATTTTCTAAAAAAAAAACACAAACTGAACGAAGCAAAAAGCATAAACAAACAAAAAAAGATAAATAATTTATGCATTTTCATATTTTTCCTCATAAATATAACAATACATGCACATAGCCCACAAACGCTCTTATCACATGTCTTAATTTATGTGGTTAAAGTTAATGCTGTAATGCTATTAATTACATGTATTGCATGTATATATATATATTTACAGCAATTATGTATGCATGTGGTTCATCGCCAACCTAACCCAATGACATTGAGCCAGTGCCCTAATTTGGTTGGGACCGGCGCACAACCGGCTTCTCGCTTGTTAAACAATTTTATGCATATTCATTTTTATACCCACCGCACCGCTGCTCAAAGTATTTGTTTACCTAACGGTAGATTGTAAAAGTTTCGAGTGATGGAAAAAATGTTTGTTGACGTATTTTTTTCTAAACGAATGCTCATGTCAGATTAAAAATTTCTTGAAGACATCATGCAAACATAACAACACTGGTAATCAGTCAACTGTCAAACACAAAAAATAAAAGTTGGCACCTTAGTATAAAAAAAAAGTTCTCCGTTTTGCAGAGGCATTTTGGCTCTAAGTTTTTTGAAAATTGTCTAGTAATTATTTTTATTCATATTTCAGTAGACGTTTTCGATTCGCCCTTTCCCTGCTCGCTATGTCAAATATGAGTGCTGTTCTCTTGTCAAAACATTTACAGTTGACAACAATAACAAAGTAAGCGAATTGAATGTGATAAAAGAGAGTATGCACATTTTCATTCAAATATTGTCAACACTTTCTTCAATACTATCAAGCCTTCTTCTGTAGATTTCAAGACTATTGTGAATGGCTGAAAAATTACAAATGACATTTGACAAAAATGGCAAACAAAATTTATTATTAAATAAACTTTTCTTTTTGTCTTTCTAATAACTTGAGACTTTAATTAAAACAAAATTTTTTTATGAAAAACTTAAGGTATGAGAACTGGCCGAAACCAAGGAATTAATAAAGTATTTATGGAGTAAAAATATGAATTTCTAAAAGCTCGATAAATCAATAATCTATAATTAATATTAAAAAAATCAGTTTATAAATCACTTTTGACAATAAAATGGCTAAAAATCGGGTAAAAGACCAGGCCCAGTATATGCAAGTAACGGTAATTTAAACAATTCATTATCATAGATGAAAAATCACAGCTTGTTAGAACTCATATAATATTTGTATCCACCCGAATTTACCTCATCCTTACTTGTTTTAATTTGTTATCGCATATTTTGAGCTTTTTTCACATTTCCTGGTTTTGCTGGCTTCATTTCAGCTACTACTTACACCTAGTACCGACAACAAAGCAAATCATTCAATACAAATACATATTCATAAATTATAAATATGCATACATACGTATTTATATACATACATATATAATTGTCAAAACAAATGCAGTGATAAAAAATTTTGTGCGATTAAGTTATAATTCTTGTTTTCAAAGTCTGTATACACGGCAGAATATTTACAAGTTTCACAGCTGTTTGGGTTCGCACGCCAAGCGGCAATTGGAAATAACACAAAGTTAAATAAATAAGCATAAAACTGGAGCAATAAAGAGGCGATTTGGAATTTTAAAATCTGTATATGAGTTAGAGGTAGTTAACTCATAGGCTTCATAAAATACATAAAAAATTTATTTACAAATAGAGTGGTTTAGAAATTGACGTTTTTGTAATTTCATAAATGTGTGTAATTTTATTATATTTTAGGAATACGAAAAAGCTGTGCTTATACAGAGAAAATTTTGTAGCTCATTATCGGCACTTTCCCTTTTGGTTTTCCCTTTTGTATTCGCCCAGCAACTCTTTCCACGCAATTTTCACACATTCTAATTTGTATTATTTTCTTGAATACTTGTTTACGATGAGCTCGAAACATTAATTAATTATCAAATTATCGATTAGACACAAAAAAAAGACCATAGAAACAAACTGAGCCGTAATAAGAGCATATAACCTGTTGCCCAAGCATGAGCACCCCGGTGGTCTTCTCTTTTTCCCATCGCCCTATCTACAAACAAATCTGAGTTGTCACAACAAAAGTTGCTTTGTCTGAACACAATCTAACCTATAATCTGTCCAGTCCAAAATAACGTCATCGAATCACAACGGATCGGTACTTTAAATTATAATAACTTCAATAGCGCAAAAAGAGCGTTTCGTCGCTTAAAGAACACAATGCCATCATCAAAGATGACATGCTACGAAACCCTCTCATTTTCCTGCAATTTGGATTTCCTGATTTCTTGTAAGTTGGCAATCATGTCAAATTAGGGGACTAATAGCTTCACACAAAAGCTGTGCATACTATTAAATTCGCCCTTACAACAATAATTACTTCATTATATTTATTAATAGTAGGAAGAGTATTATTATTTTTAATGTGTTTTTAATTTTTTTTTATGAATTCGGAAGCAATTTTCTGTGATCGTTTAATGTATTTTATTTAATTTAGTGTTGACAACCACTTAAAGGGTGCTTGTGTGTTGAAGTATTCAAAACTTAACTTTTGCTGCCATCGATTTTAAAAATTATTTCATTGAATTTTGTTTTGAAACTATCGGAACCCTTTTATTTGGATGGCAATTACATTTATATGAATTTTACAATATTTAATTCAATGTTAATTGGTATAAGTGTTATCCAGAGTTGGTACCTCGAAACTCAACTAAAGCGTGAGGCACCATTTTGATGCTTTGTCGTGTTGACTTTTTCACTGTGTTTCCACTTGCCAAGATTCTTCATTATTTATGCTTGAAAGCTGAAGTCGTCGATGATTTGATAATATCTGTAACGGTATGGACAGATAGTCTGTTTAAGTATTTGATGACACCCTAGGTTGTTTAGTCAAAGGGTTGGCAAGTTCATATTTAAGACAATTTTTATTAGACGGTAAACGCATTTTCACAACTTTCGCTTACGCTTTTGATTTCGAAGCATAACTGTTCCTTTTGTCTTATTTATGTTTGTCTATTTGGAATCATCTGAATTAAATGTAAGCCTAGTTCTTTTTTTACAGTCCCAAGTCGATAATGTATTCTCTCCAGCTCAAATACTTTAGGTGAAGCTCCAACCGCGTATTCCTTTTCTCTTTGCCCTTTAACTTCCTGGAGTTAGGGACCCATGCTGCAATAATATCACATTGACATTTTGAATTTCTCAGTATATGATAGATCTTACTATTCTCCCTCGTTATTTCGTAGTGTTCGGTTTGCATGCCGACGTTTCCGTCGATGGTGAGCACTATAGGCAAATGCTTCGCGATTTTTTGGTTCCCCGCGTCAATGTCAATGGTATGAATGGTACGAAACGTACCATAGCTCTATTTTACCGAATTCCTAGCGATATCCGAGAAAGGGACCTGTCAATTGACCACCCAGGTCATATGACTGGACCCCTTTAACTATTTTTTAAGTCAATAGTCTATGCTATTGAGCTTACTCAATTGGAAACGCACATTCAAAGCGTTATGGTCGAAATAAGAACGTCTGTGCTGAGAAAAGCGAGACAGTCGCGATGGCATATGTCCGAATTTCTGTTTCAGCACTAATTGCAGCACAACTATATAACTTGCAAATTAAGAAGGTCAAAATTTTAGCCATATAATTTAATTTTTTGTGTTTTATTTGAAACTAAATTTTTTAAACTCTACAAAATAACTTTTATTTGATAAAGTTTTCATAAAGACAAAGAAAGCTGTGAATTCATGAGGGCTGAATGGTTCTGGTTTGAAGGATATAGGGTTTAGTTGAATGTTGGGTAGATAGATGACCAAATTCGTTCACATTTTTAACTCTAGAAAAATTCTCAGTTGGAGTGGCTATGAATCACTAGCTCCCCAGATTAATTTACTCTAAAAATATCTACATATGTGTTCGTGGGTCATCCGCAGTTGTACTGTAAGTCTGTAAACAATGTTACCTCGTCAAACATCAATCAGATACGCTAATTTTCTTCACCAATATTTGCAATTGTTTCGATGTTTACATATTCTAACCTCTTGTAATTGAGTGCTAATTGATTGGCATTTATTTTTCACATTTGGAAACTTAAAAAAAAAAATCAAAATTTGTTTTCCAAAACATTTTAACAGTTTGTAATTGCAATAATTGCACAAATAATCAATGAAAGTACATACATAAGTGTATATACATGTATGGCTTCATGTATGTACATATGTATGTTTGAGTAAGTATTTACGGATTCATTTGTCAAATTATCTCGTTAGACCTGAGACCATATGCTTATATACATACATATGTATTTATGTTTTTATATTTGCACGTCTAATTGTTTGTCTTTATGTCTACTCATATGAGTGCATGTGACCCTCCGTCCGTCTGTCCTGTCTGTCCTGTCTATCCGGTAATTCCTCTGTTTGTTAATTGGCATTTTGACACGTTTGATATGTTCACGGCTCTCATATTGTTGGAATGCACGCAATCGCGGCTTGAAGTTCACATGTACGACGGATATGTAAAGGGTGCCTTTTCGAGTCATTATATTTTATAAATTTCTGTTGTATGGTGTCACAACTTTCCTAGAACTGTTCTAAACCCTTAAGATGTTATATTGTAGCTTAGGAAATTATTATTTTGCAGTCGTTTAACAAGTATTTTCACCACTACTTAAGTTCCTAATGAATTTCACTAGTTTCTATAGCGATTTTCGGGTCAGTACAATCGAGTTGGACAGTTTGACCATTATTCAGTTTCAATTTAAAGAAACATGAAGCTATTGTTTCAAGCAGCATTACAACAAAACGAAACTCAAGTTTCCTCTTTTCAATTGTAAGCATTTTAATTTGATTTGATGGCATTTCGCTTTCTCATCAAACAGATGCATTCCCCCTCTCATTGAGCATATTTCATAGGGTTGCATTAGAATTTTTTCATCAATTGATTACCTGGTTAAATATGCTCTTTCTTAGAGAATTGAGAATAAAGAGATATTAAATTGTTTTAATCATCCAATTAAGTGTCTTTCTGAATAAAATATTATAGTTGTAAACGCTACAAATGAGCTTACTTTTGGCCGCGTTGCAAGTGGAATCCTTTTCATATGTTCACACCTAACGGCTCCATCCTTGGGTCGAATATGCATGAAGAAAATGGTTTGTACATTTAGCTCAATGCCGCTTATTCTTATCTAAATTTGGGCTTAGCTCTTCAGTTCTAATCTAATTATGTTTGTCTTACAACAATTTCCAATTCGCAGATTCGATTTGTTAGGGATTTATAGATTTTTTGTTTTAATTTTTGAGGTGGAATTTATTTTCCTGAGTTGCCGACTCAACCAAAAGTAACATTTATTGCCTAAAATTATTCTCAATACTGCCCAAAATTTTCTTTGCCGATCTTCAGATTAGTTTTGATCTTATTTTTTGACTAATATCAAGATTAGGAAACCTTCCTTATGGGTATATAGACAATTAGCTTTGACCCTACCTTTGTTTATAAAACGTGTTTTATGGACAGAAAGTATTAAAGAGAAAGTAGTAATAACAAATGTCTATCCTAAACGGTGCTTGCTAAGAATTATCAGTCCCATAGAAACACCCTATGTTGTTTTTAGAACGAATACTTTTATGCCACTCTGTCATTCTGTCAGTTGTTGCATTTGTAAAATAACCAGCGCTATCAGTGATTTGATTTTATTTGAAGTTAATTTGATTTTGATGAATAAAAATTGCATATAAATTTGCAATTACTATATTTAAAACAAAAATAAATACAAATGGAGAACAGTTCAAGTGAGCTACTTAAGATTGACACTCTGTGTGAGTGTGTGTGTGTGTTTGTGTGCGCAGAAGCCTCTTTTACGTTGCTAACAAATAGCGGCGGTTTGTTTGACCTATTAAACGCTGATGAGATTTAATTTTTCACGCTTTTGGAATTTACATACAAACATCCAAACATATATGTGAATATATATGCATGTGTATAAAAATTCAATTGAACCACGTATATTTGTAAGTACATTTGACGGTAAACAAATTCGCTTTCATTGCGCTTGAACATTTCAAGTTCGTTTAATTAAGCTGAATCGTAAAGCTAAGATTACGATTTTAATTAGATAAGCTATTAAATGCAACAATGTTTAGCGAATTAAGCGTACACTCTGCACGCATAATGTCGTTTATTTCAAAAATAAAATAATGTATATGTACATACATACATATGTACAAAGTAGTATATAAGCGGGTTTAAACTTCGACGAGGTTATATGAAACAAAAAAAAAAAGATGTAGTTAAATAATTAATTGAATTTTACAAAACAAAAAAGCACATATACTTAATCTAAACTAAGAAGTTAATTAAATGGAATAAAATTTGCTACGTAATAAATGTATGTACATATGTATATAATAAAAATACATATGTATATGTACACAAATAAAAAATTCCATTAATTTAAAATACAAAAAAGTGCCCTTATCTCATTACAATTGTGCAAATATTGTATTAGTTTGGGTGTTTTGCAAACAAACAAAAACCTGGTTTAATTAAAGAATTAAAATAAACAAAAAGCAAAAATCCATTTTGTCAGAAGTGGGATTCGAACCCACGCCTACAGAGTAGACTGCGACCTGAACGCAGCGCCTTAGACCACTCGGCCATCCTGACACTCCAACCAACTCGGCAAAATGGCACACAAAAGCACGGAGTCACTGCTGTAAAGTGAATCCAAGTCGTTTTTATTACTTTTCACCGAATTTTTGAGCTTACGACGAGGTTAGCTGTAACTATTTTTGTACCATGCGAACAGTTAAATTAGTTAAAAAATTTTAGAAAGGCAAAAAAGGAAATTAAATTACAAAAACCGAACAAAATTAGCATAAACTTGTGTTGTGCATTGTGTATGTGCATGCATATACATATGCACTTAAATATATATGTACATATGTACGTTATTTATTTAATCTATTTTATGGTTTTACGATTATCACCTTTGTATTACATATTCAGAAATATTGATAGAAGATATCGATTAGTAACATTTATCCTATATGGCCTTTAAAATATACAGATATATAACAGATAACAGATATATAACAGAGAATCGTCAGCGAATTATGACACTTAGTTTCGTTTAAGGCGCAGAGAGTTTGATCTATGATTTTTATTAGTAAGGACAGATTCGTTTGCTTTGTAACCAACCTATTGTCCCAAAATCAGTGAATATTTTGCATTATGTTTGGGGCAGTCAACTTCAACGAGAAGGCAAGAATAGCATGTACTAGAAAATCGTATCTTATAATTAGAGAGCCCTCTTAATATCTCCTCTACAAATTGACGTAACATATTTTGTTGATGATTTTTTCATGAAGGGTTCCAATAACTCGATTGGAACCTTATTCACCACTTATGGCTCTACTTGATTTTTTTCTGTACCTAAATATCCAATCGGAAGTTGAGTCGATTGAAAGAAATTCGCTGAAGAGCTTTAAAGAGGTATCCATTCTCTTATTATAAATTACACTGCTTAACTTTGCTGTTGTTTTCCCGTGTAAATTAAATACAGCGAGCACATAAGTGGAGATTCGAATTCTAGCAGTACTTCTGATAACGGTCGACCATAAAAAATGTGTGGGAGGTGTCTGTTTCATATACAAATTAACACTTTTCTATTTTAATCACTTTCAAAATCATCAAGAGTTATTTGTTTTAATTTTGAAGGTAATCTTTTGTTTGGAGGACTTTTATCATCGTGGCGTTCTTGCGATTACAAGTGGGCTTTCTATAAACTTTTGAGTCTTTTATAGTCTTTAGTACGTGTTAACCGCAGATTTTGTCTTTCCAGGGTACTTTAGATTGAATAATTATTTATTGAACCTGTCGTAAATGCAAGCGGAGAGATTACGCATGTGATAAGAAGAGTCTTTATGATGGTGGCTTATGATGGATTATGATGGAGGCTTGGTTATCTATCATTAGCCAAAACTGAATAGGAATATGTTCCACCATACCTCGAGGCATATCTTACCCTAATAGCTATTATTAGATGAGATGGAAAATTTGCCGGATCCGATAAGCGGAATCTCACTGAGGTAGGTGTCCCACAATGTGAAGGCACTTACTTAGAAACTGACCGCTACTGGCGGTTCCACTTAACCGTCCAAGTTAAAATTAACAAGCGATTAGCTGATTGGTCAATTGATGATTGGTGATATTTCGGTTTGTCCCCAATTGTTCAGGACTCTAATTTAAATATAATTTATCGTTAATAACACGAATTGAAACGCGTTCTATTCTCAGAGATCTCATTGTATTAAATTTGAGCAAACATAATGAGAGAATATAACAGAAAATTAGAGAGAAATGAAAAAATTAAGTTCATATCTTGTCATATAAGGATATTATTTTTTAAGTGGTGTCTAATACTTCTATTAGCAAAAACTTTTCTTCTTTAGAATTATACTCAAGTATTTGTACAATGGGCGTGCTTAAATTCAGCCTTCGATATACTACTTTATGTATAAATATCATTCGATGATCTCTTTCCATAAATTTTCGCCATGATCAGAAAATTAAAATTATTTAAAATTAAATTAAATTAAATTAAATTTATGATATTTTTGCAAGCAGAAGAAGACCCAACTTTTTTTGCCTAGATAAACCACCGCTTTTGGAATTAAAAAATGTTTCCATAGAGTTGGATGTTCAAAAAAAATCTTTGCAAAGCTTGAAGAAACAACTAAAAAAATATTAACAACCAGAACTGTTCATTACATTGAGTTCGTCGAACTTTGCACTAAATTCATTTCTAAAGTGGTGTCCTGAAACAAGTACATAGTCATCACCCTAATAGTTCTCGAAAACCACTGATGTTGCTGTGGTCATTATGTGGATGCCGGGCGAGTTTCTTTTTTTAAATATCATTTTTTTATGTTAGAAAAACAAATATTTGAAAGGGGGGGGTTAATTTCTATACTCTACTGAAAAACAAAAGTGTTTTATACATTTTGTTTTGGTGGAACTTAAGATAAGATATAAGATTTTATTTCGAGTATTTTGTCTCTGACAGATTTTGTTGGTATACATATAGCTTTTGTTGCCCTTTAGTAAGCATAGAACTTGCCGTAACAAAGGGGGGATCAGAGTAAGTAAACACGACAAATTACAGTGAAAAACAAGCATTTTATACTTAGACTTACATTTACTCGCCAATTTTTTCATGGAAGTCACGTGCGACTTTTCGCCCAACAAAATGTATCAATTGCACACATACATACATATAAATATAAATAAGTCTTCAAAATTAAAATAACGCATTAAATGTGGCCTACATAAGAATGAAAAATGTTTTTATACGCCAGTGTTGCCAACTCAAGCATACATACATACATATGTACATACGTACATGCTTCATAAATATTTAGTGGCAATATTTTATCAAAAATATTGCACACCATTGGTGATCATGCCTCGACGCTGCCGCTCGGCCGAACGCTGGCTTTGCCCACTGTCAGTGACAATTAATCAACTGACGCGCGGTCACGCACTACAACTGTCATTAGTCACTATTAAATGTCACACGAGCGGGCGTTGTGTGCGCTTTGTTTGTTCGACGTGATAAAATTGGCGCAAAAAAAGAAAAGCAAAAGATGGCGGCTCGCTAAACAAAACTGAAAGTGTTTAGGTCGCGCCAAAAATTTGCGCTAATTTTGCTTTTCGCTTGAAATTTCGCCTACGTAAATTAAATTATATTGAAATGCACTTATTCCAGCGACGAAAACGTGATACACGAGAGAAATTGAGAAAACAAAGTTGATGAAATTCGAAAGAAAACAAAAAAGGGACGAAGAATTAGAAAACTCTTGTTTGAGATATGTAGTGGTTAATCGCCAAGAATTTATACCCAACTTATGTTACGAACAAGAAAACTTTGAATGTTTAAACAATTTTATTGTTAGAGAAATGACTTCCGCCCCTAATATTAGGCCACATGTGGGGTTTCTCAAATATTCTGAACACACTTTTAAATGGTTAATAGATTTTTTGAAAGTCGCTTTTCCAGATTATGATTTTGACGGGATTCGATATATATCCTCTAATAGAATCCAAGCTTTGTTGTATGCTTTTGAAAATCGTCCCCAAAAGTCTCTTTTACATTCAGCCCCAATAAGTACCGAAGAAAACTGATGAATATCAAGTTATGGCAAAGATTTTCAGAAGGTATAGAATGGGAGAGGTTACGCCCAGATTCTGATATTAAATTAATTCTAAAATATGAAATGCGAGGTGCATTACTGACTTATCTATTTAGGAGCATAGGATTAACCATACTTCTATAATTTTGCTTAAAGATATACTTGGGAAATACCCCACTCGGGGATTTCGATTTTATTTGACATAAGCAATTACCTATAAAATGTTGAGAACTATAGGTTAAAATTGGAAAGAAAGCAGATACCTACCTAAATAGATCTATTGTAGAACCATCTCTCTCATGCTCCACGAAACTTTTGGTGTTTAGACCTTCAGTGTACAAAATGCTCTTCAGAATTCCAGGTCATGCTTGATTACACTTGCTAACTTTTAATCTGTAGTTGAATACAGCCCCTTGCCTCAGTTCCGGAATGAAGTTTAAGTCATCATGGAAACATGCGAGATATATTCACATTCAGCGATAGCTCGGGTGATTTCTCAAATTAAATGCCACTAGTCATCTTTATTTTCTCGGATCTCTGAGTAAACGTAAATAATATCAATGATAGACGATAGCTAAGTTTTTGGAAAATAGACTCAAGGGACCCCAATATAATTTAATATTTTCTATTGATGTTCTGAAGATTAGAAGAACTGAAAACATAGTTATAAATGCAAATATAGCTATGTTTAGTTTTTCTTTACCAGAATTCAGTTTTGAATCAAAATTTAAGGATTTGGACTATTAGAAAGAGTTTTCAGGAACGATGAACGTATGGAATGAACACAGAGAAAATATATAATAAGATTCTTGCTAATATAGTTTACAATAGAATGATCAGTTTTTAAGCGGAAAACCACAGCATATCGTAAAAGTATTGACGGATCGAAGTAACAAAGAGCGAACGAAAGTGAGGAAATAAGTATAGGTTACAATACACTAAGATTGAAAAACCAGAGATTTGTTAGATGTAAACTAAGAAGAAGTCCACTTAGGTTGGTCTGACAATAAGACTCCGAAGTTAATTTTTTTATGAATGTTTTGAAAATCTGATCGAATGATCAGCTGATAATGGTTGATTGATAACAAAAATCAAATTAAACAATCGAAGAACATATTGTTCTTCAGCGAAAACAATGCTTATGGGTGAAGCCTCAATAAGGAAATTTGGAATAAGTGATATTTTCCAATGTTACTTTATCTACTTGAATTTCGAAAATCCTTTGATTATAGAAAATATTTGTCGACACTTTCTTTATTTTTGGAAGAGAGAAGAAATTGAATTAAGAAGAGAGTGCATTGCACCCAAAAAACTGTCTGCACCTCGTGCGTTGGGTACAAAAAATTGGGTTTCCCTTATACGAGAAGTATTTCTTTAATTTTTTTATTTGATTTCCATTTAATTACTACACCACCACACTTGCTTTTGTCTTTATTTTTCTTTTATTCTATTTTTTGCGCTAATTTGGCGAGCTGTCAAAAGTGGTCAAAGCGAAATGTCAACGCTTTGCAAGAACGTGACAAATGTGAGTTGTTTAAAAATTTTCAAAATCCCAGCTGTATTGCAGAAAGAAACGGGCGACTGAGGTGCTGAGCGGAGGTTGATCATTAAGCAGATTCGGCTCATTAATCTGTTTCACCCGACAGCATGTGCTGCTTTGTGGTGTCTTTCTTCACTTGTTGTTTTGTTTTCTGCTTTGGTGCTTGCACTTGTAAATATTGTAACGAACCAATAGAATTTGAAGAGCTTGTTTTTTTTTCTTTTAAATATTGCAAACATATATACATAATATATACATGTTCGTATGTGTTTATATATATATATATGTGCGGGCAGAAGCTTAGTGCAAAGTCCCATTAAACGCCAGATTAATGGGTGTCAATGCGATAGGTTGCCGCAATAAAGAAGTAAAGAGCTCAATAAATTTCTCAAATTACTCTGGCAAGCAGCGATTTGATTGCCCGCCAAGTGCAAAGCATTTTTTATGTTAAACTCAAATAAATAAATAAACAATTAATAAAAGTAATGCGCATGTGTTTTGCCTTGACACATTTTGAGCGCTTCAATAGAATTAAAAAACGAAAATATAAAATATGCCTGCACATTATTCTGCGGCACTGTAGTAAATCACTTACATGTTTAATTAAAAAACTCGCAATTATGCAAATTTTATGAAAACAAACTTCAAACAAAAAAAATTAAATAAATTGGAAAAATTTAAATATTTATAAGTGGTAAGTTAAAATGTTAATAAGGCTGCCGGTAGCTCACGGTGTTGCCACTGTGGCACATTTTATAAAGGAAGCAACATAGTAGAAAAAAATTTTGTTCGAGGTTTATAAGGCACATTTTAAGAACTTTAATATCAGATCCACTCGCCACGTTAAGGGGTTCGGCCAGTCGAGGGCTCCGACAAAGGCCTAACTTTGACAATTAATGGACAGGGAATTTTTTTTCCACTATTCTGGCAATTGGATAATGTTTTTAGAACACTTTAGAACTAAATTGTACTTAAAGCCGAAAAATTTGATTTCTTGAAAATCTTATGACTGGTCTAACCCCTTGCAACACTTTCATTTAGTTCTTGGTTGCCTTATTATGTTGTTGTTTATATGAAAATGTTGTTATATGAAGTGTATGACATCCTCTCTTATACTGTTCTCTATTATTTGGTCAATGAGCCATGTAAGAATTTACAATATGTTTATCAAAATTTTCCCGTTTTCTGTCACAATGGAGTTGAATAAGGGCTTTAGAATAAGAGAATTTAGAATATTTCCACTAAGTTTCCTCCAGGCTTTCTTTTGTGCTGGTCTCAGCATAATTTTCCAAATTATAGAGGTACTCTGTCTGACTTAATTTTTGTTTTTAGATAAAAATCCTTCCTATCAGAAAATTTATGAAATAGAACAAATGAAGTCTCGAAGGTTATAACAGCTGAGGTCCTCCTTAATGTAGTACACATAATCCAGCTTTGTCTGGTGATTGTCGAGAAATATGGAGTATGGGGTCAATGGTCTAACATTAAATCAGTCCTATGTAATCCGAATTAACTGTAACCCGCGGTAACTCGCACGAAATGAAAGTTAGATACAAGCTTAACCGAGAAATAAAATTCTATTTTTATATAATAAGGCGCAATACCATGACAAGGACTATGAAAATTTACGAATAAAGTCACCGATTGGTTATGTTGGAATAGAAATTGAATTGTTTGGATTATATTTACTTTGACTCCAGTTAGATATATTTTGTACCCTCAAATAATTCAGACAAAATAAATGTTTTCTATGTAGATTAATGAGTCACTGATATTATCGAACGAAAGCCACACCCACTTTTCATATGTGTTGTATATACATAGATTATACATATATTTTTTTTTATTACAACTATTTGTTGGTTCTCAAGCAGTTCTCAAGCAGTTCTCAACTATGTTTCAACGTGCGACCAACATGCCCATATTTCGTTTTTGAAAGCCCTTTAGCTTTTTTGTGACTATAATTTTTCGACAAAATAAACATTTTAAAATTATATATGGCAACCCTGCTTGCTTGAACGCACCTACCTATGCCACTTGAACGATGCAACGCGACTTCAGAAACTAATTAAAATTACTTACTCCGCATGATTTAACTAATCTGCGTTCAAAGTTATCTACAAAGTGAGTGCAACAGCCAGCCCCAGCAACCGGAGTCGCCCATACGGCCATATATACGCGAGTATATAGGTATGCAATAGTTCGTATTGATTGCTTCAAAGCATGACTTGAAATAGCGGCCATAATATTTTCATTTGGCATTGTGATTTATTCCATTAATCATTGACAAATATTTGAGCAAATATATAATCACACGCACATATACATATACATATACATATGTACCATACATTTGTACCGTAAATAAGCATACCAGTATAAGAATATTAAGCAAATAGCAAGTTCGTACGCTGCCTTCATGCCTTCATGCCTTCATGCCTTCATGCCTTCATGCCTTCATTAGTAGTGGCTTAAAAAGGACGCGTACTGTAGGTCAAGTAGAACTGCTGTAATTCTTTTGTGCAACACATGTCTAAGCATTACGTGCAACCCTGAATATGAAATGTAAAATGTTTATTTTAAGGAAAAGTAGTTTTTGTTAAAATTTTTTGTGTTGAAATTGGAGTAAATGCTTACAAAATGTGATGATGTGTGAAATGTGATGTGGTTCCGGTCTTACGGGTTAACAATTTCTTCGACAATAAGAAGCAGTGAACACCGTTCTTATTGATTTCTACTGTGAAAATAGTACCTTCCTATCTAGGTAGGTGTTCTATCAAGATTTAAGAAGAATTAATTTATTTTTACTACAAAGGGGTTAGTGACTAATTCGGTTCTCGTCTTTCCGCAATTATCTTGAGATCTAAGCTGTAGAACGGGTATTATAATAAACGTCTCGAACAGCGCTTTGCAATAACTGAAAATGGATCTGACGGTTCAGTGAGCAGTTTAAAGTTTCTGAAAAGTACGTCACTTCTGTTCCTGGTGAAAGAGTCTACTAAATATACCATACTCATTATTTTTTGAACTGATCTTAGTAATAGAATATATCTTTTTAAATAAACGGGACCGTTCCCTTCCGGGTGAATGCTCATCATCATGATTCATTTATTAAGTACTGTAATAATTGATATTGTTATTAAGGCACATAGTTCCAACGTGACCTTAGACCAACTAGTCTCGAATAGAAGAGTACATACAGTTATTGAACTTTAATAGAGACTAAGGAATGTTCTTGAACGATCTCATATTAAAACCACTTGACAACATTTGGAGCCAATTATTTATTTATAAAGTCTAATAAAAGGTATGAAATCTGAAGAAGAGCTAGATCCTTGATAGAGACCATAGAATATTATTGAACGACCTGAGAATGAAAGTACTTCAGTTGGTTCAGCTTCAACTCCAAGGTACCAAACTTAGACAGTGGGATCACTATACCTTTAGTGGAGAAGAGCGCAGTGTTATTAACCCCTAGTCAAATACATTGGACAGCATCAAACGGCCACGGATAAATATTATTCTGGATATTCGGTGGATGAATTTAAAAATGATTTTTGCTAGAGCTGATTTTTTGATTTGTTTCATAATCTAGCATAACATGTATGGTGTTGTCACTTGGTATTTTAAGAGAACTTTTTGAAAGTGATAAAGGAGTAATTATATTTACAACAAAATTTATTCAAAAGTATTGTTTTACAGAGTTGCCATGTGCAATTAAATAGAAAATATGGTCGTTCGAAAGTAAAAACAAAAAACGCTTTAAATATTTGTAGCAGTAGATACAAAGCAAGACATGTTTCTGAAACCGGGAATTTCAGTGTAATTTAAATGATGTTTCCACACTTTGTAATAGTCTAATAATTATTAATTTACAGATTTATATAAGACGATGTGGGAGTGAAATAATTGCCGTTTCAACAAATTATTGTAAAAAGACTTCTTTGCCGAGTTGACACCTGATATAAAATATAAAAAGTTAAAATTTGAAATAAAATAAGCTTACTAGGAAGCTTTTTTCAGAGAGTGTAAGATTATTGGGTATAAGATAAAATGCAGTTACAAAATTATAATATAAAATGGCTTGAAAGTTTCATTTTATTTATCTTTATACTTATTGAAGCAAAAATGGAATAGATGAAACCAGCTTCAACTACGTTAACGATAGGAAATTTGATTTTAATTAAAAAAAAAAATGAGAAATTATTATTTTCAAATTAAGGCTTCAATAGTGTTTTTACTTCAAAACTTACTTCGAAAAAAAAAAAAGAGAAAATTTTAGAATAAAAAAAAACAAATTTATTAAAAAACTTTTCCCATACCGGGAATCGAACCCGGGCCTTCCGGGTGAGAGCCGGATATCCTAACCACTAGACAATATGGGATACTTTTATTTAATATGCTAAGTGCTATATGAGACACTCACGTGATTGTATTTCAGCATTCCTCACATATAAGTATCAATATGTATAAGAAGTTAGTGAGTTTCGTTAAAAGTAAATATTTTTTATTTCTTTTACTTGCAGCACAAAGTCAGAAGGCGGCGGCAACAAAGCGTAGTCAGCAAGTAAACACTTGTAATACATTTGTGTATTAACATATGTGTGTGCAAGTGTGCGTATGTGTGCTGAAAACAGCTCTACCTGCACGCCAAATGAAATGCGATTAATGGCGCTTTAAAAATAAATAAACAAATAAACAAAAAAATAAATAAATAAATAAGAAAGACCATAAAGAATAAGCCGAAAGCAGTTGTTGGTAGATAGGCGCATATGTTTGTGTGTGTACGTGCCGCGAAACGAGCACAATTAATGCGCGACTCCCACGCCTGCGCATGAATGTGCTGTGACACAGCCGAATCGGGCGACAGCCATGCGTGGCGCATATTCCGCGAAACAATCAGGCTCATCAGACGTCACCGATTGCACCGCCAATGTATCACCAATGTCACACCCAGCCAACGGAAAATTGCATTTAAGTGTGCATGCAAATTTGTATGTGTGTATGTATGAGTATGTATGAATGTATAGACAATATTTTTATCAGCGTGCTATCTTTTCGCAATGGTGCATCCAAGCGCTGCGCTTTATGAATAATGCAAATTTCCTTTGGTTATAATATATAATATGATGTACATACATACTTACATATGTTACTTATTACATACTTTACAATAAAAGTTCACAATTTTCCATGTGCTGACCACTGATGTTTGGCAGCGTTTTCTGACTACATGTTTACTTTGTGATGATTGGCCGATAGTGTATACATGCACATTCATACATACAGCTGAGTTCATAATAACAGCAGTATATCTAGAAATATTTATATGTACATTCATACACACAGTTGTGTTCATAATAATAGCAGTGTATTGAGAAAAAACAATAATTTTGAATAAGTAAGTACAATCCAATTTTAATTAAACTCAATGGGATTGAAAGTTTAAAGTATTTCCAAAATAGGTCCAAATGTGTGTTTAGAAAAGTAGCAGTGATAGGACAAAATAAAAATTCCAATCGTTAAATAAGAATTGAACTAATTTTTGGTCGAATAGACTTTGTTCGGACAAATCTAGACAGGATAGAGTACATTAAACCCCTGCGTATATCGATTGGAATTATTTCCATATTCCATAAAGCTTTTGAATTTATTCATATCTCCACATCCACACCACAATAATTATATCTCCACATAAATTTACAATTCGGTTCATGCGGGATATTGAGCAGGCCGCTCTCTTTAGGCAATATTCTAGTCTCTAAATAGGCACCTCCTGATATATTTCGACCTATTTCTTCCGATGTATATGGCATAACCCTTTTATGACTTCGATATATTTGTGCAGTTCGATAATGTCTGAAATAAGCCATTCACCATTATATGAGAAGCAGCACTCAATCATTATTTAAGGTCATCGTTATTCTTGGTCTTAACATTATACTGAGGCATAATGAAGGTCTATTTACAGTTACTAATTCTACCTATGTATTTATTGCTGAAATTGTCACTTCCCGTTATAAAATGATATATTAAGAAAATTAAGAAATATACAATATATATTAAGAAATATATGTATTAGAAAATTGGTTGATTAGAACTTGAGATTTTTTTACAAGTGCTTGGGAAAATTTGTTTCTAGAAAAATGCATTTAAAGTTCTATGTTAGGACTACACCGGCCGATTTGCACGGGGAGTAAAATGTTTGCAACTTTTACAATAATTCGAATTTCGAGAATTCCTTTTGAGGACATACATATTTTTGGATGTTAAACTAATAAAATAGGATTCAGATTTTTTAAAATTTTTAGACTAGGATACACTCCTAAACTATTTCTATTGAGTTGCTTTATCCGTAATTATTCACTTTAAGCCCGAATTGTATATTAATTTCCAAACAACGAACATTTGAAGAAAGCATAACTCAATTCAGTGCTATTAATGTGAACACAGTTGTACATACGTATTTATGTGCCTTTGTTGACACGTCGAGTAGGCGGCCCGCAAAATTACGCTTTTACACGGTGCCAAATGTGCGATTTCGTGCAATTCCTGTACGTTGTTGTTTTCGCCTTTTGCTAATGACAAAAGTGGGTCACAATTGTTGGCGGACGTTAGCGGCGGTGGCAAATTTAGCGCTGCTTGCTGAAGACAAAAGCTTGTAAATGAATTAGGAATTTCGCGCCAATGAAATGTGTGAAAAAAAAGAAGTAAAATTCATAAAGTATAAAAAAAAAAGATAAATTAAAAACAAGCTAATAAAAATAGTTAAAACAAATCACGTCGCAGTAATTAAAAATAAAAATATAAGTGCGGAAAGCTTTAAGTGCTAATTTATGTTAGCAAACCATCCATATTTGGCGCTATGAGTCTTGCGCGGCCAATGAAACAACGGCGCACAAATAAATGAAAAAAGGAATAATATGTAATTAATTTCGCAATCACAGCGCCTACTAAAATTGTTAGAAGCGTGAACGAAATAGAATGCGTGCGTACAGACAGCGGGGCGTACACAAAAATGGCAAATATAGCTAGACAGCAAATAAAATTAAATTATTTCTTTTTGTATTTTCTCTCAAACAGCAGAAATAAAATAATAATAAAAAAAAAAAATTATTTCCCAAATAAATTTTATATTAAACATTTACAATTATATAAAGCACGCGTGTGTGTGTGCGCGCAGAAATTGTAAGACAAGCAGAGGTGTCGAAAATTCATTCATAAAATCAACGCTGAGCGCGGCGCTCTTAGCAGCGCAAATTTTCGAGCGAACAAAAAATCCAAATAAACAACTCGCTCACCAACGAATTCTCCGCGTGCTTGGCAAACGAAGATGCAGACCACACATCTGGTCACACCAGGAGCGGCGGCAGCGACGCCAAATACTCACCACCACCATCTCTTAAACAATAACAACAATAGCTACCATTGCAATCCACATGTTCACAACACAAGCCAACACACCAACAACAATAATCACCAAACTATGATTTACACACCACACGAGCAAACCAGCACATTCAACAATACTCAACCAACTCACCATCACCACACTTCCGCCATGGCCACGAATGATACCGCAACAAATAGCAGCACACCAACAGCGTCGCACAAGTATGCGCCTGCACGTAGGCTAGCCGCACGTCAGACGCTGCGTTTGCAAATACCCAAACAACAGGGTGACTCGTATGGCGCCTCTTCCACGTATTACAAACATTCACCATCCCAGCTGCCGCCAGCGCCAATACTGAAGCGCCATCAAACACCTACACCTACACCTACACTAACATCGGCCACACATCAACACCACTCGACAGTGAATGCGTTTCCGAAATCCGCCTCGCCGCTGGAGTCGCATAAGTTGCCGAATGTGGTGTGCAGCAGCGCCTCACCGTCTTCGCAGCTGTCTTCCGCCTCCTCGCTGTACTACAATGGCAGCAATGGCGGTTTGTCGATACAGACGGCCACCGCCACACCGAGTAAGTTTCTTCATTTACGCAAACCGAGTATTACCTTGAATTCGGCGGATGTGCGCAACAATAACGGTAATAGCACTGGCAGTATTGGCGGCGATTTGTTCAGCTTCGCTAAGGAATTGTCGCCTTCGATGGACATGGGCGGTGAGTTACATGAATGCGAATAGAGCAAGAATACTGTTTCTTAAGGTTAGGGTATAATAAGCATAAGGAGAAGCATAAACTCTGCCTGGGTGGTCTGGGCAAAACAGTCTGCACTTTGTATCTAGAGAAAAAAATTGCAACTGAAGCATAGACTGGCTCACTTAGAATCTCATATCACGTTGTTTCGCTTAAGTCCTTTGAAGTTCGACTTTTCTCATAATAGAATTTCTGAACTTTTTAGTTCATTTTTGGACAAGTTCCATCTATAGGAAATTATTCGTAAAAACCCCAATGCAAATCCAATGGGTTCGTAGGAATAATACAGTGCTAAATTAGTTCACATAAAAGTAGCGGCAATAGGAGTACCTAGAACTAAGGCAAGACACTTTAGTCCCAGAGAAACCATTACCACGGCAGTCGAGTCTAAATACGTAACCAAATCGGATCCGGATGTATATTTGACCAAGAACTCAACTGGGTGGTATTCTGAAAACCTAATTCAACATTGTTTCATCGCGCAACGGCAACAAGAGAACAAGAGAAGACCCTGACAAGGCTTCCGATGACCTGAGTTTAGTGATAAGTTATCCTCAGATGGATCAGTGAATCTCGTCTAAATTGATCGGGTATCTGTTCACATTGAATAGACCTCTCAGCAGGCAACTGACTTTTGTTATGATTAGATATCAGATAACGAATGCCTCTTTGCATTAGGTTCTCTCTAAGCCCATAATCTACTCTATACTTTGATCCCCATTCTCACAATAAAGGTTAATTATAATGAATTTGTCCGTACCATGTTGCACAAGTCTAGAAAAAATTATTCAGATAATAATTTTCTCTGTGGCATAGACATAACCCCTGAGATAAAAGGAGGATCGCGCGATAGCTGTTCTTCTATAAATCAAGCCAATGCAATCTCTCACCTTAAATTAGTCAGGAAAATGTCCTTCTACAGAGTCTGCTGTCTCTTACAGTCGCTTATGACTAAACCCTCAAGTAGTTTCCAGCTCGGCATACCTTGAAGTAAGCACTACCCACTAGGACTCACTCGTATCAATATGAATGGTTAGTTTTTGTTAAGGGAATTTTCAAAAGAGAATAATTTTAGATTAGACATTTCGAGTGTGTCTCTTCGATTTTTCCAAAATCTCTACTTCATATAGATATAGAAGATTTCACAAATTAATTGTTTAATTTTTGAATAGGTTAAAAAAATATATATTCTTCTATGCAGATCATTCACCGATTTTTGCCGAGATCACCTCAACAATATCACCTTCAACAAGTTCGGGCTGCTCTCCAACCCATCATATTAATCGGCTCTTCAGTTTAAGCCCATCAGCAATGCGGAGTTATGGCAATGTAAGTAATCTTTTCTTTTTATTACCTTCAAATATTTTTTTATTTAATAAATATCATTTTGGGGAATTCAATTCATTCAAATGAACATTTGAACGTTTTGAACACGTTTAACCCAACGCAGGGGAAAGTGTTGTTAACAAATTTCAGAGATATACGCTTGGATCACAGATGAAAGAGAAGAGTTAACGATTCTATGGCTTTGGCCTAACCTAAAAATTTTGGTGGCAAATTCGCAGAAAACATAGAGAAACTTCTCCGTAATCTGTTGTCCTTGTTTAAGCTAAAAAGTTGGGGAGTCTTGAGACTAAATGGATGTGATCTAAACTGGGCCATATTCTATGGCTTAGGTTTTCGATAATTCAATAACCGAATAAAACTTTAACTTCTCGATAAAAAGAAAATCATTATTAACAAGATCTTATCTAAGCCAAATCTCCATTCCCCTTAGTTTTTTTATTGTTTTCATCTTCCGACCTGTAGCCTTCAGTTTAATGCGAAGAAAATTACTTCTCTAGGTTTGAAAATATGAAATAGACTGAGAAGCTTGTTTTACTCTAACCAATTTTTTGGACAGAAGAGTATTTTTCGTTGGTTCTATTACACTTTACAACTCACAGAAAATTACTAAAAGTGCCATAACTCACGGAATGCATACGGCAAAATCGATAAATGTCACACTCAAAATGACGTTTCAAAGAAATCGAGGTAAAAATTGGACCTTGGGTGTGGCACCACCCACCTTTAGGTGAAATTCTATATTTCAGGAACTACTTAGCAGAGTAAAACCTGTACATAATATTATCCTGACATTCCTATTCCTATCCTATATAAAATGGGTGAAATCGGACTACAACCACGCCTACATCCCATATATCACAATTTTAAATTTAATCTGATTCTTTCACTTTAGAGTATATAAATCAAGTCCCAATGAAGGCATCGGAACTAAATTTGAAATAAAGAGTGCCTTAGCGTGTGCCATCCCACGACCACAAATTGCCGAAATTGGAATATAACTTTTCAAGCCCCCAAATATCGAATATATGGATCCCAGTGCATATGGCTAATTTTTTACCGAAAATATCGTTCAATCTATGAGATGTATTATTGAATGTGTACCATTGTGTCAAAAATGGGTAAAATCTCATCAATACTTCCCCTAGCCTCCAGATATCCAGATATCTAATAGAAGGATTTTCGAATTTCCGCTTGACTTTATATCACATATATAGCTCAATGAGAGAGAGTGAATGTTAATGAGAGCCAGGAAACATCTCTTTCTGATAAAAAAATGTCGCGATGCCAAAGATGTACAAAATCTGGTTAATATTACCCCTAAGCCCCATATACCTAATGAAAGAATTTCAAACTTCCGGTTGGCTTTATGCCATATATATCGGTAAATATGTAAGATATCTTAGCAAAATTAACTTAACGTATAATATTGGATATAATATAATATTTAGTATGGTAGGTGGTGAAAATGTGTGAAATCGATTAACAAATTGCCTCAGCTCTCATATATTATACTACGTATAGTAAATGGTTTTCGTAATCCTAGTAGACTTTACGTCGAATATATTGGTTAAATTATGAGATATTTTAGTTAAAGTGTGAGGAAATATGTTCGCGAGCATACTTCAGTATAATGCCAAAAGTAAATGTTATCTGCTTCGACTTTCTTGAGCCCAAATATACTCAATATAGTGATTTCTTTTCAGTTGAGTTTAAACCATTTATATTGGGCAATAAGTGTGATATTTTACTGAAATTAAGTGGACATGTTTACATAAACACAATGTGGTTTAGCGCTAAACCTCATATCCTTAATATAATTACTTCCGATTCTCTGGTTGATGTTTTTCTAAAATACCCAATATATTAAGTTCATTCTTTTTGGTTGAGTTTATAACACACATATATCATTTGAGTTAATTGGATTGATTTTAAAATAAATATCTCGGATACAAAGCAAAATGTATAATGAAACTAACTGAGTCTATGATCTATAATATAAGTTAGTAAGATACCTAATATGATTATAATCCAAGCACAATTTCATCGAATAATTAATTTTGAATTCTTCCGCAACATTTTTGATAAAAAATGCCGCCGGCTTTGATCTTTAAAAATGGCGAGAGTTAGCAAGGCTTATAAGGTTTAAAATTAGTCTCTGATATATTTTTAAGGTGCAGATATTGAATATATCTCATTAAGAAACAAATGTTTGACTAAACTAACTTAATTTAAATATTATAAAATTTAGTTTTCCAAATTTTAAAAGAATCTCCACTTAGTAATGGATAAACATTCTAATTCAAATCCATGGAACCGGTCCGAAAACTACAGATCCAGGTGGATCTCAATCAAATCTAGATTTCAATGGATGTTCAAATTTAATTTATTAATTAAAACTTTTTTCTTCAATTAAAAATAGCGCGCCATTTTAAATACTTTTATAATTTTTCTAATACTTAAGGATGTCATAATGAAATATTAAATTAAACACACCAAACAACAACAACAATACCAACAACGTCAAACAACCGCTGCAACGACTCATTAAAGGTCATGACTTTGCATACATTATAATAACTAAAGACTTAATTAATGCGCCCGGCTGCCAAACACATTCAAAACAGCACACACATACATCGAAACACACATGAGCACAACACAATGCGCATTAGAATACAAATAGAATAGAAATAACAATAAGAATAAAAGTGGAATGGGAAGAAAAACATAAATAATAAGCAGATAGCGAAAAATCACAAATAAAATACGAAAACGAACAAGCCCAGCGAAAAATATACAAATGAAGTATTGCAAAAAAAAAAAAAGAACGAAATAAGCCACACACAATGAATAACTGGTGTGTTCGCGCATGTGTGTGTGTGTTTGTGTTTGTGTGTTTGTGTGCCAACATCTGTAAATAAATGTAAAAATACACGATAATCAAGCTATTATACCATAATTCACGATTTAACTAATCAGGTTTGAATACACACACACACACGCTTCGTCGACACTTTCGTACAACAACACAGCGATAATGAAGTTCACCTCACATGGTCATTACTAATGATAATTTCGTTGGCGTTGCCACACGCACCGGAATGTTGCGACACACCCTGTCGCGGTCGCCGCAAGGGCTACAGGGAGTATGCGGCCGCCTAATGGTAATGAGGTGAAAAATTAGTGTGCGTGTGTGCGGCGTGGTGTTAGGTATGGTGAGCATTGGTGAGTGTGTGTGTTTATTTTTGTTGTGCGGCTTGTTAGCATTGTTTGTAGACTTTATTTGAAAAAAAAGAAATAGAATTTCCTTGAGTCCGCAACTTGGCAGCGAAGTAGCACAATTGAGGTGCTAATTTTGTGGTTTTGGTGGCGAATATCACCGAAGAGAAAGAGCAAAACCACGAAGTGTTGGTGTGAAGAATGCGGTCAAATGTGATATTGCAGATTGAAGTAAAATTATTCGCAGAAATTATTTTTGAAGTGAAACTTATTTAGGTGCGGGAGGTGGTAAAATTGCTTAACTGCAACGAAATTGTGCGCCGCAAAGAAATTCCGACTTGCTTGAGGTATGCATCGAATCGGATTATGGTGAATATTAAATGGTTACATAGTTGCCACCTTTCGGAAAGCTTTAAGTAAGAAGCACAACGAGATGGAATACCCTACAATATGACGTGACAGGTATAAAAATAAGACTTACAGTCGAAAATATTTTTGAAGAGCATTGCCACCTATATAGTTTCTGTATTCAATGAAATTTGTAATATAAATAAAATTTTACAATAATGGTATCAAACTTAACCTTTATAAAAATTGCAAATATTTTCGAGAAGTAAGGATTGCCATCTGTTTATTTTTTTGCATTCAATAAAATTGATAAATTAAAAAAAAAATGAAATATTGCAATAAGAGTTCTATCTAATATATTTATACGAAAAATTCAATTTAAACAAATATATAAAATAAATTAGATTTTAAAATATTGTAAATCAAAGGAAAGACAATTGAGAAATCTTTGAGTATACAAAGATATTTTCTATAGAATTTTACGTAACACATTGTAATTATTACAAATCAATCATATAACCCTCTGAGCATGATAATATTTCAAAAGTAAAAAGCAAATTTTTTAAACTTGCCTTAAAATTTTGTTGCAAAAGAGGGTTGCCTCTTCGTATGGTGGTTACTGAGAGATGGAGAAAAACATTTTGTACGATAAACTCCTCTTTTATGGGTACTATTTAATGCTAAACGCCGAAATGTGAAAGAATTATTGATTGACGGTCTTGAAAGCTTGCTTTTGACTACTTTGCAGCTTTCATCTCTGTCTGCCTTTATGCCGATATGCCATATACATATGCCGATAGGTACATTCAGCTTAGATCCAAATATAATAATGACTGTCATATTTTATGCTTCCAAACTTGATATACTCATCCAGGCCTTCAATTATCTAGATTTTGTGGTTTACGGATCGGTAAGGATCGGTAAATTTTATGAGAGTTTTTTCTTGTTAAAGACCTCTTATAGCTTTTATTTTGGCGGCCGATGGGCTTTATTTTAAATTTGATCATGCTAAGCGATCGAACATACTGTGCAACGCGTGCGGGTCACGCATCCTGTTATGCCATATTGAAAAAAGCCTTTTCTAATTCTACACCAGTTAACAAAATAATTTTTCAAAATTCCACCTCATCGTATACGTACTTTTCGACACCACTGTGTAAGCATACATATTCACCTATCTAAGTAACTAGTCAGGGAAGTAAATCGTTAAACGCAATTAGCAGTAGAACTATTTATAGTAGCACATTGTGGCACCTATTATATTGTTTGTTGGCGATTTGCATGCTTTGACCTTAAAGTGCAAACCGCAAGCACGCATAGCACCCGTCGCCACCACTGCCGCTCGTATCAGCCCATTCTTCAATTCCGAGAATTGCGGCGTTAATTTCATGCCAATAGCAGACAAAACAAATGCTGCCAGGTTTTTACGAATTCAATTTTCCATTTTTATTTATTTTTTGTTCTCTTTGCGATTTGCGATTTGCGCTTTGCCTTTATTTATTTTGTTAATTTTGTTAATTTTTCACTTTGTATGCGTGCCGCCGTTAGTTGCCGTCGAGCGTCTGTGTGAACGCGCTGGAATTATTAATTTCATTATTAAAGCATTAGAGAGATATCGCATGAAGAATTGGCTTGTGTGGTTGATTTGATAATCTTGTTGTTGTTGATCTTTTCTTTAGCGATTTCAGAGAATTTATGGCGCTCCGGGAGCGCAGAAACAACCAATGAAAAATAAATAATATAAACAACAACAAGAACAACAAGAACAACAAATATGCATAAATCGATTATGATGTAGCAACAACAACAAAGGTATGCGTAAATAAGTACTTGCGTCCACAGCGTTAGTGGGACAACGACTGGATTGGCAATGGGCACAGCGTCGCGTGGTCGCGCGGTCGAGTTGCGCACTGTGCTGTTCGTATCATTAGCGGCCTAACTGCCCGGCTGACTGACTGACTGACTGACTGACTGACTGGCTGGCTGGCTGGCTTCTTGCTTGCTTGCTTGCTTGGTTGTCTGCTCCATTGTTTGGCTCTTTGCTAGCTGTCGTCTTTCAGCGATTTCGTTGTTTTGTTTTGTTTGTTCTTTGCTCGTGCATACATTTCCATATGTCTGTATATGTCTCTGTATATGTGTGCTTATGTTGCTGCTTGTTTGCGTAGCACACGAACGCCGAGCTGAACGCTTTGCTTTGCGCGCTGAACAAGCGCTGTGACTTGTGGCGCGGTTTTGAAAGAATTCCCATTTCAGTATTTGCTGAATTGAGATTCGCACCGGTTCGACAATTAGCTTAACGCCACCCCAGTAGCGCACAAATCATACACGTAATAACCGAGCACAAACGACACACGCGCACACCTACATATACATGGAAGTTAGCACTTATGAAATGGATATTTTTTTTGCAAATATATGTTTTAAATTTGCTGCTGATCGACGCGCTTTTGAACTTATTAGAGCATTTAAACGAATTGTGCCACACGGTGACCTCACCCGCTGCATAGTTTAAGGCGCAAAAACGTCATTTCACGTTGTGTTGTTTGTGTTTTTGTATGAGACCAAAAATAAAATTAAAATGTGACGCAAAAACGGAAGCCTTTGCGAGAGAAATACAAAAATTTGTCTAACGCTGCGAGATAAGAAGTTCGATGTGAAAGAAATTTTGGTAAAAATTACGCAAAAATAAAAATGAAAAAAATTAAAATACGAAAAGATAGTACTTAGTTTAAAAAACGTATTAAATAATTTTTTGATATTTAAAAACACTAAAAAAAAAAAATAAAAATCAAATCAAAAAAAGTTTAAATAATTTTAAAAAATTAAAAAAAAAGATAAAAAGGAATTAACTTTTTGGTAAAAACAAAACTAAAAAATATGGAAGGAAGTATTTTCTGATATTTAAAAAAAATTTGTAAAAATTAAAAAAATTAGGAAAAATTCAAAAAATTTTAAAAATTCTAGAAAAACAAATAGTAAAACAAAAGCAATTAAAAAACGACTTTTTGGTAATAAGAAAAAATTAAAAAAAAAATTAAAAAAAAAATTAAAAGTAATGTAATTTAAAAAAATTTTTTTTTTTTTAAATCGAAAACGTCACTTTTTAACTAAAAACGCAAGAATTTACACCAACGCTCCCTCTGCAAGGACGCTTGGTGTGTAAGGCGCTTCGGCATGGGAAATCGTGTGAGTAGTTTGTGGTGTAAAAACTCATCATTACAAGTTGGCGATAACAACAGCAATAACAGCAACAACAAGGTGTCTAATAGTAGCAATAAAAACAACAAAAGCGAACGCGAGCAAAGTCACAGTCGCAGTGCGAGTGGGTTCTTCAAGAGTTCCGGTAGCCGACGCATGTCGTTAAGCTGTGTTTCGCGCAAATCAAAGTCCAGTGGAACGCAAGGCGAAAAAGCAAAACCGCTAGCTGAGAAGTGCACAACAATAACAGCACCAACAACAGCAACAATAGCAACAGCAACAGAAACAATAGCAACAGCAACAGCAACAGCACCAACACAAACCACAACACCCATAAATACAGCAGAGTTGCCAACAACTTCAGTGACAGCAAATTTAACGGCATTATCACAAACGAACTCACGCTCGGCGCCAACAACTGCAACAATCACTATAACACCAACGTACACGCCATTAACAGCAATAGCAACAGCAACAGCAACAGCAACAATAACGCCTCTGTCATCATCATCAGTCCGCGACGAAGCTGTTAGCTCGACTATAATACGCGATATTATAGCTTCTAAAAGTGAAATAAGCAGGCGTCGTGCAATAAATATGAAAACAAATACATTACAAACAACAACAAAACCAAATACACCAACTATGGTGACAACGCCAAAGTTTAGCCGAGTTGCTTGCATGGAAAATGCGCCGAAAGTGACATCAATCTCGACGATAGAACAAGAATTTGCGAAACTAATTAAAGCGCACAACAATAGCAAAAATAGCAACAATAGCAACAACAGCAATAACAAAAACGGCGATAGCAGCGAAGTGTGTAGCGTAAACAATAGTAAAAATAATAGAAATAAAGAAAACAAAAACAATGATAATTATATTATGGGTAATAGTAAACAATTGGGCTTATCAGCGGCTCTGGCAGATACCAACACGGTTTCGAAAACAACAACAGCAACAATTGCATCGCCGAAGATTTTGAAATCTCCAGTGAAGGTCATCATTACCGCCGCCGACTCGGGCGCCGGCGAGGGCAGCACACAAACCCTAGGTTATCAATCGATTTATGGTCTTCCCAACAGACCCATCAATCATGTGCAACCATTTACGAAGGTGAGTCTCTATATTAATTAAAAGAAGCAGATTGTTTTCGGAATTAATTCCACATTGCGTTTGAGAATACTTTTTTACTTACGCTCGCGCTTCGTTGGTGATAAATGAGCGGAGCGCTTGGTATATAAGAAATTTGGGTATGTTTTTTGAGATTAGTTACCCTCTAAGAGTAGCTTGCCTCCTTCGATTCATCACTTCTTGCAAAAAAAAAGTGGCAACAGAGTTCTTTATTGAAGCTGATCTGTTTGATTTTCTCTTTGTTGCTTGTTTGATTGGCCACTCTCAATGCTTTCGCAAGTTGAAGCGAGCTATCAAGTATTGTATATGAGTAGCATCTATTCCTCATTTCGATGCTGATGCCAAGCTTCCGCTGTTAACTTATTTTCAATAGCGGTGGGGATCATCACTCATTTCGGATGGATCGTTTTTAAACCTAATACTTTTCTACAGGAAAGAGAAGACACTCCAAAACAAAATCATTACACAGATTTTGGAATACTGAAGTTTGTTTATTATATCCTGTCACGGAAGTAGTCAACTTTAAAGATAATAAATGAAGATTGATATTTAAGAATTAAATGTTATGATCCCCAAAGCTTTCTCTTTTTAAATTTTTGAGATTTAAAATCTTTAAGATTTCCATAACCGAATAATAAACTGTTGAATATACTGTGTGTTTCGACAAACTAATCGAAATTGCTATTTTTAATCTAGTCCAGAAAACAATAGGAATTCCAGCATATAATTTTAGGTGTCAAAGGAAAAGTGAGCTTCTGAAGAAAGAGGCACATAGGTTGAAGGATAATGTTACATTATGGATAACTGAACGCCACTTTTTGTAAAGAAACAACGATTGCTGGATTAATGACTATGCGTATGGATCGATTGTTGTGAATCTTTTTAAAAGTATTGTCTAAACTATTGCACAAAGACAGAGTTTCGGGTTCCAAACTGTTACTTTGCCTAGAAAAATTTTATAACCTGGGTCTTTTACTTTCTTTCAGGTGGAATGTATATTCACCTCTGCCTCACTTAAATACTATACTTCGTATATTTCAAAAATTAAATTAAATTTAATGATTGAACGTGCTCATTTGAAGAATTCCACTGCGTCGATCGTTCGCTTATTTCTAATTAGTGTCTTAGTACCTACATTATTTCATTCACGATTACAAAATAGGGCAAATACTTCGTACGGAATACGGTCTAACTGTGCTGAACAAATTTTTGAAATAGAAATACAGAGCTAGTTTCAGCGCTAGTTTCAGTTTTGTGTCGAAATTTTTTGTAATAAGCGTTATAAAAGCAGTTATCTACCATTGGAGGAGAGCCATGACCATGAGCAATTATCAGTTTCACTTATCGTAATTTTTTTATATTTGTCAAATGTGAGTTAATTTAAAATCCACACAAAAAGGTCAGGGTTGCATTTTGAATGTTATGTGAGTTGTGTGAAAAGTCACCGACTTGTTGAACTATCTTCATTTGATTTTCGGTCGAACCAGAGTCTCATATTTTTGTAGCTCGTAGTTTCGATCATCTGCGGTGTCTCTAAAGATTTTCGTTTTCTTGAGTTGTGTTTTTACACCCAAATTATAAATTCGACTTTATCATTCTTCAATCAAAATTCTCTTCTGCTTTTCTACATTCGACAATTCCAGCCAAAGCACTGCCGTCATTAAACAGCCAAACTACAAAAAACCCTCAGCCAAATTGCAAAAACAAGCATGAATTTTACTATTTACGCTTCTAATTATAAATTCTAGTATTAACAAGTACATACATACATATATACTTGTGTAAAAGCAAAATTTTTAGTCTATGTGAATATAATATTTAGTATTGTGCAAGCATGACAGCAATTATAAAATTATTTTATGCCCTTTTCGGTCTATTGTTTCCTACTCTTCTGCTTTTACACAATTTTACTTTATTTTCATGTATTTATTGTTTTTGTAGTTTTGTTATTTAAATTTCACCGTTCAAATGCGCGATTATTCGTTGAATCATTTGTAGATCCGCGTATTTACCTGCATAAATAGGTATGTATTTAGGTAGAAGTTTCGGTATATCACTTCTCGGTTTCCATTATGCAATAATTGTCATTCAACGTTTTAATGTTTGGTGCTTCATATTCAAGGTTATATTTTGGTGTAGCAATAGAATTCTATCGCATGTTAATTATATTTTATAATTGGGCATTTACATATATTTTTACGTATGTATGTACTTGTGGTGTGACAGTTTCATATTTCCCATAGCTTCAATTTCTCTATAAAGCTATTGTATTGCACCAAATATATGACTATTAGAGTGATCATGTATAAAATATAAAAAAGAATATCAATAATTTCAGTAAAAAAAAAATTTTGGTTTAGTTTACATGTGTACGAATATTTTTGATATATATTAGGGTGGATCGAATTAAATTTTATAAATTTTTTAAAATTTAAAAATTAAAACGTGGGCAAATAATTGTTTATTTCACAGCAAAAAGCAAATACAATTTTTGTAAAATATTTTTTCCAGGTTCAATGAGCATGCTTTTTTTCTAACTATATGAAAAATTTTTGAAATAATTTTACAAGCAACTAAAATAATTCCATTTCCTAATTTTAAATAAATAATTAAAAGAATTATTTTTTTTATCAATCAAAAAAAAAATTAAAGTCGATTAAAAAGTTTTCAGTCGAAGCCAAATTAATAAAAATCAAAATTCCATAGATTTTACGAAAAATTTAAAAATTGAAAACATTATATATAATTTTACAAAGACATTTTTATGAAAATTAAGTTCGATTTTTTAGATAACCGAATTTTTTATTTTTAAAAGTAGTTGCAAGTACAGTTTAGTATATTGCTATAAAAAATTTTGTTGGAAGCAAATTTATAAATATTATATAATATTAGATTAGAAAGTCGGCGCAAAGACTTTGGTTTACCCTAATCTAGAAATTTTCAGTACGTGTAATAGTAAATTTAATGTACTCTGTCTGAATAAGTGTTCCGTGTTCCGTGCAGATTGGTATATGCGCACACATGATTTTATGAAATACTTTGATACTTCGTATATTCAAGATTCTAACAAATTTTCTCTATTTTTATTTAAAATTAATAACTTTTGAAAAATCGTCTGCTTTCACTGATGATTACCATATAATTACCAATACTTTATTGCAACTTATTAACAACAATTAATTAACAGTTATTGAAGTACACACTTCATTAATTAATTATGCCGAGAATACATCGAACTCCCCTAGTGTGACAAATTATTATTCTTTCCCAAAGTTCAAAAATAATGCAAAAAAATATTTCCAATAATGTAAATTTGTTCAAAGAATTAAATAAACACATAAAAAGTCATTAGTTTAGTAATTAGTTTTCAATAAATAACTGAAGGAATAGCTTTAAACTTAAATCTTTTTTAATTTATTTTTTTTAGCTAGTAATTGCGTTAAATTTTAGTAAAATTGCGAACACATTGGGACCGGGTTTGAAAATAGGTTTCAACGCTGTTTAAATACCTTTTCATTCAATATACAAATGTGTCGGATAACTTATGATATTTGTTCAAATTAACGTTCGGTTTCCATCCAATTTATTTTTATATATTTATTATAATTTTTTTTTATAGATAAAACGTGCCTTACCTTTTACGACAAATCGAGGTTGGGAATTTTTCATGGACATATTGTATCGATTTAGATAATCTGAAAAAAAGTATAAAAAGTTATAGTTCACAAAAATAATTATATCATTAAATAATTGTAATATCAATAAAAAAAAAGCATTCGCATTCACAATTTTCTATGACATTGTAGCTACGAAGCTAATTAAACTCAACAAATTAGGCAAAAAATCATGTTAATTGTATTGGTAAATAAAAAAAATTTTATTGCGCTTGAGATATGCCAGACAAGCAATTAGCTAATATTCAAACCAGAAATACCAGTAACAATTGTTGTTGGAATAAGTAACTCTCAATATACAGGCAACCCCTTTAACTCCTTAAAAGTTTAACGGGGATTAAAAATTCTTGGATAATCTGCTAGAAAAATATTGCTTGTGTTGGATCGATTGGTTCGGCTGTACGGGTTATCACTTATATAAATACACATATCTCTTTTAACTGAGAAATTCAGGTGACTAGACTTGATTAGATTGGTGGTTTAGACTTAACGGTATAAAATAGCTCCTTTTCGGTTTTCAGTTCACCTTTTCAGTTTTTCATAGTTTCCTCACCTCAGTTTTTCCCCAAACTTTACGGTGGTAAATATCTGATCAGTCAACCGAATCAAGCCTGGGTAGGTTTCCCAGGTCCAGAAGGTTCAGTCAGTCCTTGATAGAATGCACTGTAGACGATATTTATTGGATGCTTCGATGAAGGTTTGCCCAGTATGTCATATATATTGTGGATTGGAGTTGATGCATAGTTTCTGCCGATTTCTCGTCCCCGCTTTTAATTTCTTAGCTGATCAACCATATACACCCTCTTTATAAAAGCGTACACCTGGTTGGAGTATGCCTATATTATCGGCTTAAACTACTGCGCTTTTAGTTCCGGTTTCACCAAATACGACCAACGAGCAGAGAAAGTTTCTCGTGGAGAATGAGGATAAGATGTGTTCGCTTTGAGGAGGCACCTACTACCGATAATCAATTCTGAATAATCAGCTGATAATCCAGCTGTTGAACATATACAGTCGAAAAGTATTCACTTGATCAAGTATATTAAGGGGCTACATCGGAAGATCTTATTATTACATAATAAGTGAATGAAATTCTTATAAAGCCAATATGTAGGACAGGTGTCCTGCCAGTTACTAAGTTTATTCCCTTTGACTCCAGCAATATTACTGTTGGTTTTGGTTACATCCGTTTGATTTTCATTAGATATATATTGGGGAATATAGAGTGACTTCGTTAAGTTAAAAATTGTTGAGCAGCGCTTGAGTAGAATGTTCAAAATCCTGATGCCTGATAGAAAGTGTTGTAGGGGATCGCTATAATTTATCTTTTCCAGTTTCGGAAAGGTGGGTTATTTTTAAGTATGGTACTACTAATATTACCATATGAAAAGCTTTTTGAATTCAATGTTGTGTTAAGATGTTAACCAACTGCTTTTGTATGGCCAGTCGATCGGTGAGCGACATCCACTTATTTTTTGATTTTATCCAAGATGTTTACAGTTCCTAATTCCGCAGTGGACTCCATTTGGAACTTATATCCACAATAAAAGTTTCAAAGATATTTCATGGGCTCAAATTTCGAGTTATTTATATATTAAAATGTGTAATGATTAGCCACTGACATGACCACACCTTCTTCCTGTTTTTGTTTATTAATTCAACACTGATTATTGCGACATCTATTCCAAGAATTTTATTTATTCTACCACTTTCACATCATGAACACCCTTAATGAGCTTTTATTCATACTATTTTCTTGACATACCAATTGTAGAGCTTAGAAGAAAGCTTCTACTCACATTTTTATGAATCATTCCTCGAAAACACATCTTCAAAAACTCACATTCCACAAATCGCAGACGCGCTTACCGGATGTGTGCACACCTTCGCGCTGTACATATCGTTATTGCTTGTTTTGGTAATTATGTTCGACAGTCACCAACGTGAGAGTGCCAGAAATCGTGAGAAATTCGCCATACTCGTAATTTGCGCCGCCGAGACCGCCCATGAAATTCCAAGAGTTTCTTAGTACATCCACACATATGTATGTATGTTTACGTAATAATATCATAAATAAGAAAAAAGCGAGCAATTTAGTGGCCGATAAGTGCGAAGTGCGTAAACTTGCATACTTGTAAACTTGAGTTTTTGGCCTATTAAAGCGGCACCAGCTACCAGCTCGGGCAGCGCCAATGACTCATGTCCAAAGATTCTGATTTTAAATTTCATTCCCTCGAATTGTTGCTCCAGGCCGCCTCCTCCAGTAATTTCTCCATCGTCTTTGTCAATTGCCTTGATCAAGCGGCGTTGCATTAGGGTATTTGGTTGATTGGCTCGCTTTGGGTTGCCGGCGTGAAGATGACGCGCGCGCTCGGTCGCGCGCCGCACTCCATTCAAGCGGCCCGCAGAGCTTTGCTTTGCCGATGACTCAGCGTAGGTTTTAGGCGAAAGTCATGGCAGACGGAAGACACGTTTTTACATGTTCACAACATTGTGCGCGTAGGCTTCGTAAGCGAACGAGTCATGGAGAAGCCGTACAGCTGGACGACGCATTGGCTGGCATGCGCATGAGTTGGGAGGGACGAAGTGCGAACACCAAACGGTGATGGTGCTCAGAGCTCACTTTCAATGGAACCTGTGTATGGGCACGAGCACGCGTGACGCGACCGATAGCTACGCGGTAATAACGCGCCACCACCAGTTGCGCGGTGTAAGCGCGATGACGGTGTATTTACAAGCTCGTTAGCTGAGCTGAGCAGTGCAGCATTTTGTCAATTGCGCTAATTTTAAACAACTCTGTGGTAGTTTTACGAATATACACGCGCTGCATACATATGTGTGCGGAAAGTCCAGTTTATATATTTTGTGGAAATTATGGGATGATTCATCGTTGAAATTCTATTAACAGCCTTGTTTGTGGGGTTTTATTACTATTTTTAAACAACAATTACGTATTTTCTGTTATTCCATTTTGCTTATCCACTCCCTCATTCCCTTGTAAATATGTATTCGCCTATAGTAATGAATGTGTGGTTTGCTTATGAATGAAATTGGAGTCTAAAGAGACAGTCAAAGGGAGCTTCGGCAAGTTATGGGCATTAGTAATCACCGACCTTTTACAAATATGTGTATGTGCCTACGTGTAATCATGCTTTAATTTTTTTATTTTCGCACTCTTTCCTCATTTGGACTTCTCAATGCAAGTATGGCCTACCATAACACCACTTTTAGTACCAGTAACTACGTGCTTGTGGAGCGTAGCACCCAATAACTTAATATATCCATCAAACGGAAGATTCGAAATTCTCATCTAAAAAAATACAAACGCCAAAAATCTGGCAGAAACAAAAGTCTATCCCAGTGAGATCAGGTTCAAGAAGAACTTAAAAATGTTTGCAACTTCCGAAAGACCGTTAAAAAATTTATTATTATTTTATATTTATATATATATAGTAGAATGAAAAAAATTTACACATCTTTCTTACTCAGAAGCTTTAGAAAAGGTGTTGTCGCTCTAAGTCAGTGACAGTTTCAAGAGAACAAATCTTTTAGTCTTAACAGGATTAGACCTTTAGATACTGGAAATCGAATATCATGAAAAGCCGCGTAAAAGATCAACGCCAAAGATATGTTCTACCCTAAGTGCTATGGTTCGCCAGTAGACAGAAAAAGTGAATAAAAGTTTCATCGGAGAATAGGGACAATCAGCAAAGCTTTTAAGACGGAAATTAATTATTTTATGAATACAAAAGGGGTACAGAGTATACGTTTAAGGAATACTTCTCGTAGGCTCATAGGCTGTAAGAGCTTAAAGAACAAAACCACGAAAGAGTATAGAGTAAAGGGTGAATTGTGCAAATATGGACCAAAAGAGCTAATCTGCTGGCTATTATTTAAGTGTACTTCGCTTAATTCATAACATGTATTATATCATAATCATCAACAACATCAGAAAAATACTCGCACTATATTTTCCAGTGCCTGTCGAAAGAAAAAAAAATGTTTTTTATGGTTTGGCTCGAACTGAATTTGAATCAGCAGCTCTCAGAGTGATAGTTGATAAGCGTGTTGGATAATTTTCTATAAAGAGAGAATACAATTAGATTACAAATTGGAAGCTACAGAATGGCTGTTGGAGCTTTTAAAAAGCTTTTCCATGTCGAGGGCAGATTGTCGTTGGATATTTGTTTGCTATAACTTTTGGGTTGACCTTAAAGCGGATTTACGCTCGTGAGAATCCAAGTGGCTGTCACGTGCTTAATCCATTTAATTCAAGTATGTGGAAGAGGGAAAATGTGTGGGAAAGTATGTGGGAAATTTTTAGAGCTATTTTAATTAATTTTTCGAGAGATAAGTGACTATATAACACACTCTCAAGCTCACATCTGATCCAAGATTTACACCCACCATTATCTTTTACTGCTACATACATATATACATAATCATAGACAATCATAATGAATAGAAGTAATTGCTAACCAATTTCTCAGTTCAAGAGAGTGCATTGGAAAAGCAAAACCGAAAAATAAATATCTACATTATTATGTATATAATAACAAAAGTTGTATTCGAAAAAAACGTTGACCTTCTTGGCTTACGACCAATCCAATTCAACGGTGTCTTTATGACGTAAACGGTGTCTGTGGTTCATGAGCGTACAAAGAGGCCAACAACTTCCACACATTTGTTATGAATGCACGTAAGTGTGTGTGTGTGTGTGTGCACACGGGTGTTTGCATCAATGAATAATTTTGTGCCAATTAAATGGCAAAGCACCTGTTAAACCAAACAAATATCGAACAAAAAATCGACAACAATTAAAACTACGCATTTCATTGAGTAGCTAGTGCAAATTGGTGTTGGCGGTAATAGCTATAACAACAAAAACAACAGCTAACAAAACTAAACAAACGAAATAAATCAACTCATAATTTTTTGTGGACATAGCCAGTGGTGCGCTTGGGCGTTATTCGCCACTGCAGATAAATACAAATACGCTGAGATTACTAAAGATATGTATGCATCTGTGCATATGTATGTACTTAATGCCATGGTTTCATTAATTATAACAATTAAATAGTAATCATAATATTTTGCTTACTTGCATTCGATCGGAAGTTCAAGGCGGAGCAATTGCAACAAATCGCTTTAAAACGGCCTTGCCGGCTTCCTATATTTAAAAATCTAATTTTGTTCATTCATTTATAAATTACATAAGAGAATATGTTCACTTTTTTTATATTGAAAAATTATAATTTTTGATTAACCATTATTTAATTTTAAAAAATTCATTATTACCAAATATTTTTTGTTAATCCAATATTTAAATTAATTTCACTAATAATTTATGTGCAAAAATTTTTTTTACAATTTTAAATAATTTAGAAACAAGAATTATTAATTAATATTTAATTAATTAAAAAAATTTATTATTACCAATAATTTTTTGGTAACTCAATATTTAAGCGAATTTTATTATAATCTACGTGCGTTAAAATATTTGAATTAAATTTTTTTAAATTTTTTAAAAAGTAAGTAATAATTAATTGCTTAATAAAATTTAAAAAATTTATTATTTTCAAATTACCAAATATTTTTTAGTAATACAATATTTAAGACAATTTCGGTATAATTTGTATAAAAAAAATATTTAAATTTGAGGTTTTTGAATATTTTTAATGGAGCAATTATTTATTAATTAAATATCAATTAATTAAATAAAAAAAATTTGTGATTACCAATATTTTACAGTAATTCAACACAGAAGAAAATTTCATTTATAATTTACATTAGAAAGAAATATTTGCATTTTTGGAATATTGAAAAAAAATTATTGCTAATTAATAATTAATTAGTTTTAAATACTAGTTCATTACATCCTGTGCAGAAATGCAATATTTTGTAAATTTTTTTCTCTTTAAACTCAACTAAATCTGGCACAAACATATATATTTATATTTATATATGTATATATGTAAATATATATGTTTATATAAATATATATATATTTAACATATGTGCTATATATATAGATATATTTCCTGGAAATTTGTTATTTTTACTTGGCAGGTGTTGAGCGCAATTTGTAACTAAAAAGCGAAATATACAAATATACATATATATTACAATCAAAAATACATACATACATTATTGCATGTACTTTCATTTATAAAAAAAGCCAAAGCAATGAAAATATTTATAAACATTAGATTTCAGTGTAAACAGTGCTCTTATTTCGCACAATCGCCAATTTAATGCGGTACTTTTGAAAATGCACACGTTATTTTCGAAATTTCGAAAAATCACTTCTCAACTCACCCCTGCTAACATATGGCCTCAATTTAAGTTTTGTAGTTTATAGCTCCATAAATTTTTGGAAATACTTTTAAACATTTCAATTGAATATGTAAAACGGAAATTCTTTTCTGCAGAATTCTACAGAATCTTTTTCAAATTAATTTTCAAAACTTTGAATATATTTATATGTTTATATCAAATTCAGTGTTTCTGCTTGGCTGTATATTTTCCTTAGTATGACTTCTTCCTTTCGGAGTTCATGTGCGAGCCCATAAGCTATTCGACAAATTAAATCTTCAAGAATGTAAATCAGATTCGCATACCTAAAGGCTTTTAAGAAGAATTCTTCTTGTAATTTCAGCTTAAGTTAGTTTTTTTTTATAATCTCAAGTGATTTCCAGATCTTGGTTTGAACTTGGTTTGAACAAGCTTGGAAACATTCCAACTGAAGAAACCTCAGATTCAGAGCTTTAAGCTTAAAAATTTATTTTTTCAGCATTTAATTTTTATTCAGCAATTTATTTTATTTATTCAGCAATCATTTTTTGAAGCTGAATAAGTGCTGAAAACAAAAAAAACCTGAGAAGTCTGGTACGAAGTTTTGTTTTGCCTTCGAGTCAGGAAATGTTTGCGTTTCATAGGAATCAGCAAAAAGAAGAACCAGGTCTATAAATAAGGTGGCCAGGTGGCTATAAATAATTAATTGATACAGAGGAGTATCCTTTTCGTATAGTCTTAAAATCGTGGCACAAACAATACAGAAGGGCTTGTGTAATCCAAAACTTGTTACTCGACAATATCTTGGTTATCGCCGTCTGTAACAGAGTTGTGGTTAGCGGTATCCTAAAATGAATCTTATGATTAAAGGACAATAATTGCTATATAGAGTTAAGATTTTTGATAGCAGTCTCTATCTTTCGATATGTTTTCCGATATGGAATCAACATGAGTGTGCCCACGGCTCTCAAAAACTTCTCACGCAAGCTAACTTCACATTAGAGAGCAAATATTTTCCACTTTTGAATCATAATTATCACGTTTTTCGTGCTCAAACGGTTCGGATTTTTTGGTCGCTAAAACTCTTCATAATTTTCGATGAGTTCGCTGGCCTTATTTGCCTAGCGACTCGTTGCTTCGTCATTATTCGTAAGGTTATACACGCATGTTACGATGCCTTTCCATCAGCTCATACTTCGTATTCGCTCTCCGGATTTCATCTGATCTTAACGACGAATTCGCCGCTCTTTCAAAAGTTTTAGGTGTTTCTTTCAAAATCATAGAAGCATTTTTCATATTCCACGTACGTTTTACCTTTTATGGTATGATAGCTCGATACAGGTCTTACTTAAGAAAGGCGGTTCCCATTTTTTATCGTTAACGGTTTTTATATGAGAACTGTGAGAAGTAATGACGAAGACGGATTAGTTGAATAATCAAAGACACTTCAAGCTAACCACAAACTCGTAGGGAACTCCAAATGCAGTAAGTTGTATAATATAAGGGGAAAAGTAAAAAATAACGACTGCAAATACAAATCACCGACAGCTCGTTAGCACACCGAAGTGACGTTAAAAATTGCTCAAGCGATTTGTTGGCGTTAAATGGAACGCTGGTGTGTACATTATGGGGCCGCAGAGCAGAGCGCATATTTACAGGGAAGAACGATGGAAATAGAAAAATTACAAAAGGAAAAAACTGTTAACAAAATTATATTTGGATTCGCAGGCGTGGTGGCCGAATACAAAAATAAACTGCACAATAATGTCTGACGGAGAAAAAAATGCAGAAAAAAACTACGAAACAGAAAATTGCATTGTGCTTAGTGGTAGCGATGGCGATCTGGCAATCCCCAATTCCCACAGCGCTTCAAAAGGAATAAACCCAAGTCAGCCAAAGACTTACATACAAATATACAGACAACAACTGACGATAAGTGCCGATAAGTGTGCGAACGCAAGGGGGTTTCGAGAAAACAACTAAAGTGCGTTCGATAATGAGAGGAGGAAAAGCAAACAAAAAAAAACACGGAAGAAGAAGAAAAATGATAGTTCGAAAACGCGTGTACTCAGCCAATACAACAACAGTAGCAACCATAATCAACGAAGGCATGCACAAGAATTGGAAGCCAAATCAGAACGGCAGTAAAAGAACAACAAGTAGAAGATACAAAGATAGCAACAACGACACACACATGCTTTTAGCCGCCGTTGCGGTCGTAAAAAATAAAAACATGTTTGGAGATACTCCACGCACACAGCCACACTTACGCTCAAAGATATAGAAAACATAGCTACCAGGAGCCCCGGCGTCACACCGATACAAACACACACACGCGCGCAGGCGACCGCCGAATTTCGAAAGAGCAGCTGGCGAACAGCGTTCCTCGTGCGGGAGAGCGCAGCACGAAGACGCGTCTGTGGAGAACTGCTTGCAGCGGCTAATACGTCAAGGCAGCAGGCAGTCGACTGCGACCAGCACGCTCCAAGGCGCTCCATCGTCATTCGGCTGAATTCAGTCTTGTTTCGAACACTCAGCGCAACAGACGCGTAAACATAGACGCCCTAACGAGCGAGTGTGCGCAAATAGCAAGCAACAAAAACGAGTAGAGTAGTGGCTCACAGTTTTCTGAAAGCAAAGTGATCGATCGTACAATACGCCAGCGACGCGAAAAGCACTCAAGTGGCGACCAAGTTGATAGATTTCAAAGCAAACTGTGAAGCACAGAAGTCAATAAGTGAAGAAATAAATGGAATAAAGTGGAAAGAATAAGTGTAGCTGGTGGTAGAATATGAGAGAGATTTGAAAATTTCAACAAATTGTTATTAAGAAAGTTTAAAATTGAAAATACAATTTTTAAGTTAATTTTTCAAAAAAAAATAAAAAAATAAAAAATTTTTTAAACTTTTTAAATCACAAACAGCGTTGAAATAAAAAAAAAAACAAAAAACATGCTTGAAAAGTTTTAAAAATTAAGCTAAAGTATAGCTAAAGTATAGCCAAAGTTTTAGCGAAGTGAAGCGTGCAGTCGTGAGACGCGCATAGAGTATTGAAGCGTTGCGCGACCTAGTGTACGCTTCCTAAAATACAGAATTAGTTATGCTGTTTTACAAAAAACAGCTCGAAAAAGTTCTAAGCAAACATGAAATAATAGAAAAAAGTACGGTATAAAAAATCAGCTTAGAGTGGTTACCATATGTTTGTTCAAGCTTCTAGCAGCCGTCTGAATTTATGTAAATTTTGATAATCCCCGAATTAATGTGTTATCGATAGAGTGGGTGAATATATGCGTATGTTTGTATGCATATATAAATATTTGCAAAGGTATGTGTGTGTAGCTACCAATCAAGAAATCTAAAATTATAAATAGTGTCGCCTAAAATAGTATGAAGAAAGCGTATATTAAAGCATAAAAAACGCTCAATGAAGATGAATGGAAAGAAGAAAAAAAATAAAAAAATTGAATAAAAAAATTAAATAAAAAAATAAAATAAAAAAATAAAACAAAAAAACAAAAAAAATCTAAAAAAGTATTTAAAATATCAATAAAATAATTCTAAAAAATTTTATAGAATTAAAAAAAAATTATTAAGACAAATATTTTAAAGAATGAAAAAGTTAATGAATGAAAAAAATTCATTTTAAATTAGCTCAAAATGAGCATAATTTGAAACAAAAATCAACCATTTAAATTTAACTAAGCTGTGTTTTACTATGTGTTATGTGTTATTAGAAAGCAAAATGAAAAATTTTTGCGCTTTGCAACAAGATTGCCACGCATCCGAAAGCGTTCAAAAAAGTTCCTAATTTTTATACCGCAATAGTTTTTGTATGAAAATGCAATAAAATCTAAAATAAAAAAAAAAAAATCGAGAAATTGAGAAAAAAATTCATTTAAAACATTATTTATTTTTAATTTTCAAAATTAAGACGAGGCAACAAAAATATTATATTTTCTTATAACAAAAACTATTCTTGAAAGATATTTGTTTTAAAAAAATAATAAATATAAGGATTGCCAGTTGAATTTGAAAGAATATTGGAACTTTTTTACCGAAACTTGTTCATAAAAAACAAAAAAATTTTATTATATTGATTTAAATGTGTTAAAAATTTTAATATTACATAAAAATAATTGATTTTATTTTTTGTACATTTCTGAGTGCGAAAACTTTTTTTTTTCAATGGGCAAATGGGTTTATTACCTAAGGAAAGAGTAGATTTGTTTTGAAAACTTAACTTTTAAGTTTTTCTGAAAAAACAACGCTGAAGAGCGTTAGTCTATGAGCTGACCGGTTAGTGTCACTTTTCTTGAACTGTATCAAGATCGTTGATAGTCCTGTGTTGGCAAAATAGTTCTATTACATGGCAATATGAAACATTGCATTTGCTGTAACAGTATGTTCCCTTTGGAACCTCATAAAAGGACAGACCAATGATGCCTCTTGCCGATGATTTTTCTTATTTTTGTGGTGCACCCATTTATTAATTATGTCGCCTAAATATCTGTCATTGTGCTAAATATATGACGAAGAATGCAGTTTAAAGTTGTTCTGCGTCCATTTAGTATGATTGACTGTTTACGAGTAGGAAGTTTAAAATTAGACGTGCTTTGATTTTAAAATTACTGGAAGTTCTAGACCGATTAGATCCTATTTGTTGCATTGTTGAGCCTATCTCTTCGACGTATTGTTACATTTTTATGTCGTATATTGTAATGACCGCAAACATTTCCTTGTGTCATATTCGAAAAATCATTGTTTCGGGAGTGACCTTGGATGTCCTTGGTGTCCTCTTGAATTTTGTTGCAACACCGAAATTGTTTGTTCATTTTGTATGTAGTTTGAACTCTACTAGAACGAAGGTCTTATTAAGTCAATTCTGTTGAGTTGTTTTTTATAAGGTTAGATCTACATATAAGTTTGAGTTTGGCCTAATTTCTTATCAGAACTTTTCCAATTTCCACTTTAGGATGTTTCAAAATAATACAAGAAAAATATTATGTGAAACTCGTTTTATAATAAGCTGGCAACTTTCGTTTGAATCCTAAAACACTTGTTCCGCCTTCTACCCAATCGCGTAGACTTATCACTAACTGCTACACTCCAAAATACATATGTACATACATACTTATATTTGTTCGCATTTCAATTTATTTTTTTCACACTTTATATGCAAACAAATACAAATTTATATGCATTAATTTAATTCCTTCTCACAATCCTTATTACGCCAACTGAAGCATTGCTGATAAGGCTTAAGAGGCGAGCAAATAAAATTGACATACAAATTAAATGAAAGGAAAATTAAAAATTGTTGTTGCTAGCAAAAAAAAAAAATGTAAATAAATAATTTTGTTTTTAACTGCTAATTCTAAGTATTTGAGCAGTTTGTGGGCAATATTTGTAATAATTGTATGCCAAGTTTGAATGTATGCCATTTAAGTACTTATATATGTGTACTTATGTAATGTTTATCAGGCATAAGCAAGTGAGCGGCATTAAACGCTTTGACATGTACAGCATATACATAATTAGTCTGTGTGTATATGTGTGGATATGTATATTTTATATGCCTGCTCACCTGCTTTTGTGTATGTTTGGTCTTTGTAGTAAGTATTTAATTGATATGCTTGTACACATACATACCCTTAGTATGATTTTATCAGTGGCCACCAGCAGAAACTTCCAGATCATTTTCCAGATCTAGCATTTTTTATATATGTTGTGTGTGCGCCGCCAACCGGTGAACTGGTTTTTTTATTAATCAATTGAAACTTTATTTTGGTTGTGTATGTTTGTAAGTGTATGTGTGTGTATGTATATGGCAATGCCGCATCGACGCGCTTACGAATCTGAGCGTGTGGGCATATGATTAGCTTGTTTTCGTTGAACGAAGAATATTTTATGAACCTCCATTACCTTTATATGGGTTTCCATTTAAATATATTGACCCATATATGATATGCATACTTACATAGATACATATGTATATATTGTTTAGTCACCATTAGTATTTTATTTATAATTTGTTTTTAAAAGCTTAATTCTATTGACTCATAATAATTTGATGGTCAAACAAACATCTGCTATTGACAGTTAGTTTGAAGTATTTCACCATCTAAAGATCTTTGAATACCCGCTTTAATACTTTCTTATAATTTTTCAATGATTATGGGTTTAAAAAAAAAAAAAGTTGGCCACATGTATTGTACATACTAGAACTGCATACTTTGAACTCAGTTTCTTTCAGGAAGTCGCTCTCTCGCTCTAAACCTCCTCGGATACGAATTTTTGTCTCGTAAATCCATAAAAACTCTCTCCTCAATTGTCGTTAAAGAACTGAGAAGATAGGAGAATAGAGGAAATCATTTACTGAATCAACTATCTGCGGAACACTTCTATTACTAACGAAGATCTGAAGGACTTTATATTAAAAACTCACGTATTGAATTTCTGGTCTATACAAGTTAGTGAGAGTATTTAAAAAAAATTGGCAGCGTATCATTTCATGGAGCGAAAGTGACAAAAAATTCTTATAAATTAAGAAAATCAAGTTGACCGAACTTCTCAGTCTGTTCGAAGCAGTGCAAGAGAAAAAAGAGAAAATTATGGGTAAAGTTATGACTCTCACTTGATATTCTTTAACTTTCACACAAGATGCTACATTTCGGTTAGACAAGAAAGTTTTCGGAATCACCTTCGAAGCATTCCTAGTCAGTAACAACTTGATATTTGAAAATATCTCTTTCCAGCCAATTTTAATCGAACTTTTATAATGAAAGATTTTTCACTTGTGTGTCCGAAAGCGCAGTCGGAGGTTCCCCAAAAACTCTGACCCTCACCTACCGGCGACCGTTTGATAGTTAGAAGGGTCAACACATATGTACCACAACTATTATAACGCTTAGTTCTTGGAGCTCCTAACAGAAGTTGCCTTTCTTATTCTACCACCTATCTGTTTGCGTATGGACGGTATTCGATTTAAATATTGTAAAATGCGGAATTTTTGAAGATTTTCGTAGACAATGAGATTGTTGAAAGTTTAAGTTAACCTTTGTTATATTATACTATAATTATACGAATGGTTTGTGTGGTAATAACCGCTAAAAATTCCTCTGAGAAGCAATTAACTACGATGTCAGTAAACTTGGTAAGAAAAAGAGTTGCTGAGTACTTTCTAAATGCTGGCTAATACTCTTGAAACGACTAGTGGAACTAAAGCAGGCTGAAAGGCATGGTGCGAATTCGTGATTACCATTACCCAATCCATTACCGACTAATCGGAGTAAGCATTATGAATAGCAATCAGCCACAAAGTGCGTAAGTGTTTACGTGACGTACGGGCATACGCGTATGTGACTCCATGGAGTCCATATGTACGTATTTATACACATGCCACCACGCTAAAATGGTAACTGCCACAGACGTCAATGCACTGAAAAGTCAACAAGAAAACACAAAAAATAAACGCAATCAAACATGTCATAAGGCAAATGACCATACGACTGAAACAACAACAACAACAACAACAACAAAGGCAGTAAGTCGGCGACTGTAAATGGAAATGGGGCTATTGTACGAGTAGCAAACTCGGAAGAGCAGAAGAGTTTATCATTTCTGTTGACAGCGGAAAATGGCGGAAAGAAGTGTGTTCAAATAAAGCACATATCTCCAGACTTACATACACATATGCGCATATGCACAGTTAAAAGAAGCGAAGAGATTACGCAAATAGCAAAGTAATTTAATAAAATAAATAAACAAATGAAGGTAGGAAGGAGATGGCGTGCGCTTGTGTGGCGTAAAGTGCAAATTGCTTGGAGGATTGGCAGGTAACGCACCTACTCGCGAGTGCTATCACACATACGTACATATGTACTATACATATAAATGTGATACGTATGTATGTATATAAATGTATGTGATACACTTGAGGTAAACATTCCAGCATTTGTGAGATATTGAAATTTGAAAAGCCAAGTAAATAACTGCGTTTTTTTTTTTGAAGAAAACAAAAAAAATACCCTTTCAAAAAAAAATATTGTAAACAAGGAAGGTAGAAATTAAGGTGATTTACCGGTCATAAAGGAATTTACTGGAATCGAAATACATATGTACATCTGTACATACATATTTTTATTATTATTTTATATATATTTTGGCGCAGAACCGGTTAGACTGACTTGAAGTTACATATATAGAAACATATATGTAAAAGTAACGCATCAATGCATACACACATTAAGTGCATATTTATTTACTTGCTTGCAACAGACAAGCATTTAAGGAATGCCAGCAATGCAAATATTTGCAACACGTTGGAAAAATAATTAAATATATAAAATATTAAAATAATATAAGCTGTCTTCGATTCGCTGAAGCGAAAGGACTGGCGAATCGAATAAACAACTGGCATAAATCACATAAACTGGCATAATCAAATAGGGAAAGTGTGGGTGTATATAATATTGAATTAGATTGTTGTTGTTTGCATATGCAATTTTTTTGTCAAGCGAATAGAGCTCATACTTAGCGAGTAGAGAAGTGGCGAATCGAAAATGGCTAATAATATAGAGGTTTGTAAACACAATGTTACATTTGTCTTAAAAATGAACCGATTAACATGAAAATAGAATGAGAGCATGTGCAAATTACTTTCCAATAAACACTTATGATATTAAATTCACTAATTTTAAAAATTTATTCCATTAAAATTACATGAACACACTGCAATATGTTCTTCACTAGAATTATTTCTCAAATACTTCAGATTGTCGGCCTCATAAGCGTATAAGAGTAATAAAAACGTTATAAATAGTTCATGGTACAATGTCAACTCGAAAGGAATGGTTATCAAGTGGCAGAGATTTCCATTATCAAAGTAAGGTTCGAAACAAATCGTAAATCAAATTTGGTCGTATTTACACCATATTTTCATTAAAATTGAGTTCTTCAGCTCTGTAAGCGGTATAGATTGCTCATATACTCAGATAATAGAGTATGTATGCGATATATTATCCATCAAGTCTTAGGTAGAACTGTGATCAAACTACATTTGGCTATCATGGTAGATATTAGAAACAATTGATGTGATTAGTTAGCATTAAAGAGAGCTTCGTTAACTTGTCGTATCTACAAATTATAGGTACCCACATAAAGAAAGCCTGTTGTACCTCTCTATATGTAGAGACCAATGATCTTTTTGTGCAATAGGTACTTGGTGAAACACTCCAACCTAATCTGACATAACTTTCGTTTATTTAAGGCACACATTTATTTATGTGGTAACTATCAGTTGGTCTAGCTTCAGATGCATTTAGAGCTAAAAACATAACCTAAAAAAATAACTCCTATTTTGTGTTTTTCTGTATCCAGGCGACGATTATTAGAAATGATTGGTTGCTTTCATGGCCCTTAATAAGCCATCATACAGTAACAACTGTCTCTTAACTGCTCTATCACTCAAAAAACTAAAATTAACTCGCAGTAAATACAATTATTCGGGAAGACAGAAACCTTGACTTTAGCGCTACCAAATTGTCACCAGCGGAGACTCCAGCTATCGAAACACATTAGATATGGCGACATTAAAGAGATAAGCAAATGCTGAATGCATATAATGGCGACACCGCAAAACCTACGCATTACCGCTTCGACGCCGAACGAGTAAGCGCGCAGCGGCCTAGGTTGGTTTGAAGCAAGCGAGGGGTGAGGGCCGTGTGGCGACGTGGAAACACGCTGCGGCCTACGCGCGAATTGCAACTTCCGTTTCTATTTATTTACTGGAGGCCGCCTGTGGCTTAAAAATTTATATAAAATTAACACTTGAAAATGTTTTGTTGTTGTTGTTTTGTGCTTATTATTTTTGTAAAACACTGTAACATGTTAGGAGAACCACATTACCTTCATTTCTGTTAAAGGCTAGTTATTTCCTCTGGCGATGTTCCGCGCATGCGCAGAGACGCCCAATCGCCATTTCGGCCAGTGAGGTTTGCGTGACGCACTGCATTGCAGCGATACGACTCAGTGGCATTTGTTTGGCCAATTTCATTTCCGCTTGGCCTCAAAAAGTGCGCTTAACTTGGCGGCGTTGTACACATCTCTTTATGAATGTTACATTTGCCTTTGGGCATTCTACGCTTTCGCAAGTTTATTGACATTTCTTTGGAAGTGGAAAAATTGGCGTAAACTTGCATGGGCGTTATTTGCTTAATACACTTAACATCTTCTTAACTTCTTTTGATATAATTTGTTTTTTTTCGCTGTTGTTGTTATGGTTGTTATAGTTGTTTTCAATGTTGTGCAATTCGTTTTTTGTCGTTAATCTGTTGCTCGTGGTTGCCAGCCTACGCAGACAGGCGTTAACCGTCACAAGACGCCAGCTTGGTCTTTGGTGCGCAGCTTGCGGTTTTGCTGGCGTCTCGACGCTTCGAGTTAAACTGGATATTGCTTTCAATCCATATGTACATGTGTCTACGTGTATGCTTGTACGGCCTTAAGTGGTAGGTGATTGGTTCATATCGCCTTATAAGCCTAAATCGGTGATCTATCAGCGATTGCTGGAATCCATTTTAAATATTCGTGTTGTTCAACACGAAATATCGTGAAATTCTTAGTACTGAAGTGCTTTAAGAACGTATTCATTTTCTTGACAATACGTTAACGGAAGCTTAACGGACGGCGGAATTGCAAAGTTAGTAATGTGGCTTTACGGCGCATTTCTTCTCTTAGACAATTTCGAAAGTAGTACAACAACTAGTAGTACAACTAGTAAAAAAAACAAAAAATAAAAAATCTTTTTCGTGTGCTCTCAGCATTCGAGGTGACCTTTCAGGATGTACGAGTATATTTTTTATGTGAAAGATTTTCTCATACAAATTCTACAGCCTTTGCAGGCACATGAAATTTGGAGATATACATTTCGAAGGTTGCCATTAACTCAGCTAAACAGATGTTTATTCCTTATATTACTACATCGTCTCTTATTATAAGGAAAGATCGAACGGAACGAAATTAGTGAGTTCTATTGGCAATCTACAAGGTCGATCTCTATCTACAACGTACTGCAATCCTCAGTATTCGAGTTTACCAATAATAAAAAAAGTGCTAAACATATCGTTAACAAATTTGAGTTCATTTTAGAAGCTTAACCTCTCTTATAGAATAAAAAAAGTGTCTTCCTCGAACATTTCCGTTGTCGCAAACTGAAATTTTCTCTATATTTTACCTGGCGTTTTTCGCATATTCCAAACGATAGATCATAAATTTGTTATAATCCATTATCTTTGATCGTGCTAATAGACCGAGACGTTTCCGGGACACTTGGATATACGCAAACAGATTGACCTATATTCAATTAAGAATATCTAACTGTTAAGAATTTATGCTTTAAAGATTCTTTGATTCATTTCATACATTTACAACAATAACTGAAATGGTATGATGAACATTTATAACCTTACTTTTCATTTGTTTTCTCAGTCATTAAAAGTATTTCATACAAATCCAATTTGTATGATGCCTTTAATAAGTCTGAATTTCAAAGTTATAACAGAGATGTCACGTCACATTTTTTCTTGATCACAAAAACTTTTATATTTAAGGGAGACTCTACATCTTCCTTTTTTTAACTATAAAGACAGCGAAATAAATATCGCACTTGTTTAGACCGATGATTATGATATCAATGACCTACAGCTTAAAACTGATCCCTTTCTTAGAATTTCTGCGGAATTTTATATGGTGAACAACTAGCTTTTGGTACATACATACATATATCGGCTCTAAACGCATATTTGTAAGTCGGTTCACCATCGACCTTCACTTGGATTGAAAGGCCAAATGTTTGGAGCATCGAATTAAATATCAGTCGGTTAAAATACGAGCGCCATCGGGCGACCATATTTGTGTTCCGTTACATGCATCTCGTCAATGAATTTGTACAACTTAGCTTAGTTGTTCATTGAATCGTGCACGGGTTTTGATTTTCTTCGGCTTCGCTTCGGCTGCACAAGTTTCCTAATCGTCGGGTTGTGTAGGAAACGTGCTCTACTCTTTAATGTTCCAATATTTTTATTACTTTTACATATTTTTCTACTTTGTTAATTCACAAGTTAAGAGTTCTAATACTTTTTCGCAGTAGATCCCACAACAATATCTTCGTGTTTTTTTAATATTTTGAGGTTAGTTAATAATAACCTTTATATTGCTGAAAAATTAGTTCCATATTTTAACTAGAAAGACAGTGAGCCCTTTATAACGTAACTGCTAACAAATCATATTTTCAAACGTTTGAAAAATTAAATTTAACATTTCTTCCCCCCACAATTTAGTAAAGATTTAGAAACAAACAAGTACAAATAGACGCAAATCTAAATCTGAAGAGTTCTTTCAATGAAGAAAAATATTTTCACGAGTGTTTCGGTGTTTATACAAAATGTGAGATTAATGCAATGAAATGCAAAATAAATTTGTGAAAAAATTTGGAATTACCGAGCAGCCGAGATATCATTTGAGATTCTCAAAAAGTATTTGGCGGAGTGCAAAGTGAAGGAAAGAAAATAATAAAACAAGAAAAATAAGATAAAAGTAAACAAAAAAACAGTGGCTAGAGAGTCGGCGCAGCAGTAAGCAAAAAACAGCAACAACTATACCAACCAAAAAAAATATATATATGCAAAAACAATGGCTGTTAAGTCGACGCGCAGTCCATTGATAACACAACAGCAGCCAACAATTGTACCAACACCAACAACAACAACCACAATGCCAGGCACAACCATACGCTCCAGATTAATCTTCCCCAGAAGCCATCATCACACACAGGTAAAGAAGGTAAAGCAGTTAAAGAACTATATGTAGATAATAGGGGGTGAAGAAGACACCAAGAGAGGAAGGTATTATGTGCCACAAACCAAAATAACTATAAAAAAAAAACAATTTTTAGTGGTGTTGCATGGAAAATTGCCCTGCCATTAAAGTAGTTGTACAACAACAACCAATTGGTAATATTATCTACTCAACCATAATCTCTAGGTAATGTGTATACCATACAACATTTTTTGTTTTTTTTTGGTGTTTTTGTATTGCCTGGTGTGTGTTGCTCACAAAAGGTCGAGATTAAGTGCTGGAATTCCAAAATAAAAAATCACACACGCACACATCGGCACACAGTTGGATTCTATCAGTACAATTACATACTAAGCTGGAATTATGAAAGTAACTGTGCACAAGTCAATAACCGGTTAAGTATTGTGTGGTCATTTTTTGTGTCATTGTTATTGTTTCCTCTTTTCTTCTTTATATAATGGAATCAAAGCAACATTCCACACATAACTTCTTTAAATACTAATGAGGAAAGCAACAACAAACAAGAAATGTATAAGAAAAAATAACAAAAACAAGTTAGGTGGGGTGATGTAGCAAGTTAATATACTTGAACATACATACATACACACTTACAAGCGTTTATAGTTAATTGAATTGCACAATAACTTGAAATAAGCATGTTTGTATGTAATTGTGATACTAATGAGCTACCAAATTGGGTGCCATTAGAAGAATCTGGTAGAAATGTGAAAGCGAAAATTATTGCATATTTCTATCAGAGAGGAATAGCGGCTGAAAATTGCGGCACTTCTTTGCTGAATGTTCCTTTAATTCCGAAGGTGGAGACTGATATCTACTATGATATATTCTAAAATTTGTATTTATATAGTAAAGCAAATATGCTTTCAAACAACAACACGAAGATTCCAAGAAGAGATAATATTTTTAAAAAGAATCTTTTGTTAAGATCAACAAGAGCTGTTTCAAGTGCACCACAAGCTCTTTAAAAGCATCTTACGCCATAATAAAATGAACTTTCTAAACTTATCTCCTCAAGTTGTGGTATATACCAGTACATTTAAATGATTTATTGCCAAACAACTTGCCGGAACTACGAATTGATTTTAGATTTCCGTTCTATAAGATCCTGGATCCATGGAGGTACAATGCAATAGACATTTTTCCTATTTTTCATGCGAAATCCACACTAAATACTGACAAACTTTATTCGAATTCACAGATTTCTTAGATTCCACCGAAAGTGGATAAATCGAGTATAGAAATTAGTTGAATTTTCCAACTTTCCAGTTTCAAATAACGGACGAGATGACCCGACAGTACTCAGAAATGGTCTGCAGCAAGATTTTCGTCTCAGTTTAATTCTTATTCTTGACCTCTGGATGTTAGTTAAGCTAACCAAGTTCAGCCCTTTGTTGTAAGGTTTTAGTTTGCTTTATATATTTATGCAAGAAAATAAAAAGGAAAAATTCTATGGAGGAAGAAGCTTGTTCTAGACCACTAGACCATTATGAGACACTGTATTCAATCAAATTTCTTCGTATTCTAAATAGTACCAACAACTACATATGCAGAAAATATGAAAATAGCCGAAGAGAGTCAAGATCGTTACAATATCGACTATGGAGATACCATTCGCACATTATCGAACTTTCTCAATTTCGTCGCTAGTTCTCTATTTATTTGCAAAAACTGTAAACACTTTAACTGTTACCGAAGAAGCTGCACACTTCTGGTATACTTTTGGGGACTCTAGCAAAAGATGACACCGTCGATGAAGATTTATCTAATTATTCCCATTTTGCATTACAATAGAGCAGTTAATTAATTACTGAATAAGTATTCAATTGACAATAAATTGATGTAAAAGTGCCCACGTAATAGTTTCAGCTATATTTGAATTTGATTTGATTTGACATCACTTGGCAATTAATCTTTTTCCTACTACAAAAGGAGAATGCAGTAAAAAATCCGAATATATTGACCACAATAAAATAACCGACAGCTGTTGTCACACTTTTACGATACATAATTTACGCTTGATCGGGTTGGGTCGGGTGATATATTCAACAACTCACAAGTTTTTCTGCCTTAATGACAACTACTTGACATCTATAAAGTCTTTAAACTTGAACGCTTGTGTAATTAGATACTTAGAGTACAAGTTATTTATGGGTATGATTAAGAGGACAAACGATTTATGCCCAGAAAGAACCTACTTTATATCTGGGCAAGAACTTTCGGACATCAGATGATCCAAAACGGTGTTTGGGTATGTTTTCATGAGGTTACAATAGTAACAACTGGTGGTGCATGAGTTGGAATGAAATTTCGTCTCCTTATAACGGTATTTTACGTTTTTGGGGCTTTTCCATATACACCTCTTTTCACTAAAGCTTCTACTTAAAGTGTTAGAACAATTTATATCCCCAGAGATCTTGAAAGGTAAAATAAAGTACTTATGAACAATGTACATGTTTCAAATTAATTATCAATTTACACGTGCCTTAGCAAATCCACCATTAATTATAGACATTGCTTTGAATGAATTTCAATGGAACTGAGTACTCAATTAATTTTGCAATTTGCACATTTGCTGTAATTCTTGGAAGACAATTATATTAAATTTATATTTTACACGTCTATGTAAATTATGTTCTTGCTGTTCCGGAAATTGTAATGTGCGTATGAATATATGCAATTCAGGTAATTCAGTTTAAAAATCTCTGTGCTTTTTATTACTTTTAGTTACTTTAGAGTTCAGTAGACAGTTTCACTTATTTTACCTTCACTAATTGCGTAAAGGTTTATGAATTTTTAGAATCATTTACTTCCATAAAAATAAACAGACAAAAGTACATATGTACACATAAACATAATATGCAGAGGCACACGCGTCTAGGCAATTTCACATTAATCACCTGTTCTTCCCTTACATTTGTTTGTAATAAAAACCAAATTGTTTATATTAAGACGATTCTACAAGCTAAAAACAAAAGAAAAAAATTTAAAAATTAATTTGATTTTCTTAAATAAAATTACTTGCAAATATCTTCTAACTGGCAGCTTTAGCAAGCGGCGCTATTAAATTTCTGACCAAATGCCAAAATTATAGGATTTTTATAGGGCATAAACGACTGCGATGGTAGCACATGAAATGCTTTTATGAAGTTATAAGGTGCACCACGAAATATTTCTTCATAAAACAAAAATATAATTATCTATGCTCATATGCACATTGCACAAATACACAAATATTTATACATATAACGGAATATATGGCATTGTGGTTGGCAGCGAAAAGCGCAACAGCGGAGTCACTCGTCCATACAACAAAACAAAGGCAAATTTTTAAGTAATCTTCCGCAACAAAATGAAATATATACAGGCAAAATATACATATATACATATATTTATATTTAAACACACATACGTACAGACGCATCTGTTTACACACATATAAATACACGCATATAAATAAAACCATAAATAACTTGTGTGTGGCAGTAACTGTCTCGGTACACAAGCACTTGCTTTTCAAAGATTTCAAAGTTCAATTCATTCGCTATTTATGTATTTCCCTATTCACGCAAATACGCACAGACAAGTATATATATATATATATACACCCAACGAGTAAATTTGCTGTATTTGGCGTTATAACAGATTTTATTACCAGCTGTCTTAGCTTCGCCACATTTGGAATGTGGTGAATCGAACGAGCAGCTGATGTAAAACAAAGAGAGCGTTTGGTTCCTACTTGGTACAATAGAAGTCGCCACCAATTGGTCAAAACTTGGAAAGTGGTGAATCGAACAAGCAACTGGTATAAATTATATAATAATACTGGACTGGAATAATCAAATCGAGATAGAATAGCAAGGGGTTCTACTACTTTTAGAAGGTATGCCTATACTCTCTTGTTTAGAAGTAAAATTTCTTGTTATTTCTTTCATGTAATTTGTTTGGCAAGAGAGCGGAGATTAAATGTAGTAAGCAGAGAAGTATCAGATCGAATACGGGTACTTTATACTACTGTTAATTGACAGATCTGATCATTTTGGCATGTTAATATATATTTTCATATTAACGATTACTTTGAATGATTTATACCATACCATTTTCCCCCTGAATTCAATAAAACTTAACTTTTTATTTGAAAACAGTGCCCATACTGCTCATTCTGCTCCAGAGAACTAGCTGCACGTCAATAATGTGTTCGGTAAAAAATGAAAAATGAAGATCTTTCTCATAAAACTGATTTCTACAACCTTCTTATGTGATCAACCTTTAAAATAGGGTTCACTTTTCATGTTTATGGATCAAGACGACCTCTACCGACTGATTTAAATAATAATTAGATTCAGATTCAGATTCCTTTACAAAAGGTTGATTTCATCAATTCCCGAGTTTTGAGATCTTGTGAGACTTTTTTGAAATAGACTTTTATAATATAAGCCTCGTTAAGTTTAATGTATGATTTAATATGCTTAAAAAAGTAACGACATTATTGCAAACATCAGTAGACTTCTCTGATCTCTTAATATGAGGATTTTAATCAAATTTGCGCGGTACGTGGATGGTCAAGCAAGCTTTTATCTCAAGACCTTTTAAAAAATTTTACTTAATTTAAAATTTAATTTTTCTCTTTGATATTTTACATTATGTTCTTTTTTTCAATGAGTTTTTAGATTTCACAGATTCAACAGAACTATAAGTTTTTAAGTAAATACATACACATATATCTAGTTTTTTTTACTTAAAATATATGTCTTATTTTCCTTTCTCGTTTTTAAGTGTGAAATTGAAAAAAAGTATAATATTATCAACTTATTTTAGTTTAAAAATTTTCTGTAGCTACAGATTATTTTTTTTATTAAAACTCCATCCACATCAATCAATCATTTAATGCTCACTAGGTTCTCTGCATAAACAGTTTCCTACCCGTCTAAATATGTATTTTGCCTTCGCATGCGGCTCCTCTTTAATATCTCTTTTTTTATGGCTGCTCGAGTGCTTAAGTACATTTGTAAATATGTAAATATCCATGAACGTACGTATGTATATGTGTGTGTATATATATTATATGTATATATGCCAGCATGTAATATTTCCCGCCAGCATATTTAAAAGTTTTCCACCCTACAAAGAATAATGGCTTGATTTTCTTGTTGTTTTTGCGTTTTGTAATTTTTGACGTCAGTAATTTTCAATTAAAAACGTCTGGATTTTATACTTTATGATGCTGGAAAAATATTATGATTTGCATTTATTTTAATTTTCAAAGTAAAGGTATATAGTAGAGGTAAAACTAAAAAAAAAAATAAATAAAAGGCAAATAGTTTTTAGACCCTATTTGAGATTACAGAATTTTACTGAAATAAAATATATTTTAATTAATTTTTTTTGTTTTTTAATTTCTAAATATTTTGAAATAAAATATTAAAATCTGATGTTTTTTTTTAAACTTATTTTTCAGTTTTTTATAATTATTTTTAAATATTATAATAAATTATTAACTTTCTAATTATATATTATTAAAATATTTTTTTTATATTAAATTTTCTTTATTTATATATTTCTGTAATAAGAGCAAAAACAACTTTAATTGTTGTAACTGCTGCAATTACTAATAGCAAAAGTATATTTAATTACCACGACAGCTAGAAGTCTCGTCATAACCTATAAACTACTTAAAAATGATGCTATACGATGTACTGATTGTTATTGTTGTTTTTATTAGGTTCTTCTTTTCTTTCACACGTTCGTGAGCGTATTATATAATTGATTACACTGCTAATTGAGGGCACACCGAATGCAATGCACAGTTATTTATTGGTTCTTTTATTTGCATTATTTGCATGAAGTTATGGAATATTTCTCTTCACTCCAAATGCATTATGTAAATTTTAACGGTCTTTTAACGGGCACATTCCTACACTCCGCACACGCATCGCACCAAGGCAGGGGAGCAGCATTAAAACAAATTTAAAACCAACAACAACAAACACCATGTCATTCTGTATTCATGCCACGGTGCGCTTATGTTGCCACAAAAGCAACAACAACAACAATAACTGTTCATAAAAGCATGACCAGCAACAATGTTGTTGTGTCGTTTGGTGAATGCAGTTAATTAACAAGTCACCAAAATGCAATGGCAACAAGTCAGTGAGTGCCACAGCAGTAAGCAGTGTTGCAGCTTAAAGTAGCCAACAGTACACACACATACATACATATATGTATGTATATTTAATACATAGTCTCAAATTTATTTTTGTTAATTTTGTATTTTTCCCGCTCGTCAATGTTTAGCTTGAAGGCATTAAGAGATATATGTATATATACCTATACACATGCACACACTCACACCAGCACATCCTGTTGCTGTTTTTATGCCGCTGTCACTTTTGACCCCAATAAAGTGTGAAATTTGTTATGTGGCCGCTGCCAACAGCCGGCCGGCAAACAACACACACATACACTCACATACTCAGGCATGCGCACACACATAAACACACATACAAATACCTACATAAAGAAGCCTTCAACTAGCCAAACGGCCTATGGCACATATTTCTTCTCATTTGAAGTATTTAATAATCATTTAAATTCGGCATGACTTTTAGTTAAATGTCATGCTGCGGCAACAACAACAACAATCAGCGCATAGATATCATACACTATAATATATTTATGTGTGGCAGCAGATACTGTTAATTAAGCGTTTCAGATAAATTATCTGATTCGCCAAATAGACAGCAAACGAGTACAGAACGTACAGAGTTTCGCGAAATTCAAATTATGAATGACTGCCATAACGATAAGTTCGATTTTTTATGGCTAACACACATACATGCATACACACATGCATACATGTAGATTTCGTGCATAAATTGTTAAACGTATTGAATTTTTATTGAGTGAATTAGTTATTATTGGTGCTGTTGACAATTTTTTTTATTTCTTTTTATGGGCTCACACTAATTTACTTGATTTTAGAAAAAAAGCGATAAAATAAAATCATACTAATTTGTGAAACAGAAAATAAAAATTAACGATTATTATGCAATTACTTTGCTGTGAATATTTTAACAATTCAATTTATATTCAGCAGAATAGTTTAATATTGAGGGTTCAGAGTTTTGGACTCGGGGTTTTGCAAACCACAAAAACCATTGTCAAATATACATATATACAAGGTGCGCTAGCTTTAACGCCAAAATACTTGCCTTCACTTCACAATATATAAATAAAACACCAGTGTAGATATGGGAATAAAACTTCGAAAATGCTTTCAAGGTGTGGCACCACTCTGCTAAAAATTCACAAAATCGGAACTTAATTTTTTGTGCCCTCATATACCGAATATGAGGACCTCAGTGCGTTTGGTTGATTTTTTACCGAAAATATCGGTCAATATGTTAGATATCTTAATGCAATTTATAAGGCATCTTTTCCTAATAATAATGTACCCTTTTGTCAAAAATCGACGTCCTCTGGTCAGTACTGTCCATAGTCCCCATATTAATATGAGGATTTTCATACTACCAGTTCAGTTTATACTTTATATATGGCTCAGTATGTAAGATATCTTACCAAATTTATTCTTGTATATACTGTAGTTTCGTGACGAAAGTGGGTGAAAAAAGCCCCAAAGATTTAATAAACTAAAACAAAGCATTTATCCGTTGTTACTTTAAGTAATTATAAAACACGACCAAAAAAACAAAATATCATAAAAGTCACTTAAAACAGCGTTTAAAGATTAACTAAATTTAGTGGTGTGTTCCCGGAAGCCAGCGAAATTGGTTAAAAATTTAATTTTGTCCCCGATAAAGTCGCGAGAAGGTAAAAACCCAAAAAGTCTTGCTTTGAGTGAAATTTAACGCTCTATGAAAGATATTTTTCAAATGTTCTTTTCTAAAATAAGACTAAGTTAAATACCTCTGGAAAGTTTACGTACATTTTATAATATTTTGCTCTGGTTTAGTGCTTTCAATACGTGGCAACTCTGTTCGAAATATGTCTAAATTTAAGACTTCGAACATTGCCTATCATTCTTTTTTCTACAGGCGTCGACTCTGTTCGCAAGATCTCTAAATTTGAAACCTCTAGAAACTTTCTGAAAGACTCTTTTAGTTGCTTTGCATTTGACGCGCATTTTGCTCAGTGCGTTCTTTCAATAGATGTAAACATTATACTCAATTAAAAGTTTCTAGTTAAAAGTTATTGCAGTTACTCAATTATCACAGTTGCGAAGGTATATTATATGAATATACATCTCGTCGACGAATTGAGATCCTAAAATAAAGTATAGCAAGTATATAAAATGTACTCATATAACGGTAATTATGGCGTTGTGTACAATAACCGTTTTAAAGCTAGGTCTTACATGTAGATGTAATTGTAAAAATTCCAAATTAATTTAACAAATATGCTTTTCTAAATGAGGAATTTTTCAATTTCGATTAAGAGTTTTTATTTAATTTTATTCAATAATTAATTGAATTGGCGGAAGAAATAAAAAAGAAATTAAAAATAAAATACTTTGTATATTTTTGGCCTGGTTATTGGTTGTTAAAATTTTTAGCAGCTGGCAACACCGATTTGCACTCTCTCAAATCAAATACATTGTGCCCTCTGGCGCTTTTCCTTGAGTGTTTGTATGTATGTATATACGTATTTCCACCCCATTGCATTCAACAAGCAGCTACCAAGCTACCAAGCCAGCTTGTTTATTTTCTACTGCATGGCACAGTGAGGCACTCAGCCACTTACCCACTCAGTCACTTGGTCAGTCAGACAATTAGTCTTTCGTACAAATTACCCAAACGCCAAGCACATGTTGTACGCGCTGCTAAAGTTCAAAAGCCCAAAGCATAACGAAATAATTACGAAAAAATACAGCGCAGAGCAAATGAGAAATATTTCAGTTCAAAATCGACCACAGTGAATGAAAACAAAACGAAAACGTAAATAGAAAAGAATGAAAGAAAAAGCGAAAACATCAAATCAGAACAGCGAAATATGAAAATGAGATAAGGTAAATTAGTTGTCTACACACAAACATGCATACATATGTATTTATATATTTGTTGTACACAAGCACACACACACACACACACACACACACAAGCACATCCGCTGGCGAACGAACACAAGCATTTCCGTGCAATTCACAGCGCTTTTGTACATATGAATGTGTGTGTGTATTCATGTTTGAATGTTGGTTTGTTTTTGTTGTATCTACGAGTGTGCCGCCTTTGCATCTGCTATCTGAACAAGCCGCTTGGCCATAATCAATTGCTGCTTTTGTTGACAACGAACGAATCGCGCATAAAGCTACAGCAACAAAACATGAAAACGAAATGAGAAGCAAGCGGAAAACAAAGAACGAAAGAAACACAAAAAAAGAATTTGCTGAAATAAAGGGAAATTTGCTTGACATTACAGTTAAAAAAAGGGATATTTTTGCATTTTCTGTTTTGTGCAACATTTTCATATGAAATTTAGTGAAGGTTTAGTGTAAGGTGAGAATAAAAAAACTTGCTCGAGAATAAAAAATCACAACAACTATATAAATTTTTTACTACTATGCTGTTGTTATTGTTTTTAGCTAATGGTGCTCTCTCATAGTTTGTGTTTTATCATTTTCTCTTCTACTACACTACACACCCATTCAACTACTTTCGGCACAACTTGGCAGCACTTAACGCTTTTGCTACACTTCAAGTTAACTTTCGGTTTGGCGTGTGACTTTTGATTTATTTTATCACATTTCCTTTTTTCTTTTGCCACCTTCTTATATTCTTTGATTTTTTGCAACTTGTTTTCGTCAGCTTTTCGCCACCATAAACACACGGTCGGTAAGCGGTCGTGCTGTTTCCCCAGCATATTCCGAATCAGTAGCGTTTGTGGGGCTTTCAGTTTCAGTTCGTTGCGATTCGTTTCGTTCCGATTCGATTTAGTTCATTCTAGTTCCGGGCTTACAACGCGAGTACACGCTCGAGCGACGCTGTGTCGTTGGGCGGCGTTTGTTTTGAAAGCAGCGGCAGTGATTGAATCAATAGTAGTAGAAAATAGATATTTTTTAAATTTTTTATATGCAAAAGTGCCTTCGAAGGTGTGTCTCTTTCTACTACTTCTTTCAAATTTATTTAATATTTTGTAATTTATACTTTTGCTGGGTTTAAATATGGAAGTACGTTGCTGGATTTTAGTATGTGATGTAAAATTTTGTTTCGCAAGATAACGGAAAAAGAGTTTTAAGCTTAAAAAATATTTAATTATTAATATAGTGGAATGCCGAAAATAAAAAAAAAAACGAATTTTTTTAACATTTATACTTAACAGATAACAAATAATAAATAAGCATCTAGTAAGCGCATAAAAAAATCTGCAAGCCATTTGACATAATTTTTTTGAGTGAAAAGTGTTTTAGTGAACATTTCTGTGGGTATTTACAGTGTTTGGAAAAAAATTATTTGCTGTATTCTAAAAAACTAAATATACTAATATTTATTTGAAAGCGCAAAAACTCTTACAACGAATTTTTGCAAACTGAAAGCAGGCATAAATTTCAATAAAAAAGTAAATAAAAATTATATTTTTACACAAAAAAAGTGCTTCGTAAATATTCAGAATATTGCGAAATAATTTTTCAACAATTTACAACAACCTTGTGTTCCCGAGTCATGATAGGGAATGAAAGTCATGAAATCAAATAAATAAATGAAACAAATAAATAAAAAAGTTCTACGCACTTAAATATTTATATTCATTGTCCATTTATCAATAATAAGTTTCTGTCATAAGTTATGATGAAAATATTACCGAGTGACTGAAGTGAGTGAATACAAGTCTCCAGTTAGTGGTTGGCTTTAAGTCGTGAATATACTTGTCAAATAGAAACAGATTTATATAATATATCATAATGAAGTAGCACACAAAATTCATAAGCCATACGAGGGCTACCAATTTGTGAGACACTCGGCCTGAAATATGTGGCGTGATTTTAATTTCATACCAGCCGTGTTCGCTTCATCATTTTTATACTCGCTAAATTGGAGCGTTGTTTTCTTGTAAGAAAGTTTATATTTCAACCAGTTGAATTCCATACAGTAGAGTACGTGACAATCTCTCTCTGGTCTGGTCTATTTGATTTATGCCAGCTGCTTGTTCGATTCGCCATCTTGCAAGTTTCGCTGAATCGATGTCAATTAATATTGTCATATTAAAGAATATATTATATATTGAATGAGAGAAATCAGTCTACTCAATGAAATAAGTAAAATCTTCATCGGTTGAACGATCAAGTCAAAATTTTCGGACTGTTTTATTACTTATATATATGTATATATAGGGATCATGTAAAAGACTTAGGAATCAATTTTCGTTGCTTTTGCTGAACTTGGTAACTCTAATAAACATTTATAGTATAGTACGTTGGAGTTGAGTATAACTGCGAGTAGCCTCAGAATGAGAACTTGCTTTTAAAGTTTTTTAGTCAATACTCAAATTAGATGTTCAAAAATAAAAGTAAGAACATAATAATTGTAGGCAAGTTCATGGATTTGGAAGCTAGTAGCACTAGACTTATTCTAAGCTCACCTTAAAACACTTTCCTCAAATCCTAATCCGAACTAAGTGGGTAAACGTAGGCGATGTTCTTTCTCTCTCTTCCTTACTCTCAACAGAAATCAAAGTTTATAAATTACTTATTTGGTGTTGAAAAGGCAGGAGTATAAGAAACAATATCGCACTGGAGCATTATCTTTGTAATGGATTACCTTGAGGAGAACGAAAATAATTGTTTAGGTATAAAAGAAAACTATTTTTAAACCTATTTACTTATAAGGAATTGCCCAATAACCGTTAACTTCGTCCACTCACCCATCAATCGCATGTACTTGAACGCCAGAAGCTGATTGCTTTCGCTTTCGCGCGCGAAGAAAGCAACTTTCTGCTATAAAATGTTAAATTATTAATAAAACTACGATTTAATTTCCGCGTTTCATTGTTTTTTTTTTTCAACGCACACGATATCTTTCTTGCGATTAGAATGGTTGAGTCTAAAGCTTTTACTATAATTATAATTATTTATATTTTCATCCTTCTGGCCTTGTTTAACAACATTATGTTTGGCTGCGGGCCAAAATTGAGCCAAACAACAGCAACCATAAAACATAAACACAACAACATTAAAAGCATTAATATGAATTTGAACAACAACAACAACAACAACAACAACAACAACAACTACAAATATCTGGTCATTAATGGGAGCATCAGCGCACGTTACAATTGAATTGACGCAAAAAGCGGCGCGTAGATAAATCACAGGCCATGCATGTGTTTGTATATATGTATGTGTATATTTAGCTAACGAGCCAAAGCAACGTCGATCGAAGGTGAAGCCGCCAAAAGAGCGCGCGAGATCGCAAACCGCTGCCGGTTTTCGTATTTGCCATTTGCCATTTGCTATTTCACATTGTGTTCTGCCAGTAATTATAGCCAGCGGGTATCCTCAGCAGCGACGCCGCCGTCGCCACCTTGTCTTGCCCACAGCCAGACACATGGACGGACAGATAGACACGCTACAATTGCTGAACGCGCGCCTTTGCTGATTGATTATGTTCAATTTAATTATTATTTTTAATTATTATTTATTGTTGTTGTTGTTGTTGTAGTTGCTTTTGTGATTTCCGATTTTTTACTTCGCTCAAATATATTATGCTTGCACTTTGCTGTGTTTGACGCGCTTTAATTGCGCTTTAAAGCTAACAAATGTCAGTGAAAAATAAAAGCAACAACAATAGATTTGGGTTAAACTTTCGTATACCTTTGTGTGTGTGTGTGTGTTTGTGTGTGCAGCGTGAAGAATTAACCAAAAATAAATAAATAAAAAGAAAAACTAAATAATAATAAAAAAACTGAAATAACAATAAATAAAAGGATAAAAATTCTAAAATCCCAAAATTAAAAAAAAAAATTTAAATAAATAAAAATATTTTTTTTTTATTTAAGAAAATTGAAAAAGAATGAAAAAAATCTAGAAAATAAAAAATAACAAACGTGAATCATTTATAAATAAATGCGAAATATTTCTCGTGTTGCAGGCAACTGTGCGCGTGAGTATTTTTGTTGTGGCAGTGCGGCAGCAACAAACAACACCTGCCAGCCTCTGTCGCCAACTGATTCGCAATGCAAACAAATCAAACGAATAAATAAAATTAATTGTATTAAAAAAATACAAATTAAAATCAAAACAAATGTGTATTCATAGCTATCCATGTGCCTTAGTGTGTGTGTGTGCGTCATAAAAGTAGTGCTCAGGTGCCCTTGACGTGCAACAAGGCAGGCAGTGGCGCGGTTCAAGTTATGCGCTGCAACATTGACGCGCTAGAATAAAGATTTTCAAGTGCAACTTAAAAATAGCAGATAAAAAATTGTAAACAAGTAAACGATTTTCGACTTTTTTTTGTGAATTCAACGTACTTAATAACTCGGTGTTGGCGCTTCAACTGACAAGGTACGTTTTCGCACTTGTAAACCGCATTTTTCCTCTTCTTTTAATAAAATTGAATTTTTGTCTTTAATTGGATTATTTGAATGTATCAGATATTTCGTAAAATGAGAAGTTTGCTCAGAAAAGCTCCCACTTTAACAGTGTTCGATTCGCAACTTTTCTGCTCGCTAAATTTGCGCTCTACTCGCTAGTAACAAAAAAAATCATTATATATATGCTATTTGTTTTTCTATCTCCATTTAATAATCCGATGAATAATCGGTCACAAATTAGTTTAAAAAAAGACGTAGAGTTGACAGATTTGGTGTATTTTCAACTAAAGTACGAATGACTACATTATTTGGGTATTTCAGTTAGCATATTTGCAACGTTGCTTGTCATTTATTAGACGAAAAGAGAACTAGATGTTCCTGAGGATGTAATTTGACATGGGGATGACATGTCTTTCAATCTTTGTTCTCAAAGAATATTTGGCATTTTCCGTATTGGCAGAAAAAAAAAAAAAATTCATAAAACATAATTTGAAAAGGCTTTCCAAGCAACTAAAATAAAATACAGGGAGCAATGTTTGCTATTCAAGCCTATTAAAATATAATTTTCTCGACTGAAGAATGTCGTTAGCAGAACATTTTCCCACAACTCCACGACTATTTATTATTTTAAAGCCCATCTGACATACTTGCCAGATTTCTCGATGATTTTTGCAGATAATTCGCTTCAACTTATTTTCATTTGACAAGTTGAATAAGATATGATAATGAAAAGGCGGCGCCATTATGCCACACCTTACATTGCAAGTATTTTTACGCTTACTTCTAGCAAATACAAAATAAACTAACAACAAAAACTATCAACACCTTCAGTTTCAGCACCAAAGTTCCTTTGCGCATATTTTTATTCAATTTAATATTTGCTTTAGTTCACTTTTTTACGGAGTTCGCAATTAAAAGACGCCTCCTCAAAGTAAAGTCAACACACACACACACACACATACGCACACACACGCGCAGATGTATGTTCGCGATAAGCAAGTTTATCTTCCATCCATAACAATCACAACGTTTCATTGCTGGCTTTTGTCAAGTGTCGAATTTCCGACGATTTATGACTCTTTTAAGTGATTTACAACAATTTCTGCTGTCAAACGCCCACAGCTGCCGCTCAGGCGAATTGCAGCAGCGATTTGGGCGGAGCGCGCGGTAGAAGAAAGAATGTAAAACACTACTCCTAGACAGCCAAGGTTGCGTGGGCACTCACATATAATATATATAAATATGTATGTTTGTATGTGTAGGCTCAACTCAACTCTGCCAATACTCTAGGTTCATTATAATTTACATCTTGAACTGCTCCACTTGGGCGAGTGTTCAAGGCGCATTGCACTTGCGAAGTGTCCTTCGTTGTCGACTTAAGTGCCCGCTGGTCTCATGCTGTTATTATAAAGGACTTACTTAGTGGCGCCAGTGGAAAAGTAGGTTGACGAATGAATAACTTTTATTGAGGTCAATTGTGGATTATTTATTGACTTAGTGTGGACGTGATGTAGAATTAACTAGTCTTATGTAGAAAGTTAGTTGTGGTTTAACTATAGACATAGGTTTTCCAAAAAACTGGACGAACAATAAAAGAGAAAAGAAATGAGAAGAGAAAGAAGATATATAAATTCAAAAATTCTTTTAATCAAAAAAATTTGTTTCCAGCTAGTTACTTATTACTAGTTACTATCACTAGTCACTTATTTATATGTGGAGTTTTGTAATTTTCAACGGGATATTAAAATATCCAGGCGACGATTACCGTATTATAGAGGGATGTTTAGTTGCGTCCCACTAGGGAATACAATAAACTTTATGGCCTAAACAACACTACTAGCGGCCACTATGGCCATTACTACTACACTTTTTCCACCAAGCAATTGAAAGAATAAGTAATTAAATACACATTTCACTATGACAAGTGTGACATCTAGCTTATACTGGCTTTATTTATGCGAGTCAAGGATGTTATGACCTAAATGCAGTTCATTAATTATTATTTGTGAGAACTTGTGGGTCGGAAAGTAAACATATGTGAGTGAGTGGGTCAAAATCTTTAAACACGATTAACATATGTAACTTATTAAGTAGTTAATCATTAATAATGACATTTATCAGAAAAAAAGTGGGATGTTCAGTATTTTGCGCGATAAAAGTGACAAAGGTGACGCTTTCATTAAATAACAGAGGCATAAGGGATATACGTATGTCATAATCAAACTTTTTAGAAACTAGAAACTGATTTTCTTCATTGTTTTGATTAACTAATTCCAAATTATATAGATAGTTATAATTATTGGTTTTTGACAACTGAATTGGTATAAACTTTTGATGCTATTGGAAATATTTCTATATGTGTATATCAAAGACTTCTCAAATACATTTCCATTCATTTCATTAGTGCAATATGAAATTTCTTTTTGCAATTCATTTAAAATAAAATTTTCAAACAAATGGCAACACTTTCCAAAATCATATTCGGATGAAATTTTTCTGATGTCTGTTTAATTTGATTCACTTATTGTAACTTTCCCTTTATTATATTACTGGATTTCAATTAAAATTTCAAGAAGGTGGCAACTCTCTGACAAAACTTTCAACTGCTAGCATGCTGTGAATTTCTTAGTTAAATAATTATATTTCATAGCTTATTTATCTCATATTTTATTTTATATTTCATTTATTTATTTATTTATTATATTTCATTTTATTGAGTGGAATTAAGATAAATAATAAATAAACAAGTGGCAACTTTCCTGAAAAATTAAATTCTGTTGTATTCTTTCGTAAGCAGCCTCATTTTGAAGTGTTTCTTCCTGAACTGTTGTTGCAACATTTTCTTTATTTTATTACTTGAACTCAATAAAATGTTCAAAATAGGTGGCAAGACACACAAAAATGTTTTCAATTGTAAGGCTTCTTACACCTCTTAAGTTTGATACTTATATTTTAATATTGCTTCATTCAAATAGTGCTTGAATTTCACTATTTAAATAGGTGGCAACTCTCTGCATATTTTATGTACAAGCTCCTTCAAGCCCATTAATTTTGAGGGGTTTCCTTATCTTATCACTTTTTTTTACTCAAAATTTTCAAGCAGGTGGCAACCTTCTAACGTTCTTGTCTTAAGAAATTTGTATAATACACCAAGCAACCAACAAAAATATTAGAGGTGTTAAGACTTCATTACGGTCGTCTAAATACTGTGAGCGTGACGGAATTTTGTTACGCTACACAATTCTGTTACAGTCGGTCGATTCACTTTGTTTCACTTTAGAAATCTGCACAAAAAGCTGAAGTCAAAAAGTTGGAAATGATAAGAGTAAAAGCAACCCTGGTCAATTTGAATATGCCGTTTTTTGAAATCACTATTCACATTAACGAATCCCTACTGTATCATAAGCACTTTATTTGCATATGTGGCAGGTAAAAATCAGAATCCAAATGTAAATTCGTATAATTTGCTTATGATGACAGTCAACTTTTCAATTTCGCCAATTTTAATTAAACAAATAATAATTCGCTGCAGTTTTTCGACGTGGCAATCATGAGCGTCTCTAATTTTAATTGTCGCATGCAAAAGTGCCAAGCATTCGTTAGCCAGCGAGCGATTAGGCAAGCTCAATTGCTGCAGTGACTGCAGCGGGGATTTGCTCATTTGCTAATGCGTCAATCAAAGTGTCATTGTTGTTGTTGTTGTTGTTGTTGTTGTCTTTGTTATTGTTGCAATAGCAGCAAGCCGTTGACACAGCGTCTGCTGAACGTGCCGCCAATGCAAATCGTGTGTGACTAAATGACCGACAGGCGAACGGACGGAGTGACAACGGCAAGGTGCTCGGATACAAAACACTTAATGCACAGTTATGTATGTGCACCGTTGTTTTTGTCATTGCTGTCATTGTTGTTGTTGTTGTCATGTAGGGCGTAAAAAAGACAGTGTGCAACAACAATTCGTTGCGGTTATAAAAATAAGTGCTCAATTTGTTGTGCGCGAAAATCAAGCGAAAAGCGGAAAATAAAAAGAAAAAGGTGGGAAAAACATGCAGATATTTTCCTTTGTTTCGTGACTTGTGCAATCTGCCTTATGCATTGTGCGGTCAAGTTCAGGGAAGCGGTAAGCAATTGAGCGCTCAACTAAAAGTGTCAATGCATTTTAGTTGCTTGCTTTCAATTTGCCTGCCCCACCTCTGACTGGGCGTTGTAAATTTACAGTAATTGCACATACGGTTTACGACAATTGCTGCAGACAACACACACACACACACATACGTAGTAACATGTGCGACTGCAAGCGCTTCATTTCAAGCTCATTTGCTCAAACAAATGAAATTCACAGCCGGAAATGCTTTCTTTGCGAGATCAGCGCTTTCGATCAGCCACACAGATTGACCCACACACAGCACCCACAAACACACACACACACACATACCCATATATACAGTGTACATGCACCGCAATCACCATATTTAATTAAATTAGAAATAAATGATTACATGAAAACTAGTTCGAATCAATTAAAAACACGGCGCGACACTCGAATTTACATAAATATGGAAAGCCAGTAATGCATATATACATAAGTTCGCGCTGTCAGCGTTTGTCTGTCGGCCAGACAGTTAGAGGCGGTGCTGTTAAGCAGGCGGTAGACTGATTAGCGGCACTGAATTGTTTAGAATAAAATTCTCTACTTTTATAAATATGTGTACACAACTTATTGCAATTATTAAAGTATTGTACACTGAGAAAAATTAGAGTGAGTGATAGCAAACTTTTTAAATAATTTCTTAAGAAATTTTAAAATTCAAAGTAGTTGCTGCAGTACAAATTTCGAACAAATATGAAGAATTTCTCAACATCCAGCATTTTTAAACACTTGGATATCAAAATAAAGCAATCAAAAACTATTAAACGTAAGCCAATACGAATGAGGTTGCTACCCTTAATTTGTAATTTGTTAAAATGAGAATTTTTATATTGTGTATGACTTTATAGTGACGTCCTTACTGCAAGCCTATGGAACCTAAGCAAAAATGGCAATTAATTTTTAAATCAAAAATCACCAGTGCTGCCATAAAGCATAAAATGGAAACAAAACATTTTTATTGTTTTTTCTAAAAATGCTGAACCACTAATAATAAAACTTATTTTATATTGGAGTATTTTGAGAAGCATTGAGTATACCTCCATGTAACAGTATTTCAACAAATTTACCGCATTCGTTGGAAACCAATTTTTTTTTAGAAGAACACAACTCTGGCATCACACTGTTTTTCGCGAAAAACATTTTATTATAATATAAGTTGGTTTATAATCTAATAAGGTTGCCACAGAGTAAAAATAACAAAAAACCGTAAAACATTCTATATAAGGCTTCTAATTAAATTTATTTTTCGCTGGCTGTAAGAAATCTTCTAAACTCGTTGCACATATGTATAAACCGTTATGTCTGAGGTTCCACCTAAAAAAAAAAAAAACAATTGAACAATGGTTACTATAATTTGGCAATAGACTTCATTTTTATTTCACCTTTATTTGTCAATAGAGTTACCAAGTAACAGAAATTAATATGGAAAAAATAAAAACTTACTCATTCACTCATTTTTATCATCACAAATTTTTATTAAATAACAGATATGATTTTTTAAATAAAATATATCTACATTTAGTGATTTTTTCTACAAAATATTTTGGCATTTTTTGCGAAAGTGATTTTATAGCATATTTGAAAAGAAAATATAAAAAAATTATTTTCGTGGGTGATAAAGGTCATCAAGTTGTAAATTAAACATAACAGTGTTATTAACAGCAGTTAAATTATATCAAAAACTGTTAAACATAACTGAGTTCATAACTGCAGACAACATTGTAACTGCTAAATATAACAGTGAACTTTACAGCTCCTAATTGCCAAGTGGAAATTTTTATATTTTTATAATTTGATATTTTATTATGATCATATCCACTTACATACATAAATAATTTTTTATTTAAGTAAGCGACATCATTTAATGCTCAAGGTAATCTGCATTACAAACTTTCCATTGTCATCATTCTGCCTTATGCGCAAGAGGTTATCGCTGATTGAATTGAATCAAATGATTAAAGTATTGAAATTTTATGCAATATATATATATGGATGTATATATACTTACATATGTACATATACATGTGCGATTATGACTTTAGTATGTGGATTATATATTTATGATATATTGAATATCAAGAATGAAAGACCACTACTGTATTTACTTTAACTCATAGAGGTATAAGTGGTATAAGTTTTCTTTAAAAGTGAAAAGCATAACTTTAAGTGGTTATGATGTGACCATAGCAGTGCCTTATATATTTCAAAGGAGTTAAAAGATATTAAAAGTGTAGATATAGAATTTTCCATCAACTATTTAAATAAACGAAAGTGTGTCCAAGTGTGCTAAATACACTTTTTGATACTAAAACTTCCTCAATTTCAACGATGCCATCGTGCGAAATTTGCTCGCATACCAAGCAAAACCCAATAGAACATACACTCAAATCAATCAACCAAACCCTTGCGACAAACGAACCATTTAAGCGGACGATTTAGCAGACTATCGAGTGTTCAGTGCATTTTTCGCCTTAGCGAAATAATACTTTGATGCCTTTGTGTCTTTTATCTGTGCGACAAACAGCTTGCTATATACATATGTATGTATATTTAGTGCATATGTAAATATTTGCAAGCATTATAGAGCACTTATATTAGTCTATATCGCTTAAAAGCCAGTGGAGTGTGGCAGTTTTGGTGTTTGCAAACAATCGAAACCATTGTGGGAAAATACATATATACATACATTTACACATATTTACATATATATATGTATTTATTTAGATATGTGAATAGACCAACACAGTATTAGCATGCCGGAAATATAAACTACCTACTTAAATCTATACATACATTTTACAATAAATATATCTATTATAGCATGAAAGTATTTAGATTGCAAAATTTTTGAAAATCTACTCGGTCATGCAAATTTAGAAAGTTGCTTAAGAGTATGCATTCTGTGGCACTTAAGTGAGGCTCATAGCCATAAAAAGTATGCTTTTACTCAATAAATTTTAAGCATGAAAATATTTTTGTTTGTTTAAGTGAAAAGTGTAGAAAATAACAAAAAAATTCAAATGTGACATATTGATGTTATAAATTTGTTTGTTTTCAATTACATGAGGTTAAACCATTAACTGCAATAATTTATTTGATATTTATCTGCATTTTTTCAAAAGTTTTTGATTTTTGTTAAAAATAATTTATCTTTATTATTAAAATAAATTTTTTAAATTTTATCTTACCATTTTAATTTTCTTTTATTTGATTTTATTTTAAATTATTTTATTTAATTGTTTGTGTATTTACTTCATTTGTTTTGTTTCATTTATTGTAATATTTTATTTTATTTGATTTTACCTTAATATGTTTTATTGTACTTAAATTAGTTTAAGTACATTTAATTAGTTTTCGCAGGCGATATAATTTAATTTAATTTTATTTCAATTTAATTTTATCGAATTTAATTAATTTTTAATTTTATGATTCGTTTTTATTTTGAAATCAATTTTTTCATACTTATATTTGTGCTTTTATTTTATTTATTTTCTTTCCTGTATTAGTAGCATTTAATCTTATTCCATTTGAATTTAATTTGGTTATTTTATTTAATCTAATTTTTAAATTCTATTTATTCCATTTATTATAATTATTATAATTTATTATCATTATTATAATTTATTTTCTCCTATTTGTTTTTAGTCCATTTTTTAATACTTGTATTTTATTTTATTATATTTATATCAATTTAATTTTATTTATTTAGTTCCTTTTTAATTCAATTACATTTTTAATTTTTTTTTAAATTTCAATTTATTCTCCAGTTAATTTTTTTTTTTTTACCTTGTTTTCATATTTTCATTACTTTCTGTTAAATTATGTTCTTTTATTTTGTTTTTTGTTTATAATTTTAGTTGTGCATTATTTCTAGTTCTGCATTCTACATATTTAAGATATCCACACAATAACCGAGTACATCTGCACTCATAAACCGACCAAACAATTTTCTGATAATTGTGTCCAGCTGGTTTGCACAAACACACACACACACACACATCTTACACAATTCACAACTTTGAAATGAGATCGCAGTATTCTTTTCACAAGCTACGCTTCAAATGACCTTGAGCGCAACACACAATGTGTTTCAATGGGATTTCAATCAAAAGAAGTCCCAAAAGTGGCGACAAGCGAACGCTGAAGCAATTTCAAAAGCATTGCTATAATCAAAATGAAATAAAAAATAATTAAAAATATATCTTGCACTTGTTAAGCAAATACGTTCAGGTATTTCCGCACTTGTTTCTGTTTTTGGAGTGCTACTACCTAATTGTCAATGGCGATTTGGCAATTCATTCAGCGTTCTGTCGCCTTATTTATCAATTACACATATGAATACTGTGTGTCTCGTTGTGAGCTTTGCGCCTAATTGGACGCGCTCACACAAATTAACGCATAACTAAATAGTATTAAGTTTAGTTTGTTATTGTTGGTTTAGTTGATACAATAATACAATAACAATAATAATAATATTAATAGTTGAATACACAAATCCAGTTTAAATTGTTTTTCTAGAACTTAAGCTGATTTATTACGCTTGAATTAGTGTGTGGTTACGTATACGCCACGCACATTCGGCATAATTAAGAGTATCATTGCTGAACAAATGTTTGTATATACCTCATACCTGATATTCATATATTTAGTGCTTTTTAGTATAATTTTAAAGCGTTATGCATCAGTTAAGCTTATTTAGCAGGCAATTAATGCCTTTTCATGCATTTTTTATGCTAATTAAATAAATGATTCGATGGATATATTCGTCGCACATATAAAACACCACACATAAATATATATATATATAAGCATTAATTCATTATTCACTCTATTTATTTATGTACATATTCGTAGTTTTTTTGCTTTTATTTTATGCAAAACTAATTTGAGCACTAGTTAATTTCTTTAAACATTCATTCTACATCTATGCCTGTGCTAGTTTCTATTCTTGTGTTTAAGCTATAAATTTAAAAATGATTAATTTCAATTGACTTGTCTAATGAAAGATTTGCTGAAACTTTAAATTGGTATAATGAAATTTAGCTTTCATTAAATTGTGCCAGTAATTACTTAATTATTGTGGTGCCAAGGGCAAAACAAATTAAATTAACTAAACACAAATTAGTGAAAAAGTGAATAAAGTATGCTGGTTGATAGTTTTAAAGCCATTAGGAATCAGCTCAGTAAGCTAAATTTTGATACTAGCTTAACTAGCTAAGTTATAATTATTATCCGGAAGCTTTCTTGCGATCGGTATATAAATTAAACAAATATAAAATATGATATTAAAATATTCAAGCGCAACAAATCCTCTTGATTTCAGATCCCTCAATATTCGCTGAGGAAAGCGCTATACACAAATGTCGCTTTCACTGAAGCATTTAACGGTTTCCTGATGTTGCTATTGTAGCAACACAACACCTTCTCTAAATATTAATTCCATGGCTATGAATTTGATTCCATTTCAGTTCCGTAGGTTACGTAGACTCGACTGTCATGACATTCGAGCTAACTCTTGAAAACTCTAATTTAAATATGAAACCTACAGAGCTAACCTAGTATACTGTAAAAATTTGTAGCAAATAACAAGATTCTTTGGCAAAAATTTTTTTTTTATAATTATTGATCCAACTTTTCCGAAGGATAGCCGCAGAGTACTGAAATGGTTAAGAAAATTATAGAAAAACGAAGTTCAATTCAGTTCAAATAATGTTTTGAAAAATTCACACAACTCATGTTTACGAAAATTTTTCGAATATTTTCTCGAACAATGTCATATATAAGTTATCAAAAATTGCTACATATTAGAGTGAAAGGGTTTATATGCATATTTGGCATAAAGAAATAGCTAAATAGTCTAGTGGAAGCTGTCTTTTGATGCCGTTTCATCCAAGTCCTACACTATTAGAATATTGAACCTAGTATATAAACGTTGAACCTCTTCAGAGCTCAAAGAGAGAAATATATTTTAAATACTTTTTTTTGGTGCAAAAGTGAAATATTCAGTACCAAAAAGACACTATAGTTAATATTTCAGGAAATTTTTAAGCTGTTATTTCATTTCATATTAATTTTTAAGTCAATACTGAAGTTTATTTACTACTAATTTAACTTTTTATTGAATGAGAACTTTTGTTCAATTTCTACACAAATAGCAGTTGGCTAATAAAATTGTCTAATGGCTGCCCTAGTAAACTCGGTGTCTGTGATTATTTTTAATTGCTAAACACTCAAATTACTATTAAACTGGAATTTGTAGTGCAAACTCGGTTATTACTCTCTTTTTCTATTGTGTTTCTACTATTATTGCATAACTTTTACAACTGGTCTTTCGCACTTAAAATATTTTGACTCGGAACTTTGTTGACTTCAATCCTTTTGAATGTTCTCTGATCTGACGATAATATTAATAGCGTTTTTTATATTCCTTTTCACCATTTTTAAAGAAACAAATGCTTGCGCTCTTTGGATTATATAAGGCCCTTAGAAACTGTAGCTCAAAATTTAATGTTCCCTATAGCAGTGAAATGTAAATATCTTCGGTAAAGGATTTCAAACAAATTTTTAAAAAAAAGTTCTTTAATGTAAATTACTAGAATTCATGTCGAACACTTTTTCCTGCCTGTTACCAACTCTCACGAAAAATATCAAAAAAAAAAAAAACTACAAAATTTTTATTTTTTTTGACACTTCCTTTAACTAAATCCACTTTACTTATTTGGTTTCCTTTTGCGTTTGCCAATAAAATCGTCAGAGCACAACAAAACCCGAACGAAATCGCATTTGCCCAAAAACTTTCGGAGCCGGTAAGTGGATCATGGCAAGAAATCGCCTTTCTGGGTGAATGGTTGGGCGTGTGTAAGTGCGCTTATGTGCTTTAATATTTGGAAATCGATTTTTGTTTCAACTTTTGTTGGATTCTTTTGATTTTTTTCACTTTATCCACTGCTTCGCTTGGCGACAGTCAGTTGGCGACAGTCAGTCAGCGCTAGCTGAGCGATTTTACGAGTTCTTGGAAAAAATGTTGCAAGCGCCGTGCTGTGGCAAAGGGTGTGCCTGCGCGTGCATTGTTGTAGTATTTTGTAGTGTTTCGTTTTAATTTCACAGCTCTCCAAACTTGTTTCGCACACACTTTACACCGGTAGCTTCGGTCGACATTTGGCACGCGATATTAAAGTGCACTGTGCGGCCAATCCTTGAAAAAGTAATTGCTTGAGCACGCGTTAAAGTGAAAGCAGAACGTATGTATGTACGTGTATGTGTGTGTGTGTGTGTGTATGCAGTAGTCGCATGCTGTAATTAATTTTTTGCTACAACTTGCCAAACGACAATGTATTTTATATACACCCGTGGCTCATAGCGGCACAAAGCCACAAAGTATGGGTGAATGGGTCGGTCTCATGTGGCGTCTAAACAATTATTTTAAATTTCTTCAGTTTACTCAGAAGCTGAATGCCGCTTTAATACAATTGCGTGTGAGGATTTATTTGTTTCTATTTTTTAATATATTCAATGAAAGTGAATTATTAGTTTTAAAGTACATTGATAGAATTTGTAGCGCTTTTTTATTTAAACAGAGTTTAGAATTTCTTTGTATTGAAATAAATATTTGGTAGTATTCGTGAATAATTATTAATCAAAGCGCACAGTGGTTCTGAACTTTTTAAAAGTAGTCACACGGAAGTACATAATATTTTAACGTGAAATGCATGTGAGCCAAGATTACAATCAGATCTCCGTATATGAATGATTAGGCGTTTCCTAGTATGTAAATTGAATTTCATCGCGATTTGTAAGTATCGGGACTAGTCCCGAAAAATCCGGTGCCTTTGAAATCACAAAAAAAAAATAATATTTTGTATTTTTAAATAATATAATAATATGAAATTGAATTTTGGGACTAGTCCCGAAATATTATTTTGAAGCTTAAAATTTTCGATATTTTTCCCCAAAGCAAATCCTTATCATTTAGAGCTATCATCGCCTCACACGGTAGATTTGGACTTAAGCTATATGAAATTTCCCATCAAGATCCCCACCCCTAGATCAACTCTGATTTACAGCCATTTATTACTGGGTTTCACAAACACAAGTCCAGCATTGCTAATTTTGATAGCAAAAGATTGTTAAACTTCATTGTAAACTATAACAAGAAAAGCTCTCAAGATTATTGAAGGCATTACTTATGACCACGAGAAGGCAAAGAAATATATCGGGACTAAACCCCGAAAATCGGTATTTCAATAAAGAACTGTCGGCAATTATACACATAGCTTCTATCTTCTCAAGGTACCTAAATGTTGTGCGTTTGAACATATGTATATATATATTTAAATTAAGTTATAATTTCATTTTGTAAACTAATAGAAAAATTTTACCAATTTTTAATGATATTTTCTAAAAGAAATATTGAAAGCAATTATATAACAGATATCACATGGAAACTGTTGAATCTTAAGCTTTTGAAATAAAAAAAAATATAACATATGCATGGATTTGAAAAAAAAAAACATTTTATGACAATATTGAATATTTATTTTTTCCAAAAAGAAATGTTAATATTTTGACTTTTTAAAAAATTTACATAAGTACAAATGTAAATATATAAGGCAATAAATATTTATTTTCTCTTTCTGATGACCACAAAAGTTTTTTGAACTCCCCAAACTTAAAAATAAAAATCTTAAAAAAATTTTTTTCACAATTTTTTATACTTTAATTTGCTTAGCTTGCTTGTCATTCTTTCAGTAGATTTTATGGCTTTAGCTTTTGTGATTAAATGTGTTCGTTGACATTTCGCGCATTCGTGGCACGTGATATTGCGTGTTTGCTTTCAATTTATGCAGAACTTTTCGGCACACATAACTTATATTTAAATGGTTATGTTTATCGAAATGTATGCTGAAGCTAAAAATTAAGCAAGGTAAGTTTTCTGAAATAATTTTCTACTTTAAAAACGAATGTGTGAAATATTATGCATTCGAAATGAATAAAACTTAATATTTAAAATATAAAAAGCATACTTACGTACATAGAAACCAATGCAAATGTGAATATTATTAAAATTATTTCATCACTCTGAAATATTCATAATCATTAAAAATGTTTGGTATTACTTAATGAAAACTGGTTTCCTTTCGACTAACCAAATATGGTGGAACAGATGTGTCAGAGCATTTTTTATGACCTTTTATTTAGTTCATCAGAAAAAAAAATATTTTTAATTTTAATTTTAGAAACTCACAATTTCTATTTAAACCGTTGATTTCTTATGCAAATAAGCGTGCAAAATAAAAAATAAAAATTAAAATGAAAAACTGTCGGCAACCAGCTAAGCGTAGCGTTGTAAAATCTCGAAGCAACAACAAACAGGCATATATTTTTTTCCAGTCAACTAATAATTCAAATAAAACAAAAATTTAATACAAAAAAATTTTAAGAAAAAATTATTCTTTATAAATGAGAAGAGAAATAATGTATTCAAAGCCGCTTAAGTTTAAGACTTTCTCAGACAAGCTTAGCAAGTCACATAAAACTAATTCTTATTGATTCTATAAATTCCACCGTTTTTTGCTTCGTTTTCTTTACTTATTTTTGCATCCATTAATCTAACAATCCTTCCATGTTAGCACTTATATAAGTATATAAATCAGTAGCCACGGAAATTAAAATTGTTTTCAAAGATTTCACAAGCATTCGAAATCGTTCGCACTTGTTCAATCCGTTGTTGCCGTCAGACGCTCGAACAATGCTCTTTGACAAATGTGAAAATTTATAAAATCAGACAAGCGATTTGATTGGCGTGTCCTCAAGTCTTTAACAACGTTTGCTACTGGTTTTGCACCCTTTCGACGGTTTCAAAATCAACGGATAGATATTGTTGTTTTTATTTTTTAAGGTATTTATAAGTTATGTATTCACATTTTCGTTAAGTGCGAGGCTTTTGTAATTTAATATTCGCCTTTAAGTGTCAAGTTTCAATGCAGACATTTTTGTTTGTAGAATTTTGTGTTGTTACAACAACATCGTAATTTTGGCTCATTCGTCGTTAGTTTTAATTTTGGCTTTCATGTAACTAGCTGTCATTTATTAAAGATATTTAATAATTTACAGTTGTAAGTCAATATTTTATTCTGTCTAAATGAAATCGAAAGTCATGTATTCGAGAATACGAAAAAAAGTACGCTCGCACATACAATAGTGCTTATGTATATATACACGTATATATATATATATATATACATATTTAATTATTTATGGTTTAGAAAAATTGAAAAGTGGTAGGAAAGCCTAAAACTAGAGTATTAGAGGGTTCAGAACATTATACTCTCTTCCAAGCCTTTCTACAGAGCTTGGAACCAACATTAAACAGCTCATTGCTCTGCTTCGCCACAAGTTCCCCTTCATACACATACCTCCCAGCTATTAAGGTATTGAGGACGCCACTGAGAGAGTGTGAGATTGCCGAAATAGTGATCTGCCTAATCAGGCCTTGGTGTTCAAACCAAAAGCTGCTCACACCAAATACAATCTAGCAACCAACTTTTTTAAGGCAGATACCAGTGCTAAGCGAAAAGTACAATTAGTGCTAATTACAAATTTTTTATTTTTTTTAACTCGAGTCTCTTTAATAACAGCTTCATCAACTTATAATCGCTCGATTAATTAGTAATATTAGAAATTCAATTTCCGCAATCACTGAACTTGAGACTTATGAAAAGAGCAACGCATTCAAGCAAAGTATATTCAACCCACTACTAAGGCCATGAACTCGTAGCTCAGACTTCTATGTAATTCTCACAGATTCACAAATAACAGTATTATATTTGCATTACCTGTAATGCTAGACTCGCCTCTGCTATAAATCCAATCATCATCATTCACATCATTAAAGCGTACAAATCATTTCCTGTCTTATGAATTTCATCATTGACAATGAAATGCAATCAATTAAGTTGGCGGTAAGTAAAGTGAAAAGGCTGAGAGCGTAGCGGCTTAGAAAACGATTCAATAAAAGTGTTGAAGGTACGAACAAATGCTTCCAACCGTGGACAAGTGGTTATTAATAGATCTTGTTAGCCGGTTGTAGAGAAATGGCAGTTGATTAAATTGATATGATTTAATACATATGTATAAATAGTAGTAGATATGGGTTTAAGACTAGCATTAGTGTGGATCGTAATTTTGAGCAAACGTAATTTGAAGTCAAAACGAATGAAAATTATATTTTTAAATTTTTACATTTTTATCAATTAATATAAAACTTTTAGTCTAAATGAAGAAGTTTAAAAACTCAAATTGGTTTCAAATCGAATATAATATTTGTAATGTATTGCTTCTTTGAAACCCACATAAATACCATGTTATTATAGCCTTCAGAATTCGTCTCACCTTAGCTGTACGCCCCATTAATGTGAATACAATTAAATAAATATTTATATTTACGAGTAGTTATTGCTGCCGCCTTTAACCTATCCCTATGTAATTATATACGATTTACATTTGAATATTACCATTAGCATGCGAATTGTCGTTTTCAGTCCACTTATTATAAACACTTTATGTGCAAGTATTTACATGGTACACAGTACATTTGTAGACAATTTTAAAAGGAAATAAAATCAACAATCGCACTGGAAACTGAGACTGGTACAATATGTAAATATTATTGTAGTATAGGAAAGTAAATGCCCTGTAGGAAAATCTAATGAATGAATGCGAACAGGTATTCAAAGTAATATACCCCTCACCATTGCATTCCACCATAGAGCAGTAGCTCCATTAAATCGCCATAAGCAATATCGAATAGTCTCTTTGGTAATTATATAGCATGGAGGCACTCTTATCAGATTGGGAGTTTGCAATCCGATTTTGAAGGTTTTTAAGAAAACCACTAATCAAAATTTTATAAATTTTTCGCTTTTTAAGGTATATCTTTTTGTCAGAATATTTACTTAATTAATGAACCCGATCCAGTCAACAATGTGGATAATTACTTTTTCATTAACTGATCGTACATTAGGGGTTATTATACAGGTTTTGATAGAAATGAAGTAAAATAAAAAATTAAAATAGTAATAATAATGATAATAAGAACAATTAAATCAATTAATGTAATAAGGGATTTCATTAAAAAAATTTTTTCTGCTATATTATACAAGTTTTTGGATTGAAGCTCATAGCGCGAAGTCACCAGCGCGAAAAAGCAGTGTCATTCGCAAACCGAATGTTCTACAATTTATGATTTTTTAACTTTCTACTTTTAAATAATTTTTTTGCTTTAAGTTCCACCACGAAAAGTCAAAGAAATAGACTGGGACTAAACCCGAAATATCGGGAATATGTGATTATCTTAGAATTTAATAGATGTTCAGTGTTGACCCATCACTCATCAGATAAATGAGAACTGAACCCCGGTCAAGCATCCAACTGGAAGTGGGAGCATTAATATATCAGTTCGTCCATAAAACCAGCTAATCTTGTGGTAGTATTTTATAAACACTCAATAAATAGTTACTATGGATAATGACGTTTAAAAATAAAAAATACAGGTGTCTAAACCTTGTTATATTAAAAATGGAAGCATTCTAAGATATATTGAGTTATTGATATATTGATTAAGATGAATTGCTCAAAGAACCTTGAGGTTTTATTAAAGCGCGAGAATTTCTGTAGAAGGCAAATAAATTTAATGCAAAATTTTTGTTATAAATGAACCTTAGCAAGCATTGTGGGTAGTTGAAAAACATTAAACATTAATTAATAAAATTTTAAAGTTGTGACTTATATGAAAGTATGGTTAAACCTTTGTTGCCCCTAATGCAAACACTTTCAAATTAACTGGTATTTTTAAGTTTCCAAAGTGTCATTGACATTTGGAAGAAATATGGGTAGAGAACTTATATTTGAAATATAAACTATTATTCTATAGAATAATCGAAAACATTGAATATTATCATTCATTTCCTTAATCTCTATAGTCAAGTAATCCATTCAGTCTGAATGCTCAGAAATTCACAATTTAAGCCACAACATTTAGAACTTTCATGGGAGAAATGCGACTTAGTATAAAAATATACATCTATTAAGAAAAAAATTTTCGAAAATACTGAAAATCAGGCCAAGGGATTAGAAAATTCCCTGAATAAAAATTATATTTACTCTGGACTTTCTATTCACCACTTATATGATTAGTTTTTAAGTTAGCGGTTTATTTCACACTGTAGATCTATTACGGTCAGTTACAAAATATAAGAAGAAGCAAATTTAACATTCTTTAAAAATTTTAATTTTTCCAACAGGTTGTTTGCGCGCCATCAATTTGCATACATAACTTATATGCGCTTTCAACTGTGATGTCCGATAACAACAAAAACCTAAATCGTGGGATTTCCTTTGACAGCACGATTTGCATTTTAGATTTATATGCCAATGCATTTTTCATGTAATTAAATCTGTTGAAATTATCTCCACATACAATATAATACATCGGTGAATATGAATAGTGGAAGGTATTGAATCGGCTATAACTGACCAGTTGCACCACACAATTCACTCATTGTCAACTTAAGGCTGATTTTCATATGCATATTTACAGATTTACGTATTCAAACAATAAACAATGTGATCGCGAATATATTGCATAGTTGCTGCTCCGTAGCCGCTAAACCACAATTGAAAATTTATTATAACTACTCGACTACTCATTTAAATATGTGTGTGCGATGATCATTACTTTAATGAATCGCTTGAAAAACTGCGGTTTTACGGTTATCTGCGCCGATTCGTTTGTCAATTTTTAATTCTCCATCGATTTATTAAATTTTCAGCCATTTGTTGGACTTTTGCTTGTCTTGCTTGACGAAATCACTCATTGCCGATAAGAGGCTTTAGAGGGATCTACGCATTAATTAGCGTTTTTTCTTTCAAATATTTTTTAATAAATTTCCTAACAACTTAATAAAGTCATTAATCGTATTTCATTTGCTACGTGCATTTGTCATATTACTTATGATTTATGATTTTTCCAAACACTTATGGCAATTTATATGCAGATTGAGTTGTTAAACATCTTCCTTAAATTAAATAAAAAATATTTTTGAAAATTTAACGCATTAAAATTATACGATTTACGCATTCTAATGAAGCTCAGTGGGTGTGCCGAAGTTGCTTTGGTTGCTGTAGTGCTGAAAGTGAAGACAGATTGAATGCAACCCTGCCTAGATGAGGTGTTTCTAAATAATTTGCCTTAATACAAATACACAAAAATGAAGAAATTTTTTTCGAATGTGAGATTTTTAGTTAGCTCGTATTTCTCAAAAAGTGGATTGTTATTGTTGGAGTGACATGAAAAATTCTACTAGTATTTGTATCTTCTATAGTATAGCATAAAATTTCTACTAGTATAGCATACAACCGAGTTGGCCGAGTTGGGTATGCAAATAAGGGATCCTGTCCCTGTGCTCCGATTGGTTATGAATGACTAACTGCTTGAAAGTCCGAAACCCTTAGGAATATAATATTGAGAATCTTGTTGGGATTAAACAAATTACGGTTCGTTAATGCCTTAAGATGCCTCTGAAAGGCTGAGGGATTTTTTTAGAAGCTTTTTTAAGTCAGAAATATTCCAGAAGACTTGGTATTTTCAGCTTAACAACATAATAATTAAAATTAACATTTATATAATTCTATATTTTGCTATCAATGGGCTTTGAACACAAGACCCATGAAATTATCGTTAGGTATTCAACATAGAAAGCTGCGTTGGCTTCCGCATAATGCTTACAAAATTTGTGAAACTATATAGGACGACCTTAACGTTGTCATAGAATGGTCTTCGGCATTCGTTGTCTTCGATTCATCGTACCTTTTAGAGTGGCGAATCGAACAATCAAGTGGCTTAAATGTAAGAGAGAGAAAAATGCCATGGGTAGCACTACATATATAAGATTTCCACAAACTCTCTTATACTCATACGTTCCTAAGTTTCATATTGCTTACAGATGTAAGTTCTTTGACAAGAGAGCAGAGAAGTAGTCAATCACAGTGGCCTATTACATATTTTACTAGTTGAAAACGCCTTTGAAAGTATTGCATCATATATTTGACGTGCTGACAGCAACTTTTCTTCTCCGAAATAATTTTGGTACAGAGAAGAGCTAAAGTATATTTGAATTTATTTAAGCAAATTTGAAAAATATTTCGCTTTAAAATTTTCTGTCAGGTATTTTTAACTTTATTTAGTCTCTGGCTAACTAACTAAGATTTTATATATTATGTTACATAAATATCAACAGTTGAAAAGAAAATAACACCTTAGCTCTTCTAGCTGGTAATTATTGTGAATACTCAATTCAATGTGTAGGTGGACAGTAATTACAAGTTAATTGATACTTCCATTGAATATTGCTCCCGGTTTATATGCGCCAACTTTCAATGTTTACCTTATTTTGCCTCACGACTTTGGTATTGATCGCACGTAGATAAATTTCAGTTCATAATAACTTCGTTCTCCTCCAAGCTGGTACAAAAGAATACACGCTAAATAATGAAATGACTACAAAGCAAAACTCGATATGTACTCGATTACTTAACTGAGTTCAGGTATTAAAAATTAGTGACTAGAAATGAAGGCAAGAACAAATAAGTTTATTGGGAAAGTGCTGCTGATAAATATTAAGACTATTTCGTGCATATTCAATCCACTGCAGCCAACTTCGCTCCAAAGTCTGCAAATGAGCTGGAAATTGCATCTAAAAAATCCTCAGAGCCTTCTCTTGCCTTTTGGACACAAAACACTACGATCATATAAGAGCAAAGACATAACCTTTAAATTTTACAAATAAGATGCGTTTTAGTAGTTTCCTTCTTTAATTAATTAACCGTTTACCTAAAAATCTTCAAATTTACTCATATTCTGCCGTATTCTCAATTATGCGGAGATTCAAGTAAAATATATTCACTCGATCAATGGCAGAGACAAACATTTATAAATAACTCGACAACTTTTTAAGGGATTTCGTATTCAACGGTGAACGCTTCGTTACTTGGATTTTTGCTTTGGTGAAAACTGTTGTTATTAATTCAAGTGAGTTCAAGTGAGTTCATGTGATCCTAAGAACTAGTTATACACGGCCCACATTGAACTTGTGTCAAGCAACGCTCACTTAAACCACTTACTCTTTCTACTGGGTAGTATTTCTCTATTCTTATTGCACCATGCGTGGGCTGATTATATTTTTGTTGTAACATATGCAACAGCAAACGGTGTTTCGTGCACGATTAGCAGTTTACTTCGACTTGTAGAATCACTGACAGCGTGGGTGGCGCGAGTTCAAAATCTAAGCCAGCTTCTGCTGCTAATTAACTAGCTGGCAACTTTATATTTCGCAATTCTATGAAAATTTGCAAAGAAACGGAATATAATCAGAGTTGTTTTTAAGTATGAGGATGGGAATATGGGAATACAAAATAAAAAAGAAATAAAAGATTTTATAAAAATGACCAGCCCCAGTAATCAGTCTAACAGACTTTAGTATTAGAAATATTAGACAATACATGTTTCAAAGTTTTTAGTTCCAATGAGTCACATTTCAATCAGTAATTGATCTTATTACTGAAATATATAGCTGATCTGGCGGCGCTTTGTGACCTTTAACGCTCTTTCTAGTTCCATGTCTATGTGTGTACGTGGATGCCGTCAATCAAAGTTCTTGTTCTCTAACATTTTACTGTTATAATAGATTGATTTATAAATGATCGCCGCAATTAATTGGCGTCATCTTATCGCCACACAACATACATTTTTTTGCGCATGTTCCCGTTATACACACATTCAATATATGTATGCATATATAAAAGTAGTCGACAGCATGTCTACAGTTATAATTACTGAATTCCACGTAATCAAATGCAATCACTTGCTTATCAAATATAGCAAATGAGTAGCAAATAAATACTTGACAAGAAAATGCGACGGCAAAATCAAAGAGCTTTGATAGTCATATCAACAATATATGACGAAAGAAAATTAATAAAGTATGCTTTGAAGATGAGAGCAGTCTAAGAAGAAGATTTTGTTCTCTCCGAAGAGTGAACTTATTTAAAAATAAAATAAAGCTTAAAGCTAAATATTATAAATAAAATAAAGGCTTCTAAATTATTTGTTTTTATATGAACTGATTGTGATTTTTTTTGAATTTTAGAATATACTATTAGAATAGTATTTGAAAAAAAACTATTAATATTATATCTGTCTGTTTCTTCTACGACATGGTCATGGTCATAATTATCTGAAAAAAGTCACTGCGAAGCAGTTTGAAAAAGTGTCAAAGTGACACAAGCAATTACGCGTCGAAGGGCTAAAATGTTCCGCGAAAATCTTGCTTGGCTCGGTTTAGTATAAGTGCAGAATAATTCCTTTATAGAATAAGTCTTTCTTCACTCTCTTTAGGCGATTTTCTAAATTTTTTAACCTGATTTTCAACTAAAAAGATCAAGCTTGAAACAATTTAAAAAATTAACCGAAGGAAAAAACGGGATATGGGTTTTTTTTTTTTTTTTTTTTTTTTTTTTTTTTTTGTCTTGGTTGACTGGAAGAATTTAGCAACAGACTCTAAATCGCTCCGCTTTTTAATTGAGAAATTTTTGTCTTCTTTGATCAAAATCTCTGATTTTGAGATCTCTCAGATTGTTCTAAGGACTGAAATGCTCCTAAATGTATACTAAGAAAGTGTATCTCTACCGCTATATTTACATCCATACATCTAACAAACGCTGGCATTAAGAAAGCAATAGTTATGAAAGGAAGAAATGGTTCATGAAATCAAAATTCAAAATAATACACAGGTTTTAAAGATATGAAATAATGTTAAGTAGAAACAAGCGAAAGCTCTTAGTAAAGGAGCTTTTATAGGAATGTGAGAGCCAAGTAACATTAATAATCTAATATCAAAGAGAATCTAAATTAAGAACTAAAAAAAAATTCTAGGAAATTCGAAAATTATTCTAATCCACGAAAAATATTTTTTTTTAACACCTTTTTTCTTCTATTATTCTCAGATGTCAGATTTTTCGGATAGTTCACATAGTGGCGTTTCCAGTCCAGCCTCGTCGTTAATTGAAAATTTCCACAAGAAAAATGGCAGCACACCAACAACAATTGGTAGTGCAGGTGGTGGTGGTGGCGTCGTTACAGTAACTACATCACAGCCCGGCATCAATGGCCTCACGGTGGGTAACTGCAATGGCAGTAATGGTTTGAGCAGTGCAACAACAACGACCGTGGGGCGACACATAAACACAAGTTCGAGTAGTAGAGTTAAGGAAACTTCATCCACATCGCAGCATCAGGTGAGTGAAGGCGGGATCGGAGATATATAATACCAATACTAATATAATAATATTAATAATATATAATATACAATACCAATATAATATCAATAAAAACAAAAACAAAAGTTTTTAAATTGAATGTTTTCGAAAATGGAAAATTTTTGAAAGGAAATTTTAGAAAAAAAATTAATTTTTTAACTAAAGCTTGTAAAAATTGGGAATTTTGGCATATATAATATAAATTTTACTCATGCATTCACATATAGGTATGTATATATGTATTTGCAATATTTTAGCATGTCGCAAAATCTGTTTGAAGAGTGCCTAAAAGTATGCAATCACATATTTTTTGTGGTATTAAACTAATTGAAGTGGAAATTAGGCTGAAAATGGGGCGTGTGAAGATTGAATTCATGAGTGTATGTGATTGTATGCAGGATTGTAATTATTTAATTTAATATGTATATATGTATATGCCTTTTTATTACGCGAAACATGTGTAAATATAAGCTGATAAAATTATTTATAGAGCATGTGCTCGCTTGAAGCATTTTCTTATAAATATTTCGAAGCAAACAAAATTATGTGCACAAAAAAGCTATTTTCCTAATTTGCTTTAGCTTTAAACTAAATGAGTAATTTTTCAGCTATTCCCTTATTTATACATGCATACATGCTACATACACATATGTATGTGTATATTTATTTGTACCTTGTCACAGTAATCACCTTTACAAAGCAAGAGATTGCACCTCAGCCTGAAGCAATTTAAAAAAAATAAGAATACGCTAACATCATCATTAATTAACTGATAATAACTAATCACAGGTTGGTGTAGACAGTGGCAAAAGACGGAGTGTCACGTTTCTATATATGGATGTACACATATGTGTGTAAAATTTCTTGATAAAATAAAATTAGGAATTTCTTTCATCGCTTGTCTTATCTTGTTGAATGTCTTACTCTGGATTTGTTTTGTTGAGCGGGAATATTATGTTATACTCATTATCAGTCAGGAGCTCAGATCACATTCACAATCGCGTATTCCAACATACTTCAGCTTTTCTACACCATACTAGGGTATTATTTCAGATCTGATTAATCGAAATGCTGACACAGGGTCTCCATTTTAGACTCAACTAAGTAGGATCGATCTCTTGCTAATGGGAAGATATTATAAGAAGATTCACATGTAATTATACAATATGGCCGAAAATCCAGTGTAATGATAAATATATTTAAAAGATATTTTCACTAGCTCTTCCACTCCTTGCATTCCTCTTTAAAAAACTACATTTAAATTTTTAATTTATTTAATAATGATTACAGGCATATCCCTTATGACTATTAATTTATCCCCCTAGAGTTTTTAAAAAGGATAAAGTTTTTTAAAGGATTAAAAAAATTAAAAATCGAAAATCTTGAGTCTAAAATTTAGAGGTTAGAAAAAAGTTCATTCAAACATTCAAAACATTCTTGCACACTTTCTACTTTATATATTTTTTAGTCCAAAATCAAACGAAATGGAACTCGAAATATAATTTAGATCACTTAGCGTTCGAACGAAAGGCGAATTTCTTACATAATTCTTAAGACAAAAGAAATAATTGAATCGAAGACGCTTCACAAGAATAAAAATTTGTAGGACAAGCAGTAAAATAAAACAATCGATGTCAACACTAGCAAGCGCTTAATAAAGGAAAAAGTCTTTCGGCTTTCAAAAGATAATGGTAGCAAAAAATCTTTTGAGATCTCTTTGCGTTTATAATGGGATCTACTTATGAATCTGACATATGCTTTATTCGGACGAACTAAAGATGTATGTAGCAATTATGGCATATAGAGGTCTGTGAAATCTGTGAAATCTGTCCTTCGAGTACGCCATAGGTGGCAGTGAAAGAAAGACTATGCCACCCCAGTTTTGACTCAAATTATTTCTATATGGACACAATATGACACAATATGAGCCACCTAAAGAATACAAATATAAATTATTGCAAATCTAATATTTTTGAAGAAAATAAATCAGTTTTATCAAAGCCAGTAAAATCAAAAAAAAAATAAAAAATCCTTGAAAACACGGTGTATAAGCGGGAATGCATACTCGAACCGAACCGACATTTTGTGCAGACATCTCGTCATTGCAAATAAAGTATTTAGCAGATAAAGCGCAATCCGATAAATCAACAATACTTAGCACCTGCCAGCAGTTCAAGTGTCTGCTCACTGAGGAATTTCTACTTCCAAACCTTTTTTTTTGCTTTTGTGATAACTTGTTTGAGAAATTTACAGTGGCAATTCACTTAACGTGTAATGTTATAATCATTATTTTTAAATGCTTATGAGCTCATTTCGAATACCAGCACAGTTAAAGTTTAACTCTTTTGAAATTTAGGTATTTAATCAAAGAAAACGTTTAGCTTATCAGTTAGACAATTATTGTTATGAACATTAGTGACCACCATCCAGTGGCAAGAACAGGGCAGTGTGAGTCGATGATCACATCAATATGTACGTACTTAAGGGCATTCAAATATTATTCGGTAATTAAGTCATAATGAAATATCAGTTGAACTTGAGATTATTAAACAACGTTTGTAAGGAAAATGAAGTAAAGTAATACAAAAAAAAAATTGTTTTTTCAAGTAAAGGTGCTAAAAATTTGTGTTTCATAAGTTGACTCTTTCAGGTAAAAGAGAAATGACTGGTCTGGAATAGATATATCAAGTCAAATTCCAGTCAACCAAAAACGAAAGGCAAACAAATCACTGTTGGCCTGCTGAGTAAGAATGATTTAGCAAGCTTTCCAATAAGTTTTATCACACTTATTCGTCCATAGGTTCTAAACATGGACATATATGGAGATTTTAAGATCCGGCCTTATAAGTAAAGATCTGTCAGCTCTGAAACTCCGCTACCGAATAAAGTCGTCGAAGTAATCTTTCATCAAATGGGACCAAGGAACTGTTACAGTCCGCTTTTATTCCAAAATTATGTGCCACTCAGTGGACCATCCCACACAAGTTGGTAGAAAATAGTATTTCATTATCGCGATACTTTTACCTTACTTAGGAATGAATTGCGTGACTCCAGAGATCATTTGAGTAGCAAAATTAAAAAATTGTTAACGAATATGTAACTATCTCGGTTTTTATATATTTTCTACAAGTCACTGTCGGAATGTAAAATTGTTATATGTTTTATCAGACTCACAAGTTTTATATACATTTGCTTAGCAATCAAACCTTAAGAGAAGCGGGTTAACAAAATTTTTATTAGTCTCGAATATAGAAGACTTACGGGTGTGAGTCTTAGAGAATGACGTTAGGGGAGATAGCTAATGACCATATATTTCATAACCCTACAAAATTTTGTATAAGTTACAAAAACAAATTCAGGTAGAGGAGATAAAAGACGTGATATGATGATAAAAATCTTGGAGAAGAAAGAATTATGATAGTCAAAGGAACATTTATTACCTTTAGAGGCAACTTTTGAGTACCTAAGGCCATTTTTTTTGTACACAGTTTAAAAATATTGCAAGGTACACTACAAAGTCTGCCTTAATCAGTATCTATAGTGGATATTGTTCGAAGACTTCAACTATAACCTATAAAAGACTAAGTAAACCAGTGAACCGAAGGTATGTTTAATGTAGCGACGATATGTTGACTGATTAGTTGTTCTTACATTGGAGTTTCTACATCTATATTGACATGAAATTCGGCAGCAGAAGCTGGAAAGTTTAAACTATAGTCTTTTTCGTTTAATAATTTTTTTTCTGAGCAGTAAGATAGCCATCATAGACCTAAGAATTTGAATTGGTCAGAGCTTTAAAGTCATGTACACACAAAACTATATATGTATGCATATCCCACGTACAACCTAACCTCAATTTATTGAGCGGTAAGTTACGTAAAATATTATGTGTGTACACCATGGCATAGGGCCATAACAAATATGTGTTTTCAAACATTCGAAGAAACTTTTATTAAAAGACATTTATTTACTGACAGCGCTCATAGTTTGAATATTCATAAAAATTACCTCCTTCGCTCTAGTTCACACGTTATTAATCGACAATTATAAAAAGTATAACGGAGAAAGAAATTCATCAGCGGAATGTGCGTAAATGGGCATAACTGATATGACTATAAGGGTGATCCTGAAATTTTTATAGTTTCATAAATTATTGAACTAGTAGATAATATAAGGAAATTTTGAAGTTTGTTCCCTTTAACTTTTCATTTTAAATTCTCACACACCATTGTTTGACCATAAATAAACGTAATTAGAAAACTCATTTTTGAAATAAAAAATATTTATTTCTATATAATATCATATATATATTCTTTGAAAATTAGCGCCAAGTTTGAGAAGAGAATTTCAAAAAATCATGAAGATTTAAAATTCAGATTAATAAAATTAAGCAGAATATGAAAAAAATCCTTTCATAAAATGTAGAAGCAATTCAAAAACAAACAAGTTCTATAAATTAATAATTTCTTTGGAGTAAATTTAAGTAACTAAAATAATTTTTTTCAAAATGTGTAATTTTATTTTTGCAAGGACAAATTATCAGTTCTTTCAATTATTTTTGTCCGTAAAGCACCTTCGCTAGAAAATTATTAATTTGTTGGCCTTTAACTAATACGAAGCAAGATGTTTTGAACTATGCAGAACTATTTCTGAACTATTCAGAACTATCTACTGAATTTTAACGCGAATTCCATACTTATAAGATTTATTTCTATATCTGTACAAAAAAAAAATTATGATTTCATACCAAAATATGTTTGATATTTAATCCTTTGTTATAAAATTCTCATTTATCAAAATAAGATGTTTTTCTTCGGCAACTTATGGAACACCCTAAGATATTTATTTGAAGAAGAAATTCCCATAACCACATACGCTTAATATTTCTCACCACCAGCGTGTTGCCACAAGTAAAACGCATTTATCAGCGGTATCTAATTGATGACGTCGATTTTGGTGAAAACTTTTACGCCGCCATTCGCCAGAACTCATTAATTTGCTTGACTTTCACAGCGCACCCCACTGATTTGAGCACAACATGGCGTATGTGTTATTTACCAACAAAAACTGTTTGCACACAATAATATTTTGTGCATATTCATGGACGTTTGTGTGTGCCTGGTTTTTCCTAGAAGACACTTTATTGCCCGAAAAATACTTACTTACCTCTCTTCTTTCTTACCTCTTTTCTTGGCGCCGCTATTTGCCTTGAAGCGATGATCTTAGTTGCTTATGAAAAAATACATTCAAAGGGGAAGTACTCGATGAATCGCAAATTCTCAATAATGTTTTTGTTGTTAAATTTTGTTCACTGCAATGAAATAGTGACGAGATATTGATTGTTACTTATAAAAGAAAAGAACTTAATAAAATTGCATTAGATAGTAGTTGTTTTATGTTAACGGTATACGTTACGTTTGTTATTAAAAGTATAAAAATCATATTCATCAAGAAAGTAAATATGGTAAATTCTCATTTTTTATTACAAAATGCAGTATTAAAAGGATTGAAATATTATATGCATGATATATTCGGTGTAATGAACCCGTTATTTTGCTAGCTACAAACTTTTTTTGGATTAATTACGATCATGATATTGGGGTATGGTGTAATATATTAATAGAATATGTATAAATAAAAAAAAAATTTGCTTCCAAATATTTTTCATTTATATTATTGTATTTCAGGTATTATAAAAATTTAAAAAAAATTTTTGGTTGATACAAAATCTTAATTTGAAGTACATTTTAACACAGTGGCAACTCTGCAACAATTTTTCCGATATATTATTATATTACATTCGTTGGCTACCTAACGTAGCGAGTCGTACGAGTCGTAGAATCTCAAGTTTCTGATGAGACATATAGAGAACTCATTCGAAGATGAAATGAAAGAATATATCTCTATTCTCTTTCAAGTTACAATTTAGGCAAATTCCTCCCATTATTTTTCCCCAATGCCGTAAATATGACAGTAAGTCTACTCATTACAGTTTCGATCTATTTACCAAATCCTTTCACTTTGAGTGATCTGCATAAATTGAGCTGCTCTTCGGGTCCATTACAAAATACTTTGACATTGTTTAATTGCTCACTTCGCTTGCTTGCTTGCTTGAGCTTGCCGCTGACTGCCGAAGTGGAAAGAAGCCTTCTGAATACTCAGCTGGTTCTCTCCGTAAGAGAACTTCATCTAAAAATATTTACTAAAGCTTAACTCAGTATTTTCATCTTAACTCACTCTTTTCATTCGCCGGTGAGAGGTTATCTTGCCGACATTATATTGTCTCTGGACACATCCTCACATCCCAGCCCGTTCAGAAGATTACGGAGACGTTATTGAGAGCTGCCAAATCTAGCAAGTTTCATAAATATAGACAGTTTCTTGGCAAGATGGGCGAATGTAGTCAAGAGTATTGAAAATAGTAGAAAATTAAAAACGAAGCATCGTGATTTATGTGACCCAAATATATACAATATAGGTTAATCTAACAAGCTTAAGACACCTCAATGATTCTAATGGTTTTATTTTTCCTAGAGCAAGCCTAAAAAAAACAACAAAAATGAAACATTCAAGAAATTACGATCTCCAGTGCTCTTCGAAATATAAATCTTCTGGATAAAAATAGCTCATGCACTAATTCAATTATACTTGTACATACATATATAAAAACACATATTTTTATAAGCTGAATAGTTTAAGTTTTCTTAAAGCAACTTGCGTGGGCTGGACCTTATTTATGGGTAAAATCGTAAATGTACAAATGCTAATCTAATGGCTGTCAATGAACGCCAAATAAAAACAATTAACAGCATTTACGATCACTCACGCAAATTCAACAAACACACACACAAAAAACCGGCAAATATCCATGTATGTATTGCTTATATGATTATTATATAATTTGCTCATTTGTCGCATGCAAACTCACTCACACGCTCAGAAAGCGTCGCATGCCCCCACATTAATTATTGTTCTATGTTTGGTGAAGGTATGTATATACATGTGTATTTACACATCTGAATTGCAAATATGACAACGTGGATCATATGTGCTCATGCCCAGATATTTGTATGCCTGTTTGTGTGTGCATGTGTTTGTTAGGGCTGTCTGGCTAGCACGGCGGGACGAGTTAAAAGTGTCGAATGATTCATCAACCAACCGAAACCAGTAGACTCGGAGCGGCTGGGCAGCGGCGCGTGCTTATTGCAAGGGACAGTAGCAAATTTTCGAGCAAGCGGTTTTTTTTTCTGCTGATTTTTTTATTGAATTTAATGGTTTTTCTCCTTCTTTGCTTTGCTTTTAAGCCAACTTAAATCGCACTGTTTTGAGTGGGTGTTAAGAAAAATATGCATAAGCGAGTGTCGGTTTGCATATTAATATTCTCAAAGTAGTATTCGCGTGTGTTCCAAAGTAACTAATAGAAAATTTATAGATTTTTTATTAAATTATTTAACACAAGAAGAGTTGACAATAACCCGGTGTTCGATACAAGGTATAACACTTGGTGCTAGATGTGCACGCCATTACTCGCTTACGAAAACTGCCGCAGTTAATATAGATTATTCCTTGGTGAACGTTTTGCTCTCTTCAAGGTGTCACCTTTTTTCTTTCAAAATGCCATTTAGGGCCCCTTGTTGACGGTCTGACACTTCTTGATTTTCAAAGTTTACACTTTTTAGGCCTCACTTCACCTAAATAACGAATACTTGTTGATCTACACCTATTGTAATGAGAACCCTATATCGTTTCAAGTACCTCTCGAGCCTTATGGTTTCTAAGCTTCGATGACACTTGCTATGAGACCGAATTTGAATTTGAGTTTAGAGTGTCTTTATAAGACTTTTGAGTATTTAACTAGTCAGATTTTCAGTGGTTATTTCTGTTTCCTTCTTCCATTCCTAATGATACTCAAGGGCCCCTTATTTGTATTCATCCTTGAAAATGACCAAAACCGGCTTGTCCCTTGTGTATGATATTAATTCTTGAGAGATCGTGTTTTGCAGCTTATAATAATGGAGTCAAGTTAAGCAATAGTGACCCCATTGGAAACGAAAGGAGCCAAATGGGCAAACCTGGGTAGTCTGAGCAACCCTGGTCTATATTACTTCCGATCAGACTACAATTAAACCCATAAATAAATAATTACTTTTCATCAAAATTAGCTGTATCACTGGAATACGAAGAACGCGCTTAAATTCTACTAAACTTTTGATCTATGAAACAAACCTTTCTCATATCGGTTTATTGAAAAGATTAATATATATATTTAAATGCTTGCTTTGAAACACTTCTTTAAAATCAGTTCTTATATTGTGCAGATTTACCGATATATTTCAAGAAAATCATCGAGATCATTCGACAAAAAGAGTTCTCTCTGATATTCAACATATATAATTGGAAGTAATACAACTTGGAATTGGGCCTTATCTGGTTCCGAAAACCAGCTTTTCTAGTACAGTTTGAAATTACTTTTGGTTTTTATCTCTAGTTAGTGTTACTGAAATATAAAGATTAAGGTAAATTGATAGATTTTGACAACTTTGAGTATAAACTGACATTAAAAGTATTTTAAAAGTATTCTGCTGGAAGTTTTGCCGAAGTTTTGATTACGCCTTACTCAAGGGATCGACTGCAGTTATTTAATTTGGAAAATACGTTTTTTTATGATAGTTGAGGTTAATTTCCATACACGAAATTATGTGTTATTCAGTGACGAATCGCATATTTACTTTTTGCTGGTGTTACATATAGTACATTCACCTTTAGTGGATTTTTACCATTTTTGGTCACAGTTTGTATATACAGACATCACCAGATTAGCTCATGTTTGCTTCTGCTTTTATTAATAGTTTATTCTTTTTATTTATTTTCGCTCCATTTTTTCTATTATCAGCTAACATACCATTGACGTTATGCTTCTATTTTATATACGTTATGCTCATCCCACCGACCTTTTTGCCTTGTTTTCTTTGTCGCATGTTACCAAATATACACTTTACTCATCTACTGATTCATTTACCGGCATACTGTATACATGTATGTATACTGTGTATTCATGTTTTATTTTCCGGTTGACATCTCGACCCTACGGTTGTTTTTGCGATTTTCGCCGTATTCGCCGCTGATATCGCTTCGCTGTCCTAATATTTTCTTTCTGCCTCGCTTTCCTGTTTAATTTTGACTTTTATTGCCTAGTTTTTGCATTTCAGCAGACAAAGCTTTATCAAAATTTCGAGTTGTTGTAATAGTAATACGTTGTCATGCGAAACTATCGAACGAGAAATATGACCTGTTAGCAATTGATTATGATGCATTTCCTGTCAGTCAGTCATTCAGTCAGTCGGTCAGTCACATATTTTGTATATATCTGTATTTGAAGATCTTATCACGCTTTTGTAATATCACAAACGTTAAATAAAATTACGTAATGTGGAAAAGTAGACAGGCTGTCGACGGGCGTCTTGCACTATAAATTGGATGGAATTTCGGATATGGGAATGTCTAAAAATAAAGAAAAAACTTTTCAGGCGATGAGCGCACCTCGGTATTTCTGACATAAAAAACTTTCTGTGAAGATCTATCTCTCATTAATAGGGACACTGGACCTTTTAGAACCCTACGTATGTAGAATAAACTTACATGAACACCTTAAATAAGTTCGAAAGCTCAAATATTATTCAAAAAGCCTTTCAGGCGGTGATCGCCTGTAGGCTCTGCATTCCTGATATTTAAAAGTTTTTATGAAGTTTCATCTGTCATTTGGAGGCGCATTGAAACTTGTAGAACCCTATATTTGAGCGAGAAACTTAGAGAAACGCCTTAAATAAGTTGGAAAGCTCGAATAAAAGCTCCCAGCTTTACCCAAATACAAATATACGTATTGGTAGTTATCCGTCCAGATTTAATGTAGCTATAATTTTTAGAAATCCGGAAACCAAGAGTTCTTTAACGCAGAACTTGCTACTAGATGCATATTTAATCCGCATATATATGGCGCCCCATTTGCTTTCAACCGTGATTTTTACGGTCTTCATTGCATTTCTGTTAATTCCAAAAACATTTATCAATAATTACAAAGAAATTTCAATGAAAATTTTATGTAAAATTCTATTTTGAAAACTAATCAGCCCATAGAGGTCAGTGGGTCAAGCCATTCATTATTAACAAAAATACAAATACAACAAATGACATAATATAATCTGTTAAGCTCTTCATACTGAACTTTTGCGGAAATTTCAAAATTGTCATATGTCATATTTGACATTTTGCGTCATTTCATTTTGACATAATGTCAAAAAGTTGTTTGCCACAAGTGTTGAAATTTCTTGTCTTAAATATTACATAATAATGAATATCTACCAGATAAAAGTATAAAAAAGTAAAAAGTAAAAATAAATTTCAGGAAGGCAAGAATTCAATAAAGCACGATGGCTTTCGTCCGGTGTCTCTAACAAATTAGGGAAATATAATTTGTATTGGGTTGTTCGGAAAGTCATTTCGTTTTTTTTGGGGAACATGAAAGACAGTTTTCGTATAATGCCTTTCAAATGGCCATAAACAGTTGAATTCGACAAATTTAACCTCTCACCGATCTCTCGTGTTGTGATTCGCCGATTTGCATCAACTAATGCCTTTATCGCCTTCCAGACCGTGGTGCATCTTCGACATCAAAATTGCCGGATCGAAATTTTGCAAACCAGTTCTGGCACTGGCGTACTGTTAACACGCCTTCTCCATACACATCCGTCAATTTTTTTCTCGCTTGGACAGCATTTTTACCTTTTCTGAAGTTAAAAAGTAAAATATGACGAAAATGCTGCTTATTGCTCTCCATATTTAAAAAGGCACCAACCAAAAACTACTGGGTAGAATTAATAGAACTTTTTCACACACAAGCCTTGCAATATCAGCTCTCATGACATATAATGGTTATGGGGCTTAAGTGTGAAGTTAGTTTCGAAAAAACGTAATTAAGTCCTCTGGCGGGAAAAAACGAAATGACTTTCCGAACAACCCAATAACATGGAACGTTCTATAAGAGAATCAGAGAGAGAGAATATTAATCAACAAATTTCGTAAGGAAAAAGTAATTTCTGCAATCTAAGAGAATCTATATTGTAATCAAGAGTTTCAGCCTATCTCCAGGCGCATCCTAATAATCAGAGACCTAAATTTTAAATAATACCATACGATCTACTTGTCAAGTTTAGAGTCGATACATGTAATAGCCATTAAATGCCCACTTTTTCATAAATGAAGTTTTTCGTTACGAAAATTTCATAAGGAACTATCAGCGTATTTTCTTTACGATCATCTAAAATAAGTCTTCGTGCAATACGATCTACATATGCAGCTTGGAATTCATAAATGTAGTCCACAAACTATTGAACTTTCACTTTTCTCATAAATTTGCTTTTTTAATGTGTTCGTTACGAAATATATTTTAACATAAGAAAAATACTTTTAAAATGTTGTACGGAACATTTATTTCGCTGATGTAGACCTAGTTGTGTCTAAATTGTTGTAAATTCTTTAAAGTTTTCTAGGTGGAATTTAATTCGAAAAATTTTTTCGCCACTTTCTAAAGCTTTCTAAAAAATTATAAGACTTCAAAGCAAATAAGATTCACATTCATACAATTCATACAATTCATACATATTTTGCAATTAAATATTTAAGATACGAAAAATAAAGCGATAAAATGTTTTTTAATCAAGAAAGTATTTTTAAGTAAGTAAATACTAGAAATACCACTTAAATGAAGTGCGCTGTAATGAATTATGAATTCCTCACAAATGTAATAACTTTTCACTCGAAATATTTGCGATGTTTTACGGTAATGAAAATACGTCAAAGTGACAGCTCACAGCAGATTACAACGTATTGAATATGAAAACGAAGAATTAAGAGTTTTAAATTCAAAGAACAGACTTACGCATATACTTATTAGTAAGTACATGTGTATGTAATTATGTATTCATATACGAAGAGCAAATCACGAATCTTATCATAAATTCGTCAAAGATATTTCCACAAAAACCACAAGCTTATTACAGTTATTGGTAGAAAAAGAATCACCAACAGTTTCGGTAGAAGTCAAGTCATATTTGGTGTTCTTAAACAAAAGTTGATATAATAAATATATATATTTTTTTTAATTTCAGAAAAATATTTAATTTTTTTTCAAAAAAAAGTTTAATTTTTTTTTTCAAAAATTCATCGACATGATTGACGAAGTGCATGAAAGTGAATCGCGACTCACCTAGTCGTGATAAGACTAAACTGTTTCATTGATTATGTAGTGAAAGCTCCGATAAGCTTAAGGAAAGCTTTGAGCTTTAAGATAAGTCCAAGAGTGAAATAAGTGCTTCTCTTCGTCTCTTTCTTCCGAGAACCCGAGCTATTTTCGGTCTGAGGCGAAATAGGTTATAGTGCTATCATTAATCTAATAGCAACAAGGTAATCAGTTTGATTCTAGTTCGGCCGAATTTTTCCGTCATTTATTTTGTATAAACTTTATATCGTTCAACTTTCCATATTGAATGAAGTGTGGATGATGAATTCATATTTTAGAAATCTTCGTATTTTAAAACTTCGAGAAAAATTTGCTTGGGCACGAAACATCACGCTCAAAACTGGAATCCTTATCGTTACATGTCATCGCAAGTCAAGCGGGGTTGTTCAAAAAAGTAGTCGTTATGGACGTGAAGTCAGCAATTTTATATCTTTTCGAAGTTCGAAATATTAGAAAAAATTTATATTTGCTGAAAGCGCTACTCTATAAAAGCTCATTTCTCTTTCTAACTACTCGTTAGAATATTGCAAACATATTTGTCACACAACTACCCACGTTCCTGATAATCTAGACGGCACTGTATGTTTATATTTTATTTTGCAGACACTTAAATTCGAGTAATAAACAAATAATGTATTTTTTTGTTGTTGTTTTTATGTTTATATTTAAAATAAAGCCGAAGTAAAAATGCTTCAGCGGTATATTATTAAGAATTGCGTGAGTTTTGAATCACACACAAAGATAAAAATATGAGTTTTGCAGAAAGCTACAAATAGTAATCGATTGAGGTGTTCACACACACCCACACGCATGTGCGCACATACCTATGTATACTATGTACGTATGTATGTAAGCCGCAAAGAAGTGTAATTACCACCAACAGCTTAAAGAGGAATAAGAAATAAAATACTATTTAGTATGCATATAAGTACATGTATAAGTATATATGTATGTATAAATATATGTAAATAAATTCGCATATTTTTTGTTTCTGTTGCCATAATAAATTTAATAGCTTAGAATATTTAAAGCAAACCCGCGAAAAGTATTAAAAATCCACACATACATACATACATACACATGGACTTATATTGAAGAGAGAGCAAAAATGAAATAATATTAGCAAATATTTGAGTTTGAAATATTTGAGTTGCAAACTATGTAAATGAAGCGTGAATTCCGAGAATTCGTTGAGCTCATGCGAGTGCCTTTATTAAAACTATTTGAGACTGTTAATAGAAAAGGCGACTACATACATACATACACACATACGTGTGTACATATATGATTCGCAGGTGCTAGTGATTAACGCCAATGATCGTGGAGCGCACTCGAATGCGACCCAAGTGAGAATATACATATATGTAGTATATGTGAATGTGCAGATGTATGCGTGTGTGTGTTGGAGTCACTCAGCAAAAGCTAACAGTACAAATAAACTTCCTACACCCAAGCGTAGTACAATCTATTGACGATCGCTATGATCGCGACATACGAATGTGTACAAGAACAACAAGTTCGGTGCAAGAGTGCTGCAAAGCGTATGGGGCATTAGTTAGAATATTTTGTGTTCTGTTTTTAATTGCTACACATACACATATGCATAACTGCATATATGTATACAGATATGTGTATATTTAGCTGAAGTTGCGAAGCTTAAAGCTTTCTTCCACAGTGCTTTTCGCACCAGGCGAGCGTAGTTGGTCGCCAATTTGTGAGCACTGCATTCATAACGAAACGAAACGAGCGAGCGAGCGAACGTTGTACGACGGAAGCGAGTTGTGTTTACAACGACCAAGCGAAAGATCACACACTTAGCATCGCGACAGGATCCAAACACAAAAAGCAAAAAGCATTATTAATATAATATAATATAAATGACAGCGAATTTTGTGCAGGATATAAGCGTATAACGGCGGATCGCAAACGAAAAATAAAATAAATTAAATTAATAACGAGTAAAGTAGAGCAAATAGTATAGAAGTGAAGAAAACGAAAAAGAAAAAACATTAAAAAAAAACAACGAACTATAATTGAATGCGTAATTTTTATATATTTTTTGAAATAAGTTACGCAAATTATAAAGTATTAAGCGAATAATATAACAACGAGTAATAAACGAAAGCGACTTTGTAAAAAAAAAACAACGAAAAAAACTGCACATATTTTAGCTATTGATGCAGTTCAAAATAAAACGAAGATCTATATATTTTTAGAACGAAAAACTAAGCGTTGCAAGCGAAAAAAAAGCAAACGAAAGGCGTTAAACAACGAAAAACGCTGCAAATAAATAACGAAAAGCGTAAAATTGCGAAAACCAACAACAATATATAAACGAAAATAAGCAAGGAGAAAAAATTACAAAAAATTAAATGAAAAAAATTAAATGAAAAAAATTAAATGAAAAAAAAAATTAAACAAAAATTATTTTGAAGAATTAATTTAAAAAATTAATTATTATTAATTTAAAAAACTTAAACGTATATTGCACAAAAGACAAAATAGTAGCGAAATTATTTTCTGTGGCATCTCAAATCTATTAAGTACCGCAAAAAGCCGAACTGTGTATAGAAACCGTTAAAGTGGAATGTAATAAAGCTTAAATTGTAGCAAACGGAATAAAACAGCAGAAAGAAATCATAAAAAAGGTGAAGACAAGATTCTTCTAGCCAGAACTCTTATCAGCTGAGAGTTTACAGACAGTAAAAGGAACAACAAAATACAAAACGCATAGCAAGTGTATTAACATAGTCAAAAAAGAAACATTAAAAGGTGAAGAGACGCAGCAATAAGTTAATTGTGCGCCCATAATACACAAATACACACATACAAACAAACATATGTACATGAGCAAAGGTACAGTGCTAGCAGCGAAGGCAGCTAATTAAAGACGAAACAGTTGTGACGACGGATGCACGTAAGCGTGATGAATTGAATGTTTAGACACAGGCAAAAGTTGTAAACATTATTTTTAAAAAATATTTAAAATAAATATAATATAGAATTGAAGCCAGAGAAGCAACGTGTGTGCAACGGAAAAGTGTAAAAACACACAAAGCAACAGTGCAATTGACAACAACGCTGCCAAAAAGCCAGCAAGCAAGTGCAAGCAAGTGCAAAAAGCGCTAAAAAGCGACGCTATAATTTTTATAATTTACTAATTAACAAAGCAAATACGAAGACAAGCGTTAAACAGACAGAGAAAAGCAATTAGATGCAAGAAAATTTGTGATTTTTTAATATAAGTGAAATATAAGAACTTGTATGGCAAAAGCTTACAAATAAGCCAAGTGGACTTAGGCGCATAACGGTGACACTAATCAAGACGGTACAGCAAAGGAAAGGTACACACAAAGGCAAACACACACACGCATACAAATATAAAAGTAAATAAATTAATAAAAGCGACGTGTGCTGAAGTGTTTTAGAATAGCGCTAGAATATACACACACACACATACATGTACACCTACATACATGAATGTGTGTAAAAAGCACGCCTAAGATAGCGGACAATCTTTGTTGAAACGATAAAGTATAAATTTTTGAAAGCACACACACACACAAGCGCATACTAGCGCACTTGCAAATATATTAACAAAATAATTTTGTAGTTCTCATGCTCAAGAGCAAATAACAATAAGAAAAAGAAAAGGAAAAAGAACAACAAACATTATTAAAGTGATACTAAAGTACAAAGTAAAAGTTGAAATACGAAAAGTATTTACTAAGAGGAAGAGGCGAACCGGTTCGCATATTTCGCAAAGCAAAACAATACGGCGGTAAAGAGCTAAAAATAAATAAAAGTTTTATATTAATCGCATAATCAATCTCGCGCTATACAAGCAGCGGCAAGACAACAACTCGACTATAAGTGACGCAAAACAATTTGCAATTATAGAACGGTTGTAAGGTGGGTAGAAAAGACAATTAAAAAGAGATATGTATCTGTATGAATATAAATACGTGTGCATGTAAGCAGTATATATCTCTAACAGATAGATATCCAATATATGTTTCAAGTGAGTTCAAGTATAGTAGAGTGCCGTGAAGTGCATAAATGAATGAATGAATGACCAGTGGGTGTTAAAAGTACGCGTGCAAATTATTATAATTTATTCAAGTATAACTCTCTTTCTAATCCAAAATATCTTAATTGACAAATGCACATAATTTGATTTGAAGAAAAACGTATTTTTTAAGCCCACAGTTGCTTAATAATAATGACGCACACAGCTAGCGAGCCAATCAATAGAGCCATTGCAATGCAGCTGTCATCGTTTAATACTTCCGACTAACCAATTTTATGCAAATGAGTAACTAAACTAGAGCTAGCATCCCTGAAAACTGAGTAGAAACTATGCTATGTATGTTTTATGCCAATACAACAAAAATAAGTAGTATATGTAAAATAACTGTATACAAATATTAGATTTACTTTGATAGCTGATTTGAGAGCTATACCTCTAGGAAATGCTAAACACCGCTAAATACCCTATATTATTAAACTGGTGAACGCCTTGAGAGCCATCTATATAAATAAAAATTATTAACTAAGTATTACTAATACTGTTTATATCACTTCCAAATGATGTATGTGCTTTCTTTTGTAGAAATATTATAATTTGCGTCAGTTTAAATCGCTAGTGCAAGCTTACAAGGTGGAAGATCGTCGAAAAAAGTAGCAAAAGTCACAAAAAACTCTAACTAATGCACAACATGCGGGAATAATGAAAAAATCTAAGAAATTTTGTTGGTAGGCCTTTCAGCAGATTTGATTTTTTTAGAACGCTCCAGCACACTTTTATAACTGCATATAAGTTTTGGCGCAACACAAAGCGGAAGAGGCAAAGAGATTTAGTTGAAATGTGATAAAAGGAGTTGTAGAGTCGAGAACCAACGTACTTTTCAAATCTCCAAAGATATTTTTCAGTGGCATCTCAATTGGAGCATTATGGCGTTCTCCAAAAAACGTTTTCGTATAGAAATTTTACTTTCAAACTGAAATTTTTCAAAACCTCGACTTGTTGTTTTCTTCACAAAAAGAGCTGCCAGTTTTGTCCATTAACACGACGCGTGGTCATCTTAGGTTTCTGACCTTGTGATCTGTTAGTCTAAAAAAAAACGATGGATGCATTTTTATAAAAAGTATTTGGTGAAGAGATTGATTTATTGTTTTTATATACCTATCAGAAAGTGAAATATTATATTCATATAATATATATATAATAATTATGTATTAGTTGATTGCAGTCATGTAGAAATCTATTCCTTCTGCATTCACAATGAGGTATAATTTAAGGTAATTATATACAAAAAAAAAGAAGCATTTTTGACGGTTCTAGTTGAAATAATTTCAGCTTAGTCCCAAGAAACTCACTCATTGATCACTCGATGATGTTGCACCGAACATGAGTAAGGTTAGAAAAATCTGTGGCACAAGATGTGTGCTCTTCACAGTCATAATGATATTATGAGGATGTATAATATAATCTTCTATAGTATCTAAATTATAATTCTCTCAAAAATGTTCAAAGCAATTCGAGCTATATGTTTGTAATTTGTGGTTAGCTCAGCTTAGAGATTAAATTAAAATTAAAATCCAGTTTTTATATATTTTAATTTTACTATGACTGAGTATATGTTCTAGTGGAAGATATACATATGTTGAACTGCTGATGGTACATCAAATATAATAATTAACATAACTGGCTCTACAAGTACATGTAAACAGATTTAATTTAAATAATTAATGGTAATTAAAGGGTTTCAATATATACATGCATTCCAATATATAAATATATATACATGTAATATTTCCAAATTAAAATTTTTCTTTTAACATTTATTTATTTATTGTATTTTTTAATCGTATCAAGGGCGTAACATCCTTAACCTTTATCGTGTGATAAACTTCGATGTTATTTGCTACCGATAAGACCATTGATAGATAACTAATACAATCATAGGCGACTTAAAATCGAAATGTAAATAAGATAGCATGTACATAGACATATGCATATCTGCCAATTCATTGTTCAAGCAAGCATTCAGAGCTTCGTTCAAACCGTAAGCAAATCGAAAGTAACAAAGGAGTGAATTTATATAAAATCGATTAATCTTGTAGGTTGTAGGTTGCATGTAAGACGAATAGAAATTATAAATATTTTGTATATTCTTTAGTCTGCGCTTCTTATATATACCAGGAAAGGTTTTCTCTTGGGAGTGAACATTTATCTGGTACTGGCTTCATTTCGCTTGAAAGAACTTCCATAGTGTGAAAGCTGCAAGCTAAGCCGTTCCTAAAGCTAATTTTAGTAACATTTAAGGCTTGAAATCTATAATTTAATGCGTCAGCTTGATAACCGACTGCAAAATATAGCTCTATAGCTCTTTTCTTCTTCAAGCTCGGTTTTCCTCATTAATTTTCCTGATATCGCAAAAACATGTTTCGAATATAAAGTTCAAATGAGAATTGGCTGGTCTTGGTTAATAACTCAAGACCCAATAGCCTATAGCTCTAAACGATTTCCGAGTGATTTAAGACTAACCATTCCTCTGACCCTCATATGTTTCTGTTATGAACTATGTTTTCGGGTATCATCTCAGCAGTCTATACAAACAAATACTATTTATTTCGACTTATTCTTTTTTTCTCATATGAAGTCTTACTTAACCGAAAATAGTTGGTTTATCTCTTTCTTATTAAATTTCCGCAACGTTTTTTTAACGCTACTGTTTGGTGCTAATATTGCATAAATATAAACAAAGTGCTACCGATAATCAACCTCTATGATAACTAATTTTTATGCATTTTTAAATGAAACTTGTTTTAATAAAATCACGTTAAATTTTTTTATGATGTTAACCCATAAATATTTAGAAACGTTTGAAAATCTAAGTGCACCAACTTTAAGATAGAAGCTGCTCTTAATGTGAGCAAAATTTGTAAAAAAAATCAAAGTTATAAGTAAATGTTTTATTCATCAATTCAATATCAAAGGTTTTGAATTTTAGAAAAAAATTTAAAAAAAAAAAAATATATTTTTATTTAAAAAAAAAAAACTATTTTTAATCAATATTTAAATTTTACATTTTACTCTATATGTATACATATACGATAATAATATATTTCTTTATATATACTATATATTCTGGAATTATTTTATAAGCAATTCTGAAAATAGTTAAATCTATCTATAAATTCTAAATATTTGAATCTTGCTATTAAAAGCAATCACACTCATAGTGCGTAACTAAATTACTAATAACATAAGAAATAAATAATTTTCAATTTCCTTGGAATTTTCGACGAAATCTCAAAATTTTCATTTCACTCGAAAATCAAAACTAATGTTGCTTTGCAATTGCCAAACAGGAGTTTTCATTAAGCTCTAAAGCGATGACGAACAAAATGTCTTAAGCTGCATAAACAAAAAAGAAATTTCGCAATAATTTTATTTTAACATTAGCAACCAGACAATAGTATATTTCCTTATAAAAACCAAGTGTCATTAGCAGAAGCGACTTTTCGACGCCTCACACGCCCACACATACACAAACTTGCCGGCACAAGCAGAAAAAGCGACAACTGTTGTGAACGAGTGTTTGTAGAGACACAATGTGCCGGTAATTAACGCACATACACACAAACACACACACACAAACACATACAGCCCAAAATTCATAATGTTCAAGTGTCAAAGATGACATTTCACCTAAAAAGTTGTATAAATAAATTATAAAAGAAACAACTTTTGGACATTTAATTTAAATATGCATATGCATATATATAATTATATAAGGATATACCTATTGCATAGCCAAAATTAGTGATGATTACTAATGCAAAGATTTTTTGTTCACATGTAAAATGTATAATATATATTTTAAATTTCTGAAAACTGAAGAAAGTTGTAGTGCCATGTGAATGAAAATAGTGGCAGCTGCTCTGCTCGTGTATGGCGTTGACGGCGTGCAGCTTTTGCTAGAATATTGCACTCAAAATATTTATAAATTGAATTTTAGATATTTCTAGGCACTCAAGGCGAGTTTATATCTGTAATAACAACAACAAAGGTAGAGTGGAAAACGATTTTCAATTTCTCACACTTTCCTCTCCTAAAGAAATACCGGAAATATGTCACTTGTGAATGAAATGAATTAGTTACGTATACGCCCGGTTGGCATTTTAAGCTCTGCAGCCGATTTACTAAAGATCGCATTCATTAACCGTTATTAGTTTGCGCGTATACAGCACAAATTTAAGGATTATTTCTTTTTTAGGTTTTTTCTTTTTTTGAAATTCACTTCAATTGCTTTCATTGGACAGCTGTCAATGCCCGGCTATGTGTGGAATTCGCACTTAAGTTTTGTGGAAATTTTTCTTCTACACGACTTTACACGGAATAAATTATTATTTTCATTTCATTTTATTTTATTACCCATATGTATGTATGTACGTATGTATGCTTGTACATGTGGACATATGAATATGTTTGTATGTAAGTCTCATCAAATAAGCTTGCATAGCATGAGAGTGTGCTTGTCACTATTAATGGAATCTATGATTCTGTATTTTTATTACTTTTGTGCATGTTTAATTGTATTTGGTATTTGGTCGGCTAGTCGTGCCTATGTAATTTGTACAATCATGCGGTAAATGTAAATCAATAAATACATAAATTGTTATTGTATATTTGCGCGAGTTTAACGGCAATTATTCAGATATTGCTTTTGGTTTTCGTTAATTTTTATACCTAATGCTCATAGAAGCGGAAGAGAATAATAGTTTTGAAGAAATAAATATTGTATATTAGTACAGTAAAGGTTCCATATATGGCTCTAAACAGGATGAAAAATAACATATTAGTAATCATTAGGCAAAATATGTACAGAAAACACAAAAAGCAAAATGATAAAAAAAGTTTATATTCTATTATTTTTAAAAAAGTACTTAAATATTTACTGCATATCAAATTAAAGGCTTCGTAAACTTAAATCAGCAATATAAAGATTTTTTAAAAGAAATAATTTTTCGGCACAGAAACTGCCTTTGTAATTTCAAATCGAAATTTATCAATAATAATAGCAGTATAATCAATAAGAATCAATTACGATTATTCGATTTCTAAATTTTGCAATACATAAATGCAAAATTCGCAGTTTCTGTGCAATTAAAATAAAATTTTTTTGAGGATTGCTAATTTAATGCACAAAAACATTTGTTTTTATAAAACTAAATATTCAGTTTCAACAATAGGGTTGGAAATATTTTTCATTAGTTCCAAAAATTAATCATCAGAATTTTTACATTTAAATTTTTACATCAATTTTTTAATCCATAAAAGTAAGTCAAATATAAAAATCTTTAAATTATTATTGTATAATAACTTCTTTATTTTCTTCAAAAAAGCAAATATTTAGAAAAATATAAAATATGGTCAAGTTTTTTATTATTATTATTATTAAAAGTTTATTAAAGTTTCGAGTAGGTGTATGAAAAAATTATACTCAAAAATATGCAAATCTTCTGCTAGTTGTGGGCTTTGGCTTGAAAAATTTTTTCACTTGCGCAAAAACCAGTAGCCTGGAAACCTTTCCTTAATTAAGCATTAAGTTTTAAATTAATATTTCCAAATACGGCCATATTACTACTATTAAGGTTTATCGATATTTTTACTAAAAATGTACTAAAAGTGTTTAGACAAAATATAAGTAAAAGATAAAAAGAAATAATTCTTCTTCGAATAAAAATAAATAAATTTTAGCGATTCATTAAAAAAGCTTTAACCTTGTCATTAAAAAGGAAGCTTTTATTTAGCGATGTCACATTTTTAATAAAAAATAATTTCATTGAGGAAGCTTGAAGCCAGAAACTTTTGTGAGAAATCGCTCATATTATATTAACTATATATATTTTTTTTTGTTAAATCACCAGACCGTTTTATTTACCAATGATTGTGGAAATTGCATAATTTAATTAAATAATCGATACTCATATATCGATAATTTTATTAGCAGAGCTTGATATTATTCAATGAAATTTTATTACTTCTTTAAGTAATTATTAATTTAATTAGCCGTTGTCAAACTTTTACTATTTAATTAAGTGATCGATATGAAAAAATCGATTACTTTTGTTCATAGAGCTATTTCTAAGCCAGTGTATGACTAAAAAAGTGATAATATTCTAAAACTTTGCTTTAAATTACACTAATTGCCGTTATAGTACTTAATAGTTATAGCATTATTTGATTTTTTAGTTCCAATAAGGTATAATATTTGGCAATAATTAATATAGATATTTGTTTTATTATTATTAATACATTTTGTATTATTATTATTGTTATTTTATTATTCTTATTACTACTATTATTAATTTAATTATTTGAGTTCACGTGTTTATTTTATTAAATCTTTTTTGTTTCGACATTCAGAACTTGAAAATTTGCATATCAACCCTCGTATATGAAATTATCAATACAACAACAAATTAATACGCATAATTGTTTTTTTTTGTATAAATGATGCCGCTACGGTGCTCAACACGCTTCAACGTTATCAGTGATTACCTTTGTGTGTATACGTATGTATACAAATTCGCATGACACTGTAATTTACTACGCTGATAATGGTTTATTACCGCCGCTCCTGCGGTTTCCAAATTTTCATTATGCTTTCGCTGTGGCTCTTCCAGATTCGCTCTCTCGCACGAATTCACACAGCAGAGAGCACATGCACATATATTTATATTTTTATTAGTTGCACAAAGCGCGCGCTCGTGTTAGAGCAAAAACTCTGTGATTTCGTTGCTTCTGCAGTAATTAGTTAATTTAAAAATAATAATAAAAATAACATTTGTAATATAAAAATATTTATTTGCTACGGTTGGAGGCTTATTTTTAGCACGACAGACTCATTGCGAAAATATCTGAGAAATGTTGTGAAAAGAAGTAAATTAAATTATGTACACGTGTGTATGTATTTATGTGTGTGTGTGTGTGTGTGTATAGCTGTGTGACAATTGTACAATCTCATCAGCCGTCAGCCGAACAAGAATATGTGGCATTCTTGGCAATTTGTTTACCAAGAAAACTTTCCCACCTCAGAAATTTACACTAGTTCTCACTTGGGCACCTTGATTTTCTCATGATTTGCTTGAAAATGTTGCCACAAGCATTTATTTTTTTTTCTTATAAATATTTCATATATATGTATGTAAGTATGCAATTATCCGCTTTAAGCCGCCACTTAGTTCCTTATCTTTTCGAACTTGCAAATAATTGTTATTACAACAACAAAAATCGCGTGAATTAAAATTTTTGCAAAATTTAATTGTTCAATTTTTCTTGTTACTCGCTTGCAGGTCGTTAACAGCAGTACAACAACGCGCGTTGAAAAGAAACGTCTACATCATATTACATCCTCATCATCTTCGTCAACATCCTCCTCGTCCACATCATCGTCCGAAATGAAGACGGCGGCACTGAAACGCGACTTGAGCGAAATCAAAAATTCCATGTCCGAAATCACCGATCTGGTCGGTCGCAATACCAACAATGCGAGCAGCGGTGGGGGTCTGGGCAGCAACAAAAATCTGGACATCTCAGCGTCAGCGCATCAGCCAACCATAAACGATCTCACACAAATCAATGCGCTGAACAGCTCGGATGCCATCAACAAATTGAAGAAGAAGTACGTTGCACTTGAGCTATTACCAGTTTTCCAATTATTAATTTGTTTTTAATTTTCGATTTTTCGCTAATTTTCCAGAATTCGCTCATCCATTGAAAATCTCGTTGACAGCGATGCCGAACCGTTGGTCACATTTCCCGACACCGATGATGATCATCACAATTTAGCCGATTTGGTGAGCGCTTCGAATGGCAAATTGACCGCCAATGGACTGAATGGGTCGGGTAAAATCGTCGACACTGTTAAATTCGAAGAGAAACGCACAAAGACCGAATCGAAGACGAAAGTTGTGGCCGATGGTTTCAGTACGGAGCAGGCAACTAGTAATTTGGCCGAAATGAAACGGCTACAAACGGGTGATATCGACTATCAGGAGGCTAAGGCGGCAGCAGCGATGCGAAATCGCACCGAAATGGATGGTGTGAAAACCGAGGAAAATGCCGCCGTTATACAGGTAAGTTGGTAAAAAAAAAAAAAAAACAAAGTACTTGAAGTTCATTGAACTTATGCTGTTGATAGCTTGGAGGGTATAAGTTATGCCTGAGCGAAACCTTTGGTATGGAATTTTTCGAGATTCGAAACAAACGAGTTATTTACATTGGTATTTAACTTATACGAGGAGTATAGAAATACAGCTATTATAAGGTATGTGGCATATTGATTCTTACTCTACATGACTAGGCATTTTCCTTTTGGTTTTATGATGTGCTTTGTGCTTTTTATCAGTGTTGGATAAAAAAGAACGTCCTAAAAGTTTTCAGTCACCTCTGAAAGATTAACCTGCTTTTGGATGAAAAACACAGTCGTTTAGTAGGCCAAAGTTGAAGAGAAAAATGTATCAAGAAAATGTCTAGAGAGATATGAACAGTATAACCCCATATATAGAACGGTATAGACGTTCTCTCCGGTTTTGGGTAAAAGAGCTTATCCTATCCTAACTGTTACCTGAGTCTTGATATTGCTCGATAAATTTCCCATCACCGGAGTGGAATTTGCTTTAATTTCATAATCCTTTTTTTAAATGGAAACTAACGATAGTTGAGATCAATCCCAATCCTAATCCAAATACAGTTCTCAGCATCCTTCTTCGTTAGTAAGGATTTAAAAAATTTTGAAATTATTTTGAACTCCGACTGAATGGACTGTTTGACAACACTGAAATTTCTTGTAGATCCGTCATGGGCTAAAAGGTTTTGACTAAGCTTTCTTCATTAATTCATTAATTCATTATTAAAGTGGTTTTCCCGTCTGAGACTCAGTTGCATTAGATTTCTATACCGATAGAAACGAGGTTCACTAATATAATAGTACATTGATCATGAGTTTTGGTTTGATAAAAAAACAAGGTTGTAGTCACTTATGAAAAAGTTGTATTATGTTAGGGATTAATATATACCCGAACAGCTGACGGAATTATGTCCTTCAAAGTGTCTAACATTGAGATCTAATATGGTATACTTCTATTTTAAACTGATGTGAGTTCAAGGACATAGTAATGTCAATGGTAATTTCATAGTTGTTGAGCAATTTAAAGAGATATCTTATAGACTTAATTTCAGAACAGCATTTGAAGCGAAAGTTAGAGCGTCTCTGGATAACCGAAAGATAGTTTATAGCTATGGTTGGGTGAACGAGACCGGTCTTTACACCCGAGCTAACTGTGGTTCAAACTTTGCTTGTCGGGAAGCTTTCCGCGATGACTGTAATTCCATCCAGAAGCTTGCCTGAAGCTTCATAGCCTCGGTAAATTTGTTTAAATTAATGATATATTTATAATTTACCATGGCTGCTGTTGTATACTCGTTACGCGAAAAGCATTCAGGAATGTCCTAAGTTGGTCGTAAAAAAACGCAGGACCGTTTTGTTTACGTAAAGTCGACATCGTAGCAGTTAATAGCTTTTCACCATTGCTCTCCATAACTTTGACTTCACAAGGAAATTTTTTACATTCAAATGAACGGAGTACAGCCATGGTAGCATACAGGAATGTCTACTAAGACGCCTATCTTGAAGCTATAGGCTATTTAAGTCAGAACAAAAAGGGGAAAACCTTAACTTCCAGCCATGTATCCAACAAGCGTCACTCATAAATGACACCGCCGACAGATGATTAGAATTGGCGGGTAATAAAATACCGTACATATGTATGTATAATATATAAATATGTGGGAAAACCCCTTGCTCCCGAGCTATATATAGCTGTTCGCTTCTATAATAGTCGCTTTCC